>CM062295.1:152655535-153141222 GCA_031216915.1 Pictodentalium vernedei
TATGGGGCGGGTGATCATGAAACTACTTGTCTAAGTTGTCTTAGAGATTATAATTAAACTGAATTTAAGTACTTTACATGGAGGGTGGTGAAAAATCAAGTACTTTTCAAGAAAAGCAACAAATTCAAGCACTTTTCAAGGTAGGGTCCAAAATTCAAGGACTTTTCATTTGAGTACGAACCCTGATACAACAAAAAAGAGAGTTTCTCAACACAAGGGAGTGTAGGAAGCCTATGTATATATTTGATTCTGAAAGATGGTTATCTACTAGCTTACCCCTATTTAGAGCTCATGCCTCAGGGTTGAGGAAGGGCAGTATATAGCCATCATACAGAGACAAGGGTGTAACCAATAAATCATACAATAAAAGAGGAGAGTTACACCGGGAGGAGGATAAACGGTCGACCTAATTTCAAAACGAAAGTTCATTATCCATTTAGATATTTGTTTGACACAAGAATTTTCTCCCTTCATGTGTTCATTCTCCAGATTGGTAGTCCTGTTCTAAGGCTATTGCTTTTTGATGTAGCTAATTTCAAAGAACACTGAAACTTTGAATTGCAGTGGAAGAACTAAGAACTATTTCCAAGTCTGTCGAGTTCAATGAGAGAATCGCTGTGCTTGCATTTTAGGTCGCACCTATTTCACATTAGTTACATGTAAATACCATAGCACCTTAAATTCTTGAAAGCCAGTATCACTAATAGAAAGAGAAAAAAATTACTTTTCGACAAATAAAAAAAATATGTATCATTTATTAAATCACAGACATTTACTTCCTGGGATAAATGATGATACGAATGCTACCGATATTTAGGATGAATCGTCTCAGTTTTGCTTTTGGGAACAACCGTTCCAGATGAGGGTATGAGAAGATTCACCCGGGAAAATTCGGCCCCAAACAAGACCGAATCTTCTCACTTCGGCACATTCAGGGGGCCGAATCTTCTCACTACAGAGCATTTTTTCTGTTAAAATTTTATGTTTTTTATTCTTTTTATTTGGAATTATTGGGGGTTTTTTTTCATTTTTTATTGCTAAATATCTCATATGTAATTTTAGGGGTGAAAAATGTTTTTTTTTATGCTGATACACTGGAATAACTCAAAAACAATACTTTGCTGCCATGAAGGCAAGGATTTGCCTCCAATTCTTCTGTGCCTCATGTCACCTGATGAAAGTGGCGACATCTACCATTTCTCACATGCCAACAGTTTTTGTTGATGATGAAGAGTGGGTTGTATACGGACACAGTGTCCGTAGGAATAACCACACAGAAGGTAAGATACTACAATATAAGTTGAGTATAATTCGGCTTCTAGCACAGCAAGCAATGCATTTATTGCACACAATGGGAATTTAGCCTGAAACATTTATAGCACAGCTAAAAAAGACTTACTCAATTTTTGCCTGGGCTGGTATTTTGGCTAAGGTTAATCCAATTGGGATTTATTTTAGAAAAAAAATAAAATTAAACTCTTAAGTGGGCTAGAACAGATGATCCAAAAAAAAAAATTGTCCAAACAAATTTTGCATTGTAATTTGTAAAAAAGGTGAAATCGCTTGCCTCAAACATTTTCGAAAATGATTTTTTCCCTTCATCATCTTTTTTGCTCAGTGTTATTCCGATGAGATATTTTTGGAGAATTGTAGAGATGAGGATTTTCCTCCTTTCATTTTACTTCTCTTTTGCCCTTGGCATCCCCAAGATTTCCAATTATCGGTGTTTTGCTCCGTGCTAATCCAATGGGAAATTTTGAAGAATTGTAAGAGATGCTGAGTGGGCTAGAACAGACAATCTCAAAAAACCTTATTGCTTGTGTAACTGATGTTTTGATAAGATAATAAAAGCAAAAGCCATAAACCACTGCCAGATAACATTAATTAAGGCATCACATACCGGGGCCGAATCTTCCCTGGTCCTCCTAAAACACAGGAATTAACCAGACTTACCTGTTTTATGTCGTAATTTTCACTCTTTGCTTATTATTTTAAATATTTAATCACAGAGCTGTGAAAACTGTTCTCATAAAGCATCCAGAGATGTTCTTTGTTGCCATTCCCCTTACCATTCACCCAACTACGAACCGATTTGTTTTATTTGTGCTGATTTGTGGTGTCCGAATTCACCGGTTCATTGCATCAACAAGCCGTTGGTTATAAGCATCTCTTAACTGGCTTATTGTCACTATCTTTGTCGGCAAACCTTTTAATATAATGTAATCTGTATAAAGTTTATTTTATGAGTATGGAACGCCAGCTATGAGAGGAGTGTGATAAACACAATGATCATTGATTTTTTTCTGTATTTGGTTATTATTTATCGCCTTGCACACTCCACTCAATCAGTAGGCACAACACTCCATTCCGTTCCATCATTCTTAATGGGCAAGCGTTCAAGTTCCATGTCCTGCAACTGTGAATTTTTTTTTATTGAAGCTATTCAAGCCTCTTGTGTACTAATAATTAGACCCATTAATGGCATCATGTCAGTCTCATAATCAAAATTGCCTTATTTGGAGTAATTCCGGTGTTTAGGAGGACCCATCTTCCCAAGGCAGAATCTTCCCGTTCCTCCCGACGAAAGGGTCCCGGGGCGACCTGTTTTTTTTTTACTGCCATTACTCAATTTACTGGTGCCGTGGTGGTTCTAATCTAGGTCTCGTAACCTACTCAACTGTCAAACCATGATTTTCTGCAGGTTACTTTCAGTTCTCTGAATGTGATGGATATTAAGTCATGTTTTAGATAAAAAAGTAAACGGTGTGCTAAATAGTCATAATGCTAATCGAATACGCCCAAACCAGCCTCCGACATTTTTGCCCAAACCGGCCTCCACTTAACCCAAACCGGCCTCCACATTTTTACCCAAACCGGACTCCAATATTTTCATCGTCGGCGACGGTGAAGCATTGTTCATCCAATCTGGCCCACACTTTTTCACCCAAACCGGCCTCCATTATTTTAATTGGCTGTCTGCGTTAAATATTGATCACTCCACAATTGCATTAGGTGGCAAAGAATGCAATTGCAAAAGAAAAATAACTTACATGAGTGAACTTTCCCCAGGAAACAATTGGGGTAATCTATGGGATTTTAAAAGAAAAACAACACTGAGTTTCCAAATAATAGCTTTAATAATTAACTGAACTCATATATCAAATGGCAAAACAGACATTTAGATGTGAAGCAATGACACAGTATACAATTTCAATGGTTTGACAAAGTAATTAAAGTACAGTGATGAGAATGGTAATCACGTATTACATAACTTTATAATCTTAGTCAAGCTCATAAATTTATTGGCTGCAATTAATTTCGAAACAGCATTATGAAAATATGAACAAATCACAGGTGTAAAAACAACCGTTTGTACCAGTTTAGTATGAGATGAGTATGAAATGTTGTTTTGATAATGATTCCGACCACATTAGCATTTCTCAACTGGGGCCCAACAGCCTTCCTGAACAGAGCCATTCAATCAGCATTCAATTTGGAATGCCTGTTTGAATAAGGAAATCCAACGAGCATTCATTTTGAATGGCATCAGACTGCCTATCTGGAAACATTTTTCACAACTGTCAGGGATTTGGAACCAACAGGTTGTGTTAGATTTTGTATAGGATATAAAGTTGCGATAGATTTTTATCACTTTTTAATTGGAGGATATCACTTTCTGTAAAATGAGGTAGGCATTTTTTGATTTAATTATTTATCCAAACTCCTGTCATTAATTTTTTTTTAGAATTGTAGAAAATTAAAAAAGAAAATCTGGCGGAGGCCGGTTTGGGTGTATTTGTGGAGGTGCGCAGACATTTCCCCATCGGACGATTCCCCATCTGGACATTTCCCCATCGAGGGCGGACATTTCCCCATCAGCATTCCCCCATCAGAGGTGGACATTTCCCCATGGGAGGTGGACATTTCCCCATCGGATATTAACACCTTTCCCCATCGAGGGCGGGCATTTACCCATCAGACTTTACCTATCGGAGGTGGACATTTCCCCATTGGACATTACCCCATGTCCAATGTAGCTGACAGCTTCCACATGTGAATGAGTGAGGGACATACTACTTTGAGTAGCCCGAGCCGGGTATTTCGAGTTGATGAGAAGTAAAAGTTCATTTTCTCTCTTATTTAGTGTTCAATTTCCCCAAATTTTTCTTTTTATATTTAATATGATAATATAATATCTATTAAGTTGGATTGAAGTTTTATTGTTACTTAATTTATGAAATATTTGATCTTTTATTTTCGAGACATACTATTTCGTGTAGCCGGGATTTAAAAATCTCTTTTTCTGGTTTGAATGAATGAAAGGTTTTAGAGCGCCGAAGGCACGCAGGGACGATGTGGGATTTACAAATCCCTTGCGACCAGGTTAACCTTATTTTATTTCACTTGGATCACACAGGCCTAGCTTTCCTATTGCCTCAAATGGGGTCTGAGGGGGTATGCACGCGGTTGGAATTCACGGCAGTTTACATTGGATTGATAGATTGTTGCCCTGTTGCCCTATATATTCCACCCATCCTGCACAAATTCATCATAAAATAAGATTAACTGGGTCGCAAGGGATTTGTAAATCCCACATCTTCCCTGATTGCCTTTGGCGCGCTAAAACCTTTCATTCATTCAAATTCATCATATACGGCATCCTATCTCCCAGAAGGCTTGATGGATGACTCCCGGCTTTTTCAAAAACTAAACTGTTGGAGCTTTCTCCACTCCTTTTTTGTAACCGCTATGGTCATATACCAGGGCCGCTACCAAACCGGCATTGCTGTTTGGTTTTCTTTTCTCTTCTTCCCTCAAATTTGCCATCTCACAACATTACATTCTGGCTCGCCACCATGGTCGGACTCAAACCTCTACCATCGCCGAGCTGGAAACGAATCGAGCCCGCTCTCTAATAGTTTTAATGGCATTGAGGGATTGAGTATTGACAATCTAACACTCCAACGTAAACTGCCAGGAATTCTAACTGCGTGCATACCCCGTGCGCATATCCCCCTCAGACTCCATTTGGGGCAATAGGAAAGCTAGGCCTGTGTGATCCAAGTGAAATAAAATAAGGTTAACCGGGTCGCAAGGGATTTGCAAATCTCATATCGTCCCTGCGCGCCTTTGGCGCGCCAAAACTTTTCATTCATTCAAATTCATCATTCATCACTGGAACTTCCATTTCGATCTTAGAACTAAAGGCTTCAATCAAAGAATGATGAATTGAATGAATGAAAGGTTTTAGCGCGCCGAAGGCGTGCAGGGATGACGTGGGATTTACAAATCCCTTGCGACCCGGTAAAACAAACCTTTCATTCATTCATTCAATTCATCATTCTTTGATTCTTATCTGTGCAACCAATATCAGTGGGTGAATAAAGGTGGACAGAATGTTCCAAGGAAAAATCCTATTTATTTTCGGCGATCTTACAAGGTAATTATTATATCGATATTTAACAAAATTAAGTTGCGGATGCGTTTTTGTTGAAGGTTGAAAAAAAACATTTTTAATTTTTTGGTTTCTTTCTTTTGTACTAAATGTTTTAAAGTGTAAAAGTGTATTACCAATTCGTTGATAGCACCAAAGTCCAGCACATTTTCTGAAGCAGAGCCCTCAAGAAAAAGTTATCAGAGACTGATGTTATCAATGAGGGAAAATATATATACAAAATGTTAGCGTTTAAATGACAACTTAATTCGTGTGATGCTGTAATAGAAATTAACCAATGAAAAATCACCCGTCTATTGTTGACAAAGAAAACACAGTGAAGTTATCAATATCGCCGAGCCATGTTTATCCTCGAGCCAGCTACTCAAAATTCAAGTTTCAGGGGATATTGTATGTGATACTGCAGAAAAGGTGGCGTAAATTTATATTTATTTTACCTTATTCAGTGTCCCATGCAAATATTTCGTCTATGTGTACTAGTAGAATATAAAGGCAGCAGAACGAAACACAAACCAGAAAAAGAGATTTTTAAATCCCGGCTACATGATATTCTCGGCTACTCGAAATAGTATGTCTCAAAAATAAAAGATCAAATATTTCATAAATTAAGTAACAATAAAACTTCAATCCAACTTAATAGATATTATATTATCATATTAAATATATATAGAAAAATTTGGTGAAATTGGACACTAAATAAGAGAGAAAATGAACTTTTACTTCTCAGCTACTCGAAATACCCAGCTGGGGCTCGGGCTACTCAAAGTAGTATGTCCCATGAGTGACAACTCTTAAAAAGTTTTCATTTTTTATTCTTTCATAAGTCGAAAAAAAACAAAATCTTGGCATATGGTATAGGCATTAGCACATTTTAGCACAATCTGAATTTCACAACAATGAAAACACAACATCAATAACAAAAAACAAGAATTTTTATCTGGTTATAAGTGTATGTATATACACTTGAAATTATTACTCGGAGAAGAAGCACCAAGAAAGAATGCCAAGTGTTGGAATTGTCAGTAAAACACGAATCAAATGGTTTTGCGTGCCGAAGGCGCGCAGGGACAATTTGGGGAGCAAGCCCCTTTCGACCCTCATTAGCTGTAGAATTTTGAAGTGTCAGACCGTGGTAAAGGAGGAGGAGTTGTGGGTTGTTAGCGGCGCTTGTGTCTTTTCTGCTTCTTTTTCAGAGGTGGAGGTTTGGAAGGAGAGACAGTGGTAGTTGGTGTTGTTGGTGGGCTGCCTGATGGTGGTTGCTGAGTTTTGTAGGGTCTGGTCCTAGCCGAGTCTGGAGTGGTTGTGAGTGATTGCTGAGTCTTTTGTTGTTGTAGGTTTCTGCGTCTTTTAGTTTTTTGGCTTCTTCGACTTGTTGGAGGAATACTTGGTATTTCCTGTCCATCTCTTGCCTGTGAATGTCCCCTTGTATTTTGTGTTCCCGTAAGATGTTCTCTATCCTGTCGTCCGTGTCCTGGCATTCTGGTTTAGAAGGAAGAGGCAAGTGGGGATCAGAAAGAGGCGAGAGGGCAGCTCATTTGTATGTTATCACAGCAATAACACTCCCACTCACCTTGTAAAAAAATATTTGCGGTCAGAAATGTGTGCAACATTGTACTGTGTGAACGTGAAAGCTCTAGGAAGATTTCTGCTTCATTTCAAAATATGGAAAATTTTAAGTGAATTCGGAGTCTAGTTTCAAAATATTGGATATTTATATGCGAGTCCGGCCCATATCGGAAAAGTTCTCATAAATTCTTTGATTTAATTCCAATTTAAAATTGAGTACAACCATAATAAAAACCATAATCGTCTCGGGCAGAAACGTCCCAAGCCCGAAACATCATAGAACCGTTTGATAAACACTGATGTGTTCATTGACATTTCCTTTATTAATGAAGACACCACTGTTTATCAATCAACTCGACAACATCTTTGAACAAAAGTAGCTTCTCAGAGAGAACAAATAAATATATATAAATGCTGTTAAATCCTGATTAGGTTTAATCCCGTCAATTGTAGTGATAAAAAGCACATCAATCGAACAATTCAAACATCAATCATTACCCATGTCAACTTAATAAAAAGGAATGATACACAACAAATCAATAGGAAAATTTCAAATAGACGGACCCACAAAAAATTAAGAAATGGATGGTGAAAAGTCCGCATGGGGATTTGTCCGTTTTTCTATTAAGCAGAATGGGGGAATGTCCGATGGGGAAATGTCCGGCCAAAATGGGATGGGGTAATGATAATGTCCGGATGGGGAAATGTCCAATAGGGAAATATCCGGCGACCATTTGTGGAGGCCGGTTTGGGCGAAATTGTGGAGGCCGGTTTGGCTGGAGGCCGGTTTGGGTGTAATTCATGCTAATGGGTTTGATATGTATTTTCTTTTTTAATTTACCATGCTTTCACGAAAACTCGATCGGTCGCCGATGAAAACAAGTTGAGGAACCTGATTGTGCGCTGTGTTCGAGAACGGAACTGAAATATTCGCCAGACACGGACACGGCTATTTCTAAAAAGTGTAGACCGACGCCAACTTGGGAAAATAGGGTCGGTCTAAAGGTAACAGGACGATTCGGCGACAGCGCCTGGACGGTTCGGCGGAGAAAAAAATTTCTCCGCCGAACCTGTCGAGACGGTTTGGCGTAAAAAAAATAGGGACGGTTCGGCGGAAGAAAATAGGTCTTCTTCTTCTTATCTATTTTTGCCCCGCAGTCAATTCTGACTATTAAGGGCAGTCTGGAGGATTAAAGAAAGTAAGCTCAGGTGTTAGTCAGCCGACTTTGAAGAAAATAAAGATGATGGTTGTTAATGATATAGGAACATTTAACAGAGATGGAGTTCTTTTATTTATTTATTTTTTTCTTTTTGAAGGCTTGAGCTCGGTTTTAAAATTGTCCAGGTTGTTGGACTGAAGAGCAGATTTAGGTAGGAGGTTGTATTGGGTTATTGTCCGTGGGTAGAATGAGAATTTGTATGTATCTGATACGGAAGAGATACGGAAGGGATAGTGTGGTATGTTGTTGCTTTGTTTTGTCTTGTAGCAATAGTTTTCTCATGGAGGATATTTTCAGGGTTTAGGGCTATGTCACCGTGTTTGATTTAATGGAGGACAGATAATCTAGTTCTAAGTCGCCTTTGCTGTAGACTTGGCCAATCCAGTGCGTTAATCATTTCTGTTGGTGAGCTAGTATTATGGTATCGGTTTTTGACATACCTAGCTGCCCTGCGCTGTACATTTTCAAGTTTTTTAATTTGTTGGTCATGATGGGGGTCCCAAATGGATGATGTATATTCCATTTGTGGTCGAACTATGGACTGATAGGCTCTTTCTTTTATGGTTTCGTTTGTAATTTTTAGATTTCTTTTGAGGAAGCCTAATGTACGATTTGCCTTGGAGGAAATGGTTGCAATGTGTTTGTCCCATTTTAGGTCACTCTAGATGGTTACACCTAGGTATTTCGCAGAGTTGACTTTTTCGAGTGGGTGGCCTTTCAGATGGTAGGTTGCAATTGTGGGATTTTTTTTCCTCGTGATACTTAAGAGATTGCATTTGTCAGGATGGAAGGACATAAGCCAATCTTCTTCCCACTTCGTTGCCATGTTTAGATCGTCTTGAAGCTTGGTTGTATCGGCTTTACATTTAATAGTGCGGTAGATGATACTGTCATCGGCAAAGAGACGAAATGTGCTGTGGTTTAAGTATTGTTGGAAGTCGTTTATATATAGGAGAAAGAGAATGAGGCCAAGGACGGAGCCTTGTGGTACCCCGGAAGAGACAGGTATCGATGAGGATTGTATGCCGTCAAGGCATGTCCGGCCAAAATGGGATGGGGTAATGATAATGTCCAGATGGGGAAATGTCCAATAGGGAAATATCCGGCGACCATTTGTGGAGGCCGGTTTGGGCGAAATTGTGGAGGCCGGTTTGGCTGGAGGCCGGTTTGGGTGTAATTCATACTAATGGGTTTGATATGTATTTTCTTTTTTAATTTACCATGCTTTCACGAAAACTCGATCGGTCGCCGATGAAAACAAGTTGAGGAACCTGATTGTGCGCTGTGTTCGAGAACGGAACTGAAATATTCGCCAGACACGGACACGGCTATTTCTAAAAAGTGTAGACCGACGCCAACTTGGGAAAATAGGGTCGGTCTAAAGGTAACAGGACGATTCGGCGACAGCGCCTGGACGGTTCGGCGGAGAAAAAAATTTCTCCGCCGAACCTGTCGAGACGGTTTGGCGTAAAAAAAATAGGGACGGTTCGGCGGAAGAAAATAGGTCTTCTTCTTCTTATCTATTTTTGCCCCGCAGTCAATTCTGACTATTAAGGGCAGTCTGGAGGACTAAAGAAAGTAAGCTCAGGTGTTAGTCAGCCGACTTTGAAGAAAATAAAGATGATGGTTGTTAATGATATAGGAACATTTAACAGAGATGGAGTTCTTTTATTTATTTATTTTTTTCTTTTTGAAGGCTTGAGCTCGGTTTTAAAATTGTCCAGGTTGTTGGACTGAAGAGCAGATTTAGGTAGGAGGTTGTATTGGGTTATTGTCCGTGGGTAGAATGAGAATTTGTATGTATCTGATACGGAAGAGATACGGAAGGGATAGTGTGGTATGTTGTTGCTTTGTTTTGTCTTGTAGCAATAGTTTTCTCATGGAGGATATTTTCAGGGTTTAGGGCTATGTCACCGTGTTTGATTTAATGGAGGACAGATAATCTAGTTCTAAGTCGCCTTTGCTGTAGACTTGGCCAATCCAGTGCGTTAATCATTTCTGTTGGTGAGCTAGTATTATGGTATCGGTTTTTGACATACCTAGCTGCCCTGCGCTGTACATTTTCAAGTTTTTTAATTTGTTGGTCATGATGGGGGTCCCAAATGGATGATGTATATTCCATTTGTGGTCGAACTATGGACTGATAGGCTCTTTCTTTTATGGTTTCGTTTGTAATTTTTAGATTTCTTTTGAGGAAGCCTAATGTACGATTTGCCTTGGAGGAAATGGTTGCAATGTGTTTGTCCCATTTTAGGTCACTCTAGATGGTTACACCTAGGTATTTCGCAGAGTTGACTTTTTCGAGTGGGTGGCCTTTCAGATGGTAGGTTGCAATTGTGGGATTTTTTTTCCTCGTGATACTTAAGAGATTGCATTTGTCAGGATGGAAGGACATAAGCCAATCTTCTTCCCACTTCGTTGCCATGTTTAGATCGTCTTGAAGCTTGGTTGTATCGGCTTTACATTTAATAGTGCGGTAGATGATACTGTCATCGGCAAAGAGACGAAATGTGCTGTGGTTTAAGTATTGTTGGAAGTCGTTTATATATAGGAGAAAGAGAATGAGGCCAAGGACGGAGCCTTGTGGTACCCCGGAAGAGACAGGTATCGATGAGGATTGTATGCCGTCAAGGAGGACAGTTTGTGTTCTATTTGACAGGAAATGTGAGATCCATTGTAAGGTCAAATGGTCGATTCCATAATATGACAACTTATACAATAGTCGTTTGTGTGGGACTTTATCAAAGGCCTTTGCAAAGTCCATGATGATGACGTCAGTTTGGATATTTTTAGTTAAGTTTTCGGCTATTTCGTGAGTGAAGTCAATAAGTTGGGATTCACAGGAACGGTTGCGGCGGAAGCCATGCTGCTTGTCGTCTAAAATGGTATTTAGTTCCAAATGGTCCATGATGTTGCGTGAGATGATATGTTCTAAAAGTCTGCAGCAAATACATGTTAGAGATATTGGGCGATAGTTGATGGGGTTTTGCTTGTCGCCTTTTTTTAATACAGGACAGACATGGGCCATTCTCCAATCGTCGGGGACTGAGCCTGTTTCCAGGGAGATGGTAAAAATGTGTGTTAAGATGGGAGCTATAATGTGGCTCAGTTCTTTGAGAATCATCCCATGTATACCATCGGGCCCCATAGCTTTGTGTGGTTTGATGTTGGACAACAATTTTTCAACTCCCTTTACATTTATTTTAATTGTATCCATGGTTGGATGTGGACTTGGGCCTTTTCAGGTATGAGAGGGATGGTGAAAGACAAGGAATAAGATTATTTCTAATATTTTTTTATTTAAATATTTTCAGTCAAGGTCAATGGTAAGTGGATAATCAATTTGTTTTACAATTTCTCACATTCTAAAATAAAAAGACTTCCTTTTAAGTACATTACACACACAATAAGAGGATGGAAAAAATAGCACTGAAGGAATAAAATCTATTAAAAAAATACCCAATAATTTAACCCTCGGCGCACACTTATTAAGGCAATACACTGAAGGAATAAAATCTATAAAAAAAATACCCAATAATTTAAATTTTTTCTAAGTTTTTGGTTTCATTTGCCCCAAAACATAGCTTATGATTCATCACTGAAACGACATCAATTGAGTTCGTTTCAGGGAGGGAGCATAAGCTATGTTTTATGGCAATACACTGAAGGAATAAAATCTAGAAAAAAAAACCCCAATAATTTAACCCTCAGCGCACACTTATGAAAAGTCGGATTTTTTTGGTGTAATACTGAAGAGTCGGGAATTTTTTTTCTTAGTTTTTTTATTTCATTTGCCCCAAAACATAGCTTATGATTCATCACTGAAACGACATCAAGACATCAATTGAGTTCGTTTCAGGGAGGGAGCATAAGTTATGTTTTAAGGCAAAAAATACCCAATAATTTAACCCTCGGAGAACACTTCGGGAATTTTTTTCTAAGTTAAAAATTACCCACTAATTTAACCAAATATTACAATATCAAAGGAGCAGTTCGAAACATCAGACTATATGTCACAACCTGCAAACTATCCAACCATGCCATCACTAAACATAACTACTCCCGGGATCCAAAAGCTACTTAACCAACAAAAACCACACAAAGCCCCAGGGCCAGACAATATTCCACCAATCATCCTAAAAACACTTTCTCTTGAAATAGCCCCCATCCTCAACATGATCTTTCAGAAAAGCCTTGAAACGGGCAATGTACCATCAGACTGGAAAAGGGCTCTAGTTACGCCTGTCTTTAAAAAAGGCTCACGCTCATCACCAGGAAACTATAGACCAATATCATTGACATGTATCTGTTGTAAAATCTTTGAACATATAATTACAAGTGCCCTCATGAAACATGGCGAAACAAATAATATCTTTTACCGCCTTCAACATGGCTTTAGAAAAGCCAGATCCTGTGAAATTCAACTACTCGATTTTGTTGATGATCTTACAGAAAACATAAAAAACAAAGTTCAAACTGATGTCATCGTTATGGACTTTGCTAAAGCATTTGACAAAGTAAACCACAGTCTGCTTATACACAAACTCAGATATTACGGGATCCACGAAAAGATCTGTGATTGGATCCAAAACTGGCTGAGTAATAGAACACAATCCGTTGTTGTGCAAGGGCAAACTTCTGACCCCATACCACTAGATTCAGGTGTTCCACAAGGGTCAGTCCTTGGCCCATGTCTCTTCCTGTACTACATAAACGACCTTCCGGACAAAATAAAATCAACAGTCCGCCTCTTTGCAGATGACACACTTGCATATACCATCATAAACAAACCATCTTCAAAAACACAGCTCGAAAATGACCTGCAAGAAATGGGGAGATAGGAAACAAAGTGGCTGATGCAATTCCACCCTGACAAGTGTAACATCCTCTCAGTAACAAACAAGAAATACAAGCAAATAAATACATATACACTACACAATCATATACTCAGCCATATGGACACCATCAAATACCTCGGCCTAACAATAAAATCTGATCTAAACTGGGACATACATATAAATAATATCTACAATAAAGCCAATAAAACCATTGGCTTCCTTAGGAGGAATTTAAACATTGCCTCTCTTAAAATCAAAGAACAAGCATATAAAGCCCTAGTTAGACCATTGGTCGAATATGCTAGTACAGTGTGGGACCCACACACAAAAAATGAGATAAATAAAATTGAAAAAACTCAAAGGCGTACAGCAAGATATGTGACAAAGCGCCATCACAACAGATCAAGTGTCTCAGACATGATAGCTAGCCTAAACTGGAAAACACTTGAAGAAAGATGTAAAAATGCTAGACTTCAAATGCTTCATAAAATTGTACACAATACAGTAGCAATTGATCATAAATCTAGACTAAACAAGCCACATCGTACCACTCGCCATTCCCATCACAACGCTTTTTGTGTGCTTGAGTTTCGCATTGATGTACGCAAATGGTCCTTCTTTCCACGGACAATACAGGTCTGGAACAATCTTCCACAAAAAACTGCCACCTTAGAAAATTATAATAAATTCAAAGAAGCACTAGAAACTAACTCAAATAAGGACGAAACAGGAAACAGTAGTGGAGACATGCCAGAGGATTACCCGGGTGAAAACTGCAGCCCTTCCCAACCAAAAGCCTAAACAAAGTAGATATACATATGTGTATATAGACAGGGAATTTGTAAAAAGTCGCAAAACATTTCTTTTATTTAAAAACAGTATAATTGGAGCAGTGAGTGGAGCATTATCTCCGCTATACTGCCCCACTAAACATAACTAAAAAGAGACTGTAGGGGGTTAGTGTTTGTAGTATGATGGTAACTGTTAGATTGTTTTATCATTTGTCGGTTATATCTATATACTTTTTAGTTATGTTTAGGTTTTTTTCAGTTTGCTCAGGAGGCACAAGAATCGATCTCAGTGCTTCAGAATTTGAAGAAAAAGATATCCGGGAAAGGCCCCACAACCGTGGTAGGGAATAAGCCCGATTCCATAGTTCAAGCCATTGAAATATGCCAGCGTTATGTCGATCTTGTCCACCCCCCCCCCCGCCCCACCCCCACCCCATTTCGAAACTATGGGAAAGGATTATATATCTAGCGGGGCGTAGCCAGGATTCTGTAATGGTGGGGGAGCAATCCTGATATTTGGAAGGTCGTTGAGTGCCCCCCCGCCAGGCCTAACTAGGGCTAGACCTCCCCATAAACAAATTATCGTAAACAATTCATTAGTTATTAACTCCAATCGCCCGCTATACACATTAGTGTCTATCATACACAATATGTATAGTGGGCAATTGGAATTAACAAGCAATAGATTTGGAATGCTTCCAATTACTTGATGCCCAATCTTGGAGTGCAAGTTCAAGATAGCCTAAAGCACCAGTGTGTGTCAGAGAAGAGCAGTAGGGATTGTGTTCAGATGCCAGTTTCAATGTAATCGTATGTGCTAACTGAGTAAGGAATATAGAGAAGAGAATTAACATGTACAGGGATTGGACAATAGCCTAGTCTTCGATTCTGGTCGCCATGCTGGCTTACCAAGCAACTTACAAAAAACAACAAAGATCTGTGCGAACATAATTTATTGAACAGAGTTTATCATCGTGTCGAGTAATGTCAAAATAACAAACAACAGAAAAAACATAATTTTGTACAAAATAATCTTATAAAACATTGAACGTTGCAAACAACTAATGACCAACCCAGTTGTAACGGCCAAAACCGGCCAGCGCTATATACGAAAATCGCCATTCAATTATTTATATATTTTAATTTTCTGCTTCCAAAACATGGCTTATGAACCCTCATTGATCCGAACGAGCGCGTTGCGGACTTTAGGCCCAAGTCTCATCCGATTGATAACGCGTCTGATGGCTATAGACACACAGGCATAACATAGTTTATTCAAGCTAATTCCAGACAGAAACTAGCCGCCAACCCCCAACTGTGGAAGGGGAACACCTTCTCCTACACCTACCCAAGGGCCACTTGCCTCAATAATGCCTGCAGTATTTGGGCTACTGAGAATAGCTAAAACTCCCCAATCGAAGGCCTGGGTGAGGGTTAAAAACAATAAGTGACAGTTTGCATTTGGGAGCCCAAACCCCGCTCCGCCTCGCCCCACCACTGGAAAGATGGTTAAGTTGCTAGACTCTGGGGAAGATCGATCCTGGTACCTCCTGAAGAAAGGTAGAGGTTAAAAACAGTATGTGACAGTTTTTTGTTGTTTTTTATTTATCTATTTTTTTTTTGGGGGGGGGGGGGGACCCCACAACGACCTTCCAAATATCATGATTGCCCCCCCCCAAATGACTACCCCCTCCCCCATCCCCCCATTATAAAATCCTGACTACGCCCCTACTAAATAAAAAATCCATTTCATATTTTCGAAATGGGGGGGGGGGGGGGGAGGGGGGACTAGATTGATATGACGCTCGAACTATGGCATTGTGCGTATTCCCTCCCACAATTATGAGCCCTTCCCATGATATTTTTTTTTTTCAAATTCTGAATCTCTGAGATCGATTCTGGTGCCTCCTGGGGAAACGTGGGGGTTAAAAACAGTTAATTATGGTTTGCATTTGGGGGCCATCAGCCACCCCTCCCCCCCCCCCCCCCGGACCACCACTGGGAGCTCACACATAGGGATTGGTAGAGTGAGAACAAGGCGCTCCAGTCTTCATAGGCGCCTGCGAGTATCATTGGGGTAGGACATACAGAAATCTTGAACTAGTATCCACTGATGTGTTGTTGGTTTTAATATTTATTATCACCTCGGCATGTGTTTGGTGAAACGCTAACAGAAAATAAGTTATGAATCCCCGTTTAAAAAATAGCTTGAACACAACTTTTTGCCGGTAAAATGGACGGTAAGTGTATGAAACTATGTTTTAAAGTACTAAATGTACAACTGAATGTGTGAAAAGTGACAATTTGATGAAGCGTGCGCAATAATAAATATATATAACGAAGATTAAGTACTGTTTGTTCTATTGTAGACTATTTTCAAATTATAAATGGTTTCTCTCCCAAAACCTTTCTGTTAAATCCCCTCGTAGTGAACAGAAACATGTTACGCACACGAATTAGTTACACCTCCGTCGAGCAAGTATGATAATATTCACCCTGTCGTGCACCTCAGCGAATTCGTTGTTTTCCTTGCACAAAATGGCGTGTCGATCAGTGTATATTTATTATTGCGTAAGCTTCCTTAAATAATCACTTTTCAGACATTCAGAGGTACATTTAGTACTTTAAAACGTAGTTTTTATACACTTACCGTCCTTTTTACCGGATACCGTCCTTTTTACCGGCAAAAAGTATTACCCTCCGAGGGGAGTAGTATAGGATGCAGAGATCTGCCCTCTTTACCAGGACCTCGAGGTCAGACCCCGACCCCGAGGTCATTGACCTCGATGCCCAAATCCGTTAGGCCTCCCCCTCTCCCCTCTCCACACTAGGCCTAGGTTATTTTTAGGCGCCCCCTCACCCTACCCGCCCTGTATGTACCCTATTTTTTTTAGGCTATCCTTCCCTAAAGCCCATTTTGGGACCCGGGCTATGTATAACCTTTATAGGCTTTCCCCACATTGTTTTGGCCTTTCCTGTATGTGTGCTCCCCTTCCAAAAGTCCAGTCCATCCCCACCAAAGCCCTGGACTGTTCCTCCCCCTTCCAAAGGCTAGCCCAAAACTGGGGGGGGGGGGGGGTGGACTTCCGCACTGAGGTGTCCTCATGAGTACTAACAAAAGAGTGCCACCATCCCCTATCCTCCCCCCCCCCCCTGCTCCTCCCATAAACTTTATTTCTTGGTAAATTTCTCTAAGGTAAATGTTGTCAAGGACATGTACACGTAACTACAAGGATTAATTTGAAGACTACCTGGTTTGTTTAGACATGTCTTAAAGGAATTATGATAGAGAACACCTGGTCTTTGTCAATACATAGATAATGGTGATTAAGATAGAGGGAATCTTTGTTTATAAGAAGATATGATAGTGTCACGTTGTATAGTTATGCAAATAGATAAGGGAAACTGGTATGTTTGATTATGTCATAGATAAAGGTATTATGATATTTATTTAGTGGTGTTTAAGGTCACATACTTATACACAATGGCAGGTATTATGATAAAGGTCCCCTTTGTTTGTAAGAAGCTTAATATGATAAAGACCATGTACACTGTTTGATTATGTCATAGATAAGAGGGTGTCACGTCGCAGGTGTTTGATAACCCAGTAAGATCGCGGCGGTGTCTGATTGGTCAAACAGTTGTCCAATCAGATCATACCACACGGCAGTATGTTCCATGGGACCAATAGATAAGCGTGTTGTAAAATTATCCCACGCAGGCGTTCTCTGATTGGTCAAACAACTGTCCAATCAGATCGTGCCATGCAGTATTTTCGAGGTGGTAAATAGATGCATGATCCGGAATGTGACAATAAAAGGCAAGCAAGATTGAAAGTCATCTGTCCAGGACACACATTCATCACATTCACACTTCTGACTTCAGAGTGTGAACACCTTGATTGAAAGGGAAAACCTGGAATTAGCAGCTCGTCTAAAGAAAGCCATTTCAGCTCTGGGCGTCTCTTGTCCCATCTCCTGGACTATCCAGGAAATAGACAAGAGCGTCCATCTGAAAATGGACTTTAAGGTAGAAGAAAACACCACTACACCACCCTCCTCGGGGAGAGGTAGTACCTTTGAGGAGAGGATCCCCTCTCACACTGGTCCTCACCCGAGGAGGTCAGAAGGCCCTGAAAAGAAGAAAAGGAAAAAGAGTCCATCAACCAAACGCAGGGATTCCCGTTGCCTGGAGGCTTTCCTGGATAAGAAGAAAGAGGTGAGCGAGGGGGTGGAGGTTCCAGAGGCAGCCACCAGATCCCCTCCTAATCCTACAGGCACACCCAAACAACTACCAGCTCCCCAGCCGGAACAGTTGAATGAGGAACGTCCTGTAGAGATTGAGGAGGAACTGGAAGTTGCTTTTTCCCCACTTCCCACCCCTCACTCCCCTCTCCCTTCGTTCACAGACAACCAGGACAAGGAGGAACTAACACCAAAACAACCATCACCAGCTTCACAGACAACCTCTAAAGAACATTCAGACCTGGCAAAAGCACTATTAGAAACCCGGCAATTCTTGGTTGAATGCAAAGAATTCAATAAACGCAGCGAAGAAAGGGACAGACGCTCCAAAGAAATCGATAGACCGAAGAAGGAATTCATCAACAAACAAAAACAACTGAGAGACACAGCTAATCACTCTACAACGCCAACCATCACTTCCACGGTCTCTCCATCACAGCCACCTCCTCCAAAGAAGTCACGACGAAAGAACAAGCGCGGATAAGCTGCTTCCTACGCCTTGCCCCCTTTACCACGCTCAGAACACAACTAAAACATTATATATATATACATTATTCTTTCAAAATCATTTGATCGAGAATAGTTTGAACACCTTGAGAAAAAACAAAATGGAATCAGTAGTTAGAATTAGTTGTCAAGTTTGTGAGAAGACCTTCTCTGGTCGTTGCAATAGGAAATGGGTGTGCTGTGTATGTGATAAAAAGACTCTCTTTTTAGGAAATTGGGTGGCTCTGAAAAGGGCCGTTTGTTTGGCTTTCTACAGATTTTCTCCAAGGATAGTTGATAAGCTAGCTAGAACAGGTCTCAGTAACTTTCCTAAAAACCGCCTTCCTGTATGATTCATCTTACTTTCCCAGCAGATAATTTTTGGACTATTTTCCTGATTTCATACCTGTGTGGAATGAGGTATGCTCGTGCTCTCATTGTCATTGGTACATTGAATTTCAAAACGTTCTTTGCACATTCGCATATGCATTCAGTCAGGTCATCGCCGGCTGTCTTTACCATATTTTTGGTTTGCTGTTGATTAGCATAGGCTAGAAATCGTAGTTGATCTGTATATCTTCTCAACCTGTCTAGTGCTTTGATTTGGAGCTCATAATTTATCTCAGCCTTGTTGAGACAGTAACAATCTTCCATGTCTTTCGTGGTTGGATTCTTCTGGTAGGAGGGTTCAACTGGTGGTATATTTCCTCTTAGTGGCCATATTGCTTGGTGCTTTTCAATTCGTGGCATTGGTACCTGTGACGTTCTGCTCATTTCAGTATTCTGCTGTTGGTCAATCTGAGGTAGGTCCATTGACGTTGACAGGTTAGTAGTATAAAGGAGTTGGTTATAGGTAGAACCGACTGTAAATTCAGGTGTATTTGCATTATCTTTCCTTATAGGATGGCTGTTGTATTCATCTTTGTGTGATGCTCGTTTGTGGCGATAATAATGAGTTTTATGTAAGATTTTGGGCACAATTCACAGATATAGCGTGAATTCATCTTATTCAGTAGCGAGCTAATAGATTTGTGGCGAGGGGGCAATGCTCTTCCATTTAAATACAGGAATAGGATGGGTGCTACCCCAACCTGTCAATCGCTGATTGGTCAATTATATACCAGGATAGCATGGGTTCTACCCACCCTACCAATTGATGGTTGCTTAAAATTTCCCCACAGTGCATTGTGGGAAATTACAGTGTTGCGACTCTGGGGTAAAATACGTTTTTGCTCTACTTCACACTACTTGACACTGTTTACTTTAAAAAAACAAGACATAAAAGTCAGATAAATGTCAAGTCGGAGAATGATACATCAAAACTTCACACGCCAACTGGATAAGAAACTTTCGTCCATCAATGTTAAAGGAATTTTCTGCTTATTGAACAACATATGTACCACAAAATGGTCTCAAATGGTCTTAAATATTTCTCAAATGGTCTCAAATGGTCACTAAAGGGTCTTAACTGGTCAGTAAATGGTCACTAAATGGTCTTAAATTGTCACTAATGGTCATTAATGGTCACTAAATGGTCATCAATGGTCACTAAATGGTCACTAATTTGGTGTATTTACTATATGTAAAAACCATGTGCACATATATAAAACCGATGTGCACATATGTAACACCGATGTGCACATATGTAAAAGCGATGTGCATATATGTAAAACCGATGTGCACATATGTAAAATCGACAACATTTACCTTAGAGACATTTACCAAGAAATAAAGTTATGGGAGGGGCAGGGAGCAGATAGGGGATGATGGCACTCTGTAAGTACTCATAAGGACACCTCAGTGTGGAAGTCCCCCCCCCCCCCCCCCCAGCTTTGGGCTAGCCTTTGGAAGAGGGAGGAACAGCCCAGCTTTGGTGGGGAGGGACTGGGCTTTTGGAAGGGGAGCCCACATACAGGAAAGGCCAAAACAATGTGGGGAAAACCTAAATAGGTTATACATAGCCTGGGTCACAAAATGGGCTTTGGGGAAGGATAGCCTAAAAAATAGGGTACATACAGGGCGGGAAGGGTGAGGAGGCGCCTCAAAATAACCTAGGCCTAGCATGGAGAGGGGACGGGAGAGGGGAGGCCTAACGGATTTGGGCATTGAGGTCAATGCCCTCGGGGTTGGGGTCTGACCTCGAGGTCCTGGTAAAGAGGGCAGATCTCTGCATCCTATACTACTGAGGGGACTTGGGGATTTATTAGGGACTTGCTGTGTTTAGTACAACCGGGAAAATATGTCGACAGAAAATGTTTTATTAGATTATTGAGGAATTAATAGCCCGTTCTTGACTGTATTTTTAATATAGTAGTATCATGAATTTTATATATTTTAAGTAAAAGACAACTCTTAAAAAATAGTTCAAAACGTGTCCAAACTCACTAAAACGTGTAGTCAGACCGCCAACCGGACTAAAGCGATTTGCTGATCAATCGAAAATTTTTAGCAGCATTGTATGCGGAATTAATAAGATTGTCCGTGGTCCTGACATGTGAAATCCGACTGTTTTGTGTTTCCCTGGGACAAAGGTCGAACATTTAAGGGACAGTGTGGATGGTGTTTTGGTGGGTTCAGGCTCAAATCCTAAACACCGAGGGATACCGAGGTATACCGAGGGATATCGGGTTGAAGAAAAATAAGTAAGTAAGTAAAGGTCGTTTAAAAGGTTTAAATATGTGCGCAGACAAATAATTTAATCCTTTAGTCCTTTGAAGCAATATATGTGATATAACTATTGATTTGTTCGAGTAAATGCAAGATATATAGACCGAGTCGTTGCCGAAAACTGTCCCTCGGTATTTAGTAGGAGCTTGGTAATTAATAGACTACCTCGGTGTGTGGATCAAGCGCATAAGTGCTAATTGGGTATCACAACACAGATCACTATATCAAAACAACTGGCACCTGGTATCTCAACAATCTTCCAACTCTCATTAGATACCGACTTGTCCCAACAACTGGCACCTGGTATCTCAGCAATCTTCCAACTCTCATTATAGAAACCGACTTGTTTGCCGTTAGCCAATCTGGTGGTAGCCCACCAGATTGGCTAACGGCAAACATCTCAAGCATATACAAAACAGGAGACAAGCATCTCCCAAAAATTAACCGGCCAGTCTCGCTTGGAACTGGACAACTCGGCCTCAGGATAACTCGGCCTGGGGACGAGTCGGCCCGGGACAAGTCGGCCCCCTTTCAAATTTATATGGAAAATTGATTATGAAAATTGAGAGATGTTAGTTATTAACGAGAAACGAACAGTGAAAGTGTTAAGCATGATTTTGTTACCGTCTAAACCATTTTTTGTTATATTGTTTTCAGTACATTTAAACCAGCAGTAACAGTTGGAAGTCAGTGAACAACTTCTGGACCTCTGTTTGAAAAAAAATTACTCATTATTCTACATTCCAAGTATGTAACAGAAAATATACTCCCACTGTTTTTCCCGTTGTCTTGAAATTAAAAGACACACTTGTGTATCACCCATACTAATCCAGAAACATTGCTTCACCGGAGAGGCCTAAAATTACAGTTATGGATACAAGGTTTTAAAAAAATGTTCTTTTGACTTCACATACTTGGTAAGCCTATCTAGCGCAGAACAGAAATTATCTTGGAAACAAGTGCCATTGGACCGTCTGTTATTGGAAACAGAAGAGCTTGCGGAGCTCAAGTCAACACACCTTTGTTGGGAAATGCACAGATGATCTCCCAGATAATCACAAGATCAGAGACATTCGCTCAAATCTTGGATGCCATCACCACTGAGATCAAACATAAATAATATATAACAAGTTCACGCAACCCCAGCAGAATTCTATAGAACAGAGGGGAGTGTAGTAAAAATGGGTTAACTATTTTGACCCATGACCCGTGAACTGCAGCTCACTTCATGACGTCCGAGATTTTGGCGAAGTGGCCATTGCATTCGGCCAGAGATCGTAGTACAATCAACATGTCGTCTGATGTTTTTATACCTTTTATCTAAATTCTTCAATTTTCGTGATGATTATTTTCTGATGTGTCATTTACTTACTAGATATATAAACTGTAATGATCACAACCAGATACCCAACATGAAAGGCAGACGACACTTGCAAACAAAATTTTTGAAAACTAATTTTTTTCGTCAAAAATATAGCTTATTGACCCTCATTGGAACGACCTTAACGAGCTTGTTCTTTTGAGGGGTCATAAGCTATGTTTTTGAAACAAAAAATGAAAAAAATAATGAAAATTGAATGGTATTTTTTGTGAATAGCACTGGACGTTTTTTCTGTTAACCCTTTACCTAACATGAAAAGCAGACGACACTTGCAAAATAAATTCTTGAATAACTATTTTTTTTCATTTTTTGTCTCAAAAACATAGGTTATGACCCCTCATTGGAACGAGCTCGACGAGCTCGTTCCAATGAGGGGTCATAACCTATGTTTTTGAGACAAAAAATGAAAAAATAATTAAAATTAATAGGCGATTTTTGAGAATAGCGCTGGCCGGTTTTGGCCGTTACGTTGGGTAAAGGGTTTTAATTTGTGTAAAGGGTAAATGTGTTTTATTATACGTGGACTTGGAACCGAGATGCCAAGAAGTAAATGTATTTTCCATTGTTTTTGTGTCATATTTCCCTGTGAATGTACTTCGGCCATGTTGCCAAGTTGCTATTTATAATGTTATATTTGTGTGTTTCTGTGACAGCCAGGGAGGGGGGGGGGGGGGGGGACTCAGCCTAAATTGCCGAGCATGACAACTTAATTCTGTACATTGTGACCATGGACTCAGCCTCTAATTGCGAAGTATGATGTTTATTTACAACAGTTTCTTCTTAAATCCTACAGACTGATTCATTCGAGCATCACCAGCTGTCACCAATAGGTGATATTTTTTATAGTTATATTTATCCCCGCATTTTAAAAAATGCGGGGATATTGTCGTGATCTCCGTCCGTACTTCCGTACGTCCGGTTTTGTAATTCGAAACGCTGTAACTTTCTACAGTTGTTCAATAGGGTCGGTGCAATCCAAAAATACCACATTTGAAGTTTTGCGCCACCAGGTGGCTTCTGTGGAGCCACTAGAAAAATGCGCTAATTTTTCACTTTTTTTTTCGAATAATCCCAACCTATGTAATTCAGAGTTCTATAACTGCACGATGGTGTTGCTAAATGATCTGTAGATGTGCACGAAGGTTTCAGATTATTCGGGTGCCATGTGGCTGTGCCACCGTTGCCACTTTCGTGTTTTCTTAGACCGTTTCCGGCGAAAGGCTCCTAGGGTATACAATTCGAAACGCTAAAACCATGCTCAAATGTTGCAGTGGGGTCTGTAGATGCGCGCGAAGGTTTCGGATTTTTCAGCTGCCACGTGGCTGTACCACCGTTGCCACTTTCGTGTTTTCTTAGACCGTTTCCGACAAAAGGCTCTTAGGGTATGTAATTCGAAATGCTAAAAGCATGCTTAAATGTTGCAGTAGGGTCTGCAGATGCACACGAAGGTTTCGGATTTTTCAGATTCAACGTACCTGTGCACTGTTGCCACTTTCATGTTTTCTTATGCCGATTCCGGTGAAAGGCTCCTAGGGTATGTAATTCGAAATGCTAAAACCATGCTCAAATGTTGCAGTGGGGTCTGTAGATGCGTACAAAGGTTTCGGATTTTTCAGGTGCCACGTGGCTGTGCCACTGTTGTCACTTACATGTTTCCTTAGACCATTTCCGGCGAAAGGCTCCTAGAGTATGTAATTCGATACGCTAAAAGCATGCTCAGATATTGCAATAGGGTCTGTAGATGCGCATGAAGGTTTCAGATTTTTTGGGTGCCACTAGGCTGTGCCACCATTGCCACTTTCGTGTTTTCTTAGACCGTTTCCGGCAAAAGGCTCCTACGGTATGTAATGCGAAACGCTAAAACCATGCTCAAATGTTGCAGTAGGGTCTGTAGATGCGCACGAAGGTTTCAGATTTTTCAGGTGCCAGGTGGCGGTGCCACCGTTGCCACTTTCGTGTTTTCTTAGACCGTTTCCGGCGAAAGGCTCCTAGAGTATGTAATTCGAAATGCTAAAATCATGCTCAGATGTTGCAGTAGGGTCTGTAGATGTGCACGAAGGTTTCGGATTTTTCGGGTGCCACGTGGCTGTGCCACCGTTGCCACTTTCGTGTTTTCTTAGACTGTTTCCGACGAAAGGCTCCAGGGTATGTAATTCGAAACGCTAAAACCATGCTCAAATGTTGCAGTGGGGTCTGTAGATGCGCTCGAAGGTTTCGGTTTTTAAGGTGCCACCGTTGCCACTTTCATGTTTTCTTAGACCGTTTCTGGCGAAAGGCTCCTAGGGTATGTAACTCGAAACGCTAAAACCTGCTCAAATGTTGCAGTAAGGTCTGTAAATGCACACAAAGGTTTCGGATTTTTCGACTGCCACGTGGCTGTGCCTCCGTCGCCACTATCATGTTTTCTCAGACCGTTTCCGGTGAAAGGCTCCTAGGTTATGTAACTCGAAACGCTAAAACCATGCTCAAATGTAGCAGTAGGGTTTGTAGATGCGCACAAAGGTTTCGGATTTTTCAGGTGCCATGTGGTGGTGCTACCGTTGCCACTTTCATGTTTTCTTAGACTGTTTCCGGCGAAAGGCTCCTAGAGTATGTAATTCAAAACGCTAAAATCATGTTCAGATGTTGCAGTAGGGTCTGTAGATGTGCACGAAGGTTTCGGATTTTTCGGGTGCCACGTGGCTGTGCCTCCGTTGCCACTTTCGTGTTTTCTTAGGCCGTTTCCGGCGAAAGGCTCCTAGGGTATGTAATTCGCAATGCTAAAACCATGCTCAAATGTTGCAGTAGGGTCTGTAGATGTACACGAAGGTTTCAGATTTTTCAGGTGCCACGTGGCGGTGCCACCGTTGCCACTTTCGTGTTTTCTTAGGCCGATTCCGGCGAAAGGCTCCTGGGGTGTGTAATTCAAAATGCTAAAAGCATGCTCAAATGTTGCAGTAGGGTCTGTAGATGCGCATAAAGGTTTCAGATTTTTCAGGTGCCATGTGGCTGTGTCACCGTTGACAGTTTCGTGTTTTCTTTGACCGGTGAAAGGCTCATAGGGTATGTAATTCGAAATGCTAAAACCATGCTCAGATGTGGCAGTAGGGTGTGTAAATGTGCATGATGGTTTCAGATTTTTGGGGTGCCACGTGGCTGTGCCACCATTGCCACTTTTGACTTTATTTGACCTTTTCCGGCGAAAGGCTCTTAGGGTATGTAATTCGAAATGCTAAAACCATGCTCAAATGTTGCCGTAGGGTCTGTAGATGTGCATGAAGGTTTTGGATTTTTCAGGTGCCTCGTGGCTGTGCCACCGTTGCCACTTTCATGTTTTCTAAGACCGTTTCCGGCAAAGGGCTTCTAGGGTATGTAACTCGAAACGTTAAAACCATGCTCAAATGTAGCAGTAGAGTCTGTAGATGCACACGAAGGTTTCGGATTTTTCAGGTGCCATGTGGCGGTGCCACCGTTGCCACTTTCATGTTTTCTTAGACCGTTTCCGGCGACAGTCTCCTAGAGTATGTAATTCGAAACGCTAAAATCATGCTCAGATGTTGCAGTAGGGTCTGTAGATGTGCACGAAGGTTTCGGATTTTTCGGGTGCCACGTGGCTGTGCCTCCGTTGCCACTTTCGTGTTTTCTTAGGCCGTTTCCGGCGAAAGGCTTCTAGGGTATGTAATTCGAAACGCTAAAACCATGCTCAAATGTTGCAGTAGGGTCTGTAGATGTACACGAAGGTTTCAGATTTTTCAGGTGCCACGTGGCGGTGCCATCGTTGCCACTTTCGTGTTTTCTTAGGCCGATTCCGGCGAAAGGCTCCCAGAGTGTGTAATTCAAAATGCTAAAAGCATGCTCAAATGTTGCAGTAGGGTCTGTAGATGCGCATAAAGGTTTCAGATTTTTCAGGTGCCATGTGGCTGTGTCACCGTTGCTAGTTTCGTGTTTTCTTTGACCGGTGAAAGGCTCATAGGGTATGTAATTCGAAATGCTAAAACCATGCTCAGATGTGGCAGTAGGGTGTGTAAATGTGCATGAAGGTTTCAGATTTTTGGGGTGCCATGTGGCTGTACCACCATTGCCACTTTTGTCTTTTATTACACCTTTTCCGCCGAAAGGCTCCTACGGTATGTAATTCGAAATGCTAAAACCATGCTCAAATGTTGCAGTAGGGTCTGTAGATGTGCATGAAGGTTTTGGATTTTTCAGGTGCCTCGTGGCTGTGCCACCGTTGCCACTTTCATGTTTTCTAAGACCGTTTCCGGCAAAGGGCTTCTAGGGTATGTAATTCGAAACGCTAAAATCATGCTCAAATGTTGCAGTAGGGTCTTTAGATGTGCACGAAGGTTTTGGATTTTTCAGGTGCCATGTGACTGTGCCACCGTTGCCACTTTCGTGTTTTCTTAGACCGTTCCCGGTGAATGGCTCTTAGGGAATGTAATTCGAAACGCTAAAACCATGCTCAAATGTTGCAGTGGAGTCTGTAGACGCGCACGAAGCTGTGTCACCTGTGCCACTCAATATGATTTTATTGTGTCATATAATTTCATCTTTGTATCAAGCATTCATACAAAGTCAAGGATGTAAATGCGGGGATATACCATAGTGTGCTTTGCACACAAATGACACCCCCTCTAGTTTCTATTGCCTCGCTCTTTCTTTCACTTTTCTTTACCCGGTCTATCGTTTTTATTTATATACTATTCCAAAAAAGTAGGGGATATTTGATAAAAGTGAGATATATGAATAAATATATTCATATTTACATCAAAAAGACAGTTGAGGCATTGCACTGTGACACCTGGTGAATTATTTCAGCGATAGATGGATGTCTCACAAGCACACATTCCACGCTCCGAGCTGTAAAAGACAAGGGACACACTAAAAAGTGTAGCCCGAGCCCGAGCTGAGAATATGGTGTAGCTGAGAAATAAAGTTTCGTTTTCTTTCTTATTTATCGTTAGATTTCAGTTATTTTTGGTATATAAATCACTAGTAGCCAAATGAATCTAGACAACGTGAAATGGGTATTTTTAAACGTATATTTCGTGAAATATACGAAAAAATTACTCAGAGAGACACTAAAAAGTGTAGCCGAGAATCTGGTGTAGCCGAGTAATAAAGTGTCGTTTTCTCGTTTGTTTGTCAATTAATTTCAATAATTTTTGGTATATGTATTAGTGATAGATAAGCGAATCCAGACAAAGTGAAATGGATATTTTAAACAGTATATTTTGAGAGAAATACGAAAAAATAACTCCGAGAGACACTGACAAGCGGTACTGAGAAACTCCTAATAAATAATAACCCATGGGAGTCGGGTTCAAGTAAAATTTTACGACAGATTTTGAGAAAAGGTGCGCCCCTTCTTCCCTCAATGGTTTTATAACAAAAGGTCCTACCCGCCAACCCCGTCTCATTTCAGCAAGCGTTATCGCTCAAATAGAACGAGGAGTGCATGGTCCAAAATGAGCAGTGAAACTATCAGAACTGAATGAATAAAAGTCATTTCTATTGGTTGAGCACCCGACTTAACAAAAAGTTTGGGATCATAGTTTTTTTAAACCAGAGCTTTATCATAATAACAACACAAAGTGGGTGGTTTACCGATGTAAGCTGGTGATGTGTTGTCTTAGCGATGAGGGGTGGGCAATGAAGTAATGTGGTCAACCCACGTGACCAATGGTGGTTGCAGACTGAAAAAAATTGCTCTTGCTTCAAAGCTTTTTATGATGGATTTTCATTTGTTTGGTGGATCTGCATTTTTGTAGAGCATGCTGATAAGGGCACACTTAATGTGATATTCAAGCGAGAATTTCTGATCAAGGTGTTCCGATGGCTGAGGAAACTGATTTACGTTTTGTCGAAGCTTGATGTTGAATCCACCATTTTTTGTCATTGTTTACGTTGGTGACGACGCTTCGCTTTTAATTATGAGAAATATCTCACTGAGTAATGTACTTCCTTGTTAACTGTTGCCCCAAGTTTGTGCTTCACAAGAGGATTCAATTGATTGTGTAACTTGTGCAACTTTATATCATTTCTCTGTGATTAATCTTGATTAATCGTGAGGCTATGCTGAAATTTTGATGAGGAAAATACCGATTCTCGAGACTTGTTCGCTATTATTTTTATACACATCTGTATCTGTGATGTATACTGTTCCGCTCTGATGCCGATGACAAGACTTTTACTCATCGTGGCCTCGTGAGTGGAGTGTTGGTTACACGGCTTTGTTAATCGGGTGAAGGCAAGGGAAGATATCGAAAGAAAACATTTACAAAAACATCTACACACAGCTCAGGGTCGTCATGGACGAATTAAACACCGTTACTGATATTGCTACTATCCCACACGACAATGCAAATGATAACAATAAAAGAAACAGGTCTGCTGTTAGCTCGACCCCCTCTCCAGCCGAAAATAAAAAAAGGCCCGTGACTACGCAAGCTCGGATGAAGAGCTTGATCTTTCAGATTTTTGGAGTTCTGGTATTCCAAGTGAACGTCTTACCCAGCTGAGTGGTGACGCGCGTATGGCCGTTGCCTTCATGAAAGTGCTCCAAAATCCGTCTGTGAGGGAGTCCCTGAAATCCGTTTTCCGCGAGGCAGCCAGCGAACGTATCGACGAGTTGGAACAATCAGTCCGAACACTGACAGATGAGCTGCGTACAAAAGACAGGCAAATTCAGGAACTCGCTGACAAGGTCGACGACCTCGAGCAGTACGGTCGTCGGACAAACTTGCGACTCACGGGTGTTGTTGAGAAGCCTGGTGAGGATACAGACGGCATTGTTTTTGACGTTGCAAGCAAAATTGGTATCAATAGGCCTATGTCAATCGATGAAATTTCTCGGAGCCACCGTGTGGGTCCGAAAGTGCGCAATGGAAAACCTGCGGAGGCTCGGCCAATTATTTTTAGGCTCAATAGTTACAGATTACGCAATAAACTTTTTCGCTCTCGAGCTAATCTGAAATCTGTTAAACTTTCGCAAAATTCTGGTCACCAAAAGCCAAACCATCCCGGTATCTTCATAAATGAAGACCTTACAAGGGCTCGCGCTATCATGGCTCGAAGAGCTCGGATCATGGTTCGTGATCAGAAGCTGCATGATACGTGGACTTTCGATGGAGTCATTTTTGTCAAACACAAGGATGGCTCCATCGAAAGGATCACAAGCCCTTGCCAGATGAATGATCTAGAAAAAAAATATCGCATTGTGCAAAAAATTAATCTTAACACATCTCAGTCCACTATAGTGTAATTCCTGCTTTCTCAAGTATTCAATAGGCTTACCTGCCACAACTTCCCTCTGTCTGTTGATAATTCCCAACATCAACAATTTCATGTCTGTCGCTGTAGAACACAAGCGACCTGTCTCTGACACTTGTGAGTTATTGACCCTTTACCCAACGAATCTCCTCCGTTCGCCCGCGTGGTATGCAAATTCGGCAGTTGAAAAAATATCATCTTTCAAGGATTTTCGACGGAACCATGTCATGTGACCCGTCGTTGGAGCGAGCTCGTTTCAGCGACGGTCGCATGGTGGGGTTTTGTTGAAATATTTTTGAAAAATTAAAAAAAAAATTGTTATTTAAAATAATGTTTTTTTATATAGTCTGCGTTGGGTGAGGGATTGTCCCAGTAGTGTCTGGAACGGGGCGTGTGTGTCGTACCCTCAACGCCGAAAAGTTGAAAATCTCCAACATTTTGGATTATTTCATTGCGAGTTCGAGAGAACTGAGCAAGGTTTTCTTTGAACAATGTGTTCACCTAATTATAAACTTGCCTAAGTGTCGGATCATTTCCAATATTCTCAACCTATTTACATAACTGTTTTGTTATAAATTATTGAAACTCGACAATATGCAATCTCCAACCACCTACAACTAAGGAAATAGAAATTGAAAAAATATTATCTTTCAAGGATTTTCGACGGAACCATGTCATGTGACCCTTCGTTGGAGCGAGCTCGTTTCAGCGAGGGTCGCCTGGTGTGGTTTTGTTGAAATATTGTTGAAATATTTTTGAAAAATTAAAAAATAAATGTTATTTAAATTAATAATTGTCTATATCGTCTGTGTTGGGTGAGGGGTTGTCCCAGTAGTGTCTGGAACGGGGCGTGTGTGTCCTATCCTCAACGCCGAAAAGATGAAAAACTCCAACCTTTTGGATAATATAATTGCGAGTTCTAACGAACTGAGCAGGGTTTTCTTTGAACAATGTGTTCACCTAATTATGAACTTGCATGAGTGTCGGATCATTTCCAATATTCTCAACCTTTTTACATAACTGTTTTGTTATAAATTATTGAAACTTGACAATAGGCAATCTCCAATCATTTACAGATAAGCAAATAGAAATTAACAAATAGTTGTTACCCAATGTCTGTCTTTGAACTTGAGCTACAATATTGATGAATTTTTTAGGGTTAATAGGCAGTATTCAGTCATTTGTAACAACAGAACAAATTCAGATTAACTAAATTGTGTTTACCCTGTTCTGAACTTGGTTGAGGGTCGGACCATTTTCAATATCCCCAGGCTATTAACCTTATTGGTTTTTTTTAGATTGTTTGAGATTGGCAGTGGGCAATCTCCAGTCATTTGTAGCAGAGCAATTTAAATAAACAAATAGTGGCTTCCTATTGGCTTTGTATTTGAAACCTGAGTGACAAACTTAATGCCCTTTTTAGGGTCAACACGCGCTCATCAATCATTTGTAAGTGCGAAAACTCATATTGAATAATAGCCACTTAATGTCCGAACCTGGTTGAGTGTCACGTAATTTTCAGTACCTATAATATAACTATCAAATTGCTTTGCTACAAATTATTGGAGGGATCAATGGGCGGTCTCCAATCAGTTGTAGCAGACGAAATTGAAATTAGTAATTAGCAGTTATCCTAGTCTGTATTTGAAACCTGAGTCACAAAATTCAGGACTTTTATAGGATAAACAGACTCTAAGAATCATATGCAACAAGTTAGTTCACATTATCAAATTAGTAATAATCTTTTATTCGAATGTGATTGTCTGTCGGACAATTTTCAGTACATATAATTTGACTATCAGTTTGTTTTTTTGTTTGGAGATTATTGGAGTTTGTCAACGGGAACCCCCGGACAATTGTAATAGAGCATATCGAAACTATTAGATATAATAATTTTATTATCGAATTGTTTTGATACAAGTTATTGGAGATTGGCAAGGGGCAATCTCCAAACATTTGTAGCAGACCAATTTGAAATTGACAAATAGTAGTTTCCCTGTATCTGTACTTGAAACTTGAGCTTCCGACCACGCCCGGCTGTCTGTCTGTCTGCCTACCGGCTGGCCTGCGAGTGTCTGTGGGGGGGGGGGGGGGTGTGTGTGTGGGGGGGGGGGGGGGTGACCAAGCCCATTTCAAGCAACATCAGTGTATATCTATCATGATGAGTTACCGAAAAGGCTAACACTCTTATTGACCCCCGATTATATGATTTGTACATATAGATGTGTTTGTATATATATTATTAATGAATGGTTGTTTATCTGTGGCAAGGCGACAGCAGACCACAAATTACTCTCGAAGCCTGGCAATCTGATATTTTGGTTAACTTTTCATCTTGAAAGTACGGGTACCAAATAACAGTTCTTCAGTAGGTAGCTGTGGACGGCTCGTATTGAAGGATTGGAATGCTAAGAATCCTGATTCGACATTACCCTCTGTCGTTTTTAGTTAGTGACCCTTGGCCAACCACTTCTTCGAATCTTGCTCCTAATTCATCACTGAACAGAAACAACTGGGTCACCCTTATCACCTCTCCTTCTTGCAAGCGACATAATTGCTGTTCCTGCGTGTAATTGCTATTATTGTTGTTATTATTATTGTAATAAGGGTAATGGTGATAATGGTAATGGTGGTAATGATAATAATGGTATTTTTTTTTCCTCACGTGAAATCTCATCTGTTGCAAGACGGATTAACCTTATGGTACGATACGGGGTTGATCCCACTTGTCTTGTACCACTTCAACTTTACAGGCAGTCCTTCCGTCTATTTTCGCCATTTTTCGTGACGGAAGAGCTTCCTCGCTGTTTCTTCTCTCTCAACTTTTAATGTTCCATTGAGTTTGCTAGTGATACATTAACCTGATGAATTTGGTTCAGTCGAGTGTGACCCTCAATTTGAATTTTGTACAGCCAAGAGTAGCCCTTAATTGATGTTCTACGTCCCAATAACATTGCTCACCATCGGAGAGGGTCAAGATGTGCTCGACGTAGCACAATGTCCCATTTGAATCCCATTTGAGTATCATGTTCCCTCACTTATCATCTGACCGACTCTCGTCCAGAATTTTATGAAGGCCCGGTAATCATACTCACTTAACTGTAAGATCCACCTAACAATCCATGGCGTTCCACTTTATAAATAAGCAATTCGTACCATCATAACTTGATAAAAACTCCATTATGGTATTACATTGTATCATATTTTCCATTTGTTCGCTTGATCTTTGTTTGTCTATGTCCTTTACTATGAAACCATCTTCCCTCAAAATCCAACTTGATTTCAGCTCTTACCAGTACAGAACATTTCTGCTATTGAATGCTACTGACGCTCGGGCTCCCTGCTTATTTTACCATCCACCGATCACATGATGTGTAGCCTTGACTCGTACCGTGCCCGAATTGGTACATTCAATACCGTAGTTTATGTTTGTGGACTAAAACAAAAATTACAAAAGCAACAGTCCCTGTGCGTCCTGACATATGTATATACGAGGTTTTTCGGTATTAACTTACTGGAAAGCTTTACTGTCATGACAGCATTGTTTCATCTCTTGTCAAAACAAGTTATCTCAGATTGTCAGAAAAAAACCGATAATTGTGCGAATGTCCAAAAACCCCAATTTGTTCACAAAAATGATACGATCCTACTGACACCGCCTCTCCAAACTGGCATATTGACTGCTTTCCCTACTTGGTATTCTGCAGCCTTTTTGACCTTGGTCAGAGAGATGATTCTGCTTATGTCAGGAGACATAGAATCAAACCCAGGACCGGACTCTTTGTTCACTGAAAATACCCCAAATACATTAAAAAATTTCCATTTGAATATCCAAAGCCTAAAGCCAAATTAGACGTTATGCAATATGAATCACTATCCGATGATGTATTAGCTCTCACGGAGACCTGGCTACAAAGCACTGATTTGACGTCTGACATCATGATTCACGGATTCCAGGACCCTCTCCGGTTTGACCGCATGACAAGAGGAGGTGGCGTTGCTGTCTATGTGAAGAATGGCTTGTGCTTTCGGCGGAGAAGCGATCTTGAGGTGAATGGCATCGAATGTCTATGGGTCGAAGTGTTCACGAAACGCCACAAGTCCCTATTGCTCGGGGTATTTTACCGCCCGCCCAATAGTTCCCAAGATGCTTGGGATTATATTACAGCCTCAATTGATAGAGCGAAAGATACCTTGATCCCTGACCTAGTTATTACTGGTGACTTCAATGAAAATCAAATGGGCTCCCTAAGGGGTCATTTCCATGAAGTTTGTAACTACTGTAACCTTAGACAGCTAGTGATTGGACCAACGTGCCTCACTGAATCATCTGCTACACTCCTCTATCTTTTTGCTGTCGGTAGTACTGTCCAAGTTGTAGGATGCGAAGTTCTTGAGCCAATTATACCTGACATGACACGCTATCACTGTCCAATCTCTATCGATGTCCAGTTCACAAAACCCCGATCTCATAAATTTAAGAGACGCATATGATTGTATGCAGAAGGGAATTACGAGGAGCTTAACACAGCGTACAAAAATTTAAATTGGGAAAACCTACTTGATATTTTATGCCCTGATACCCTAGTTTCTAAATTCACCGATCAACTACTCGACACTGCATCTAATTTCATTCCCAACAAAATCATAACTTCGAGGACCAATCAGCCCAAATGGATGCATAATCAAATACGGCTGTTACTAAGATAACGAAAACGATTGTACCGGACAGCAAAGCGCACAGGCCTACTTCGTGACTGGGCGAAATACAAGTGTAAACGAAATGAAGTTGTCGCATCGGTCAGGAAGGCAAAAGCAACCCACACATCAAAAGTTCAAGCAAAATTAGGTTACCCCGAGACACCCTCTTCTGAGTGGTGGAAAACCCTGAAAACATTTATTTTTAATAATCCCTACTATCACCTATTTGAATAAATTATACTCCACTAACCATGAAAAGGCAGAAATCCTCAACGAATACTTTTGTTCTATTTCTTCCTTGGATGACACTAATACTTCTTTGCCAAATTATCCCTTCCGTGCGCACCAGTCTCTCGACGGAATAATATTACACAGTAGTGAGGTCTTTGAAGCAATCAAGAGTATCAAAGCATCGTAAGCATCCGGTCCTGACCTTGTAAGTCCTCGACTGCTAAAGGGATGTGGTCGCTCTCTGTGCGAACCGCTTACAGTCATTTTTAACATACTTCTGAGTAACAACTATTTCCCAGCCTTATGGAAAAAGCCAACGTGACGCCAGTTTTAAAAAAGAATCCTCCCAACTTAGTTACCAATTATCGCCCGATATCGCTGATTAGTTGTGTTGGGAAACTATTCGAAAAGTGTGTGTTCAAACGGTTATGGCGTTTCATTTGCGATAATAATATCCTTAGTCAGTTCCAATCTGGTTTTACCCCGGGTGATTCAACGGTCTTACAACTGACAGACATCTATGATGAATTCTGCCATGCTCTTAATGAAGGGAAAGAAGTTAGGGTTGTTTTTTGCGACGTGAGTAAAGCATTTGATAAGGTTTGGCACACTGGTCTTATCCACAAGCTTGAAAAGATAGGAATAACAGGCGACTTGCTTTCCTTCCTAAAGTCTTACCTTTCCAACGGGTTTTGATAGCCTCCGAGGCATCTCCTTGGAGATCAGTAACTTCCGGAGTTCTACAAGGATCCATTCTAGGTCCACTGTTATTTTTAATATACATCAACGACATTACCGAAAACTTACAGAGTAGTATACGGCTATTTGCTGATGACACATCTCTTTATCTCATTGTAGAGAACCCCGACCAAGCTGCAGCATTAATCAACCATGATTTGGCCAAGATAGAACATTGGGCCAAATCATGGTTGATTGAGTTTAATCCTCAAAAAACAGAGACTATGTTAATTTCGCGTAAGATCAATGCTCCTACACACCCACCTTTATATCAAAGTGGAACTCGAATTACCGAAGTAACTACTCACAAGCATCTGCATGTGACCCTAAATAAATCCTGTACTTGGAACGAGCATATTGATCATATCTGCGCCAAGGCTTGGACTCGTATAGACATGTTGAGAGCTCACAAGTTCACTCTTGATCGCAAGATCTTAGAAAAGATATACTTCGCATTTATTAGGCCACTCCTGGAATATGCAGACTGTGTTTGGGACAATTGTTCAAGTACACAGGCTGCGAATCTAGAAAAAAATTCAAGTAGTTGCAGCGAGAATTGTTACTGGTGCTACAACTAGTGCCAGTAAAAGATTACTCTACGCGGAAACTCGACGGGATTCACTGCAGGAAAGCCGCCGAAAGCACAAGCTATTTCAATTCTTCAAGATGTATCATAATCTTGTTCCTCCATACCTTTCAAACAAAGTACCGCCAGTTACTTCGTCCATCAGTCTTCACCACAATACTCTATCAAATAAAACCCACAGAGTTTCGTTTTGTCATACTAGTTTGTACCAGTCTTCGTTTCTTCCAGATGTTACCAAACAATGGAATATGTTGCCCGTCTCGGTTAGGGAAAATTGTTCCATCATAAATTTCAGAAGGTTCCTAAATGGCGGGAATCAACGTCCGCCCACATTCTATGCCGGGGCCAAATCTCGAGCAGCTCAAATTTATCATTGTAGGTTGCGTCTGCACTGTAGCGGTGTTAACGCCCATCTGTATGATAATCACCTCACGACTTCACCTCTGTGCCTGTGTGGTGGCATAGAAACAACTGAACACTTTCTTCTGTACTGTACAAACTATACAGATGTACGCAATCTAACAATTAATACATTGCCGTTTACCTTTGATCTTTCTATGCTCCTGTATGGGTCTGAGCATTTGAGCATCACTGACAACTATCTTGTGTTCAGAGTCGTGCAAGAATATATCATACAAAGTGGGCGCTTTCACTGAGTTGCAGTATACATGTAGACTTATTTCATTTTGGTATATCGACAGGTGTATATGCATCAGTAAATGCATCACAATAACATTTTGGACACTAACCTTCCTGGGAAAGTATACCGCGGACTGCCCGAAGTCCGCCCCTGGACTGTCTCTCCGTACCACTAGTATCCTGTTGAAATTAATTTTTAACTCCTCTGAGCTGGAAGAGGGGTGAGAACAGTCCAGGCGCCGACTCTTGACTCTTCTCATGTCTGTTTGCGACGATGGTACTGTTCATTAATAGAGTCATAGACTACACTCACGTGATCGCTTTTGATATGTAATACTGCTTTGAAGTTGGTTTCATCTGCAGATTATTCTGCGTCTTTGTTTCCATTAGTCTCCTTGTTTTTCCTTTCTAGATTTTTTTTGTTCTTTTTTGTTCTTTTAATTTTTTTCTTCCTCTCTTGTGCTTCTCTTGTTGTTTCTTCTTTTTTTCCTCTTTTTTCCCCTAGTTCTCTCACTTTTCTCTTTCTATCCAACAACGACAATGAGTTCAAACAATATTTCACTCAGTTTTAGCAACCACCTATATACTTTGCTATTTTAGAAATGTTCCAAGAGACGGCTTATATAAGCTAAGTGCTTTCTGTCGAATCATCTCCTTTGATATTGTCAGCTATTTCTACATGTCTTGCTGTACTGCATACCTTTTATTATAAATTCTGTACAGTTAATGTAATATTATCAATCTTTTGTATGTATTATATCATGTTCAATTCTGAATAAATATTGTTTAAACTAAGTAATGTGGTCAAACAGTGATGCTCAACGACTGGTTTTATTGTGAACCATTAAACAAACTAAAAATTATGTCATTGGTTGAACAGTAGCCTGGTCAATACCACAGTGGGAGTCCCGAGCAATGCCCCAGCATTGACCCTAAACGCAAATAAATAAATGGTATAAATATGGATATGATTGGTACCAACGGGGCCTGTCGCTCTGAATGATATCCATAAGAGCATGGTAGTTCTCAATCAAGATAGTTAACCTTATCCCCAACGCTTGTAGCAGACAACACTCGTGAAAAAATTATTTGTGTAACTTAAAAAAAAACATTTTCACTTCTAAAACATAGGTTATGACCCCTCAATCGAACGAGCGTGTCACGCTCGTTCGAAGGAGGGGTCATAACCTATGTTTTCGGAGGAGAAAATACAAATCTGAAGAGGATTGAATAGCGATATTCGAGAATAGCTCTGGCCTGTTTTTCCGTTACGTTGGGTAAAAAGTTAAATTCTAGCTGTTTACTTGGTTTTGTTGGGTGAGAAGTTGATATTTTTTTGTATCTTTTGTTTTATGTTCATATTTTTACATTTCTGTGCTACATTGATCTACGTACATTTAAACTGTGATATTTGTTTTTGAATAAACCATTGGAATCATTTCAGTGTTGTTTTGAGACCTGCGCCGTTCCTGACCCTTATATACCGGATGCATTTCGAGGCGGTTCCGACCAGTGTTCAGTTCACGCTTCATGGCAGAAAGACCTTATCGCCCGTTTTAGTCTTTTGGGTGCATGTTTCGGTAGCTTAGTCGCCCATTCAGTCGCGTCTTAGTTCTTTATGGTAGGAAGACCCTCTTGTCGCCCGTTTCAGTCTTTTGGGAGCACGTTTCGATTACTAAACCTGCTACCCTCCCGCTGCAACGAAGCCGACCAAACCTAAGGCAGCCTCCCGCAGCCTCATGTGCAAAATTAATTTCGAAATTTAATTAATGTTATTATGTAAAATATGGGTAGTACTATCAATGTTTTTAATGTTTATTTTGTATTGAAATAAATCAAATCATAAAGTTCAGTCTTGTTAGTCATTAATTACTAGTAGACCTTTTAGTAGTAATTTCGCCATGTATTCAACTGGGGACGGTTTGGGTAAAATAGTGGGGACGGTAACTGACCTAGGGGACGGTTTGGGGTAAAATAGTTGGGGACGGTTTGGGTAAAATAGTGTGGGGACGGCTCGGCTTGGGGACGGTTAGGGTGCATCCCATTGGAAAGCATGACGTTACTCCACTGACGACTGTCCCAGCGCTATCGGGCTCCATACAAATTACGTCTTGCTGAACGAGTTTATACCATTTTTGCAGGCCCGTCGGAACCGGGGGGGGGGGGGGGGCTGCAGCCCCCCAATAATTTGCTCATATTTCGTCGTTAGGTTATCCATGATGGGAGCAACCGATGAAATCTGAATATAACTGGACATTACATTATTTAACTCATATTAGAACAGTGGCGTAGGAACAAGGGGGGGGGGGGGGGGGGGCTGGGTTGGTGGTTCCTCCACACGGGATGCCCACTGGTTACCATATTCCGACATTGCTGTTAATGATTGCTTGATTGAGTGGGTTCCATGTGGGCTTTCTTCCACGAATAAAACTGACAGTCGTGTTTTCGCCTAATTGTGGACAACGATGTTAAACCCAAACCAACCACAGGGTAATTCATTGCATGTTCACTATTCCTGTCATTCTGCTCGGAAATCACGCTGAATTGATCAGAGAGCTGACGTATTTCCTTATTGACGATGTATTTGCTCAGAATCACTCAGAATGCATATTTGTACATCTTAAATTAAAAAAATTCCCGGACCCCCACCAACGAGACGGGGAGGTACCCCCTCTCATTCTCACTCCCACTCGCCTCTTCGCGGTTTCGGATGACGCTTCGCGTCATAGGAATATACGATTTATTTGCCCAGAATCAACCAGAATGCATGTTTTTACATCTTAAATTCGAAACTTTTCCCGGGGGAGGCCCCCGAACCCCCCACCAACGAGACGGAGGATACCCCCCTCTCGTGTTCACCCCCACTCGCTGCTCGGATGACTCGTCGCGTCATGGGAATATAGGTCCTACCCCCTCCCCCCCCAAAAAAAAAATTAGCTTACTACGCCCCTGGATTAGAATTATGAACGTATCACTGAATGTATAACATGCACCTGCATATGTTAATGTGCAAACGTTTTGAGCAATTCAAAAGCTACCAGAATGCTTCCTTTGATTGTCCTTTTCAAAAAATTTTCTGCTCCCCTACCCCCCCCCCCCCCCCCCCATATTAGCCCCCCCCCCCCCCCCCCTCAATATAAATTTCGTTCCGACGGGCCTGAAAAAGAACGGTGAGACCTCCGAAAAGCCCGTCCAGGACAAATGAAAATTTCAAAACGTTCCCCACAGACATTAACGCGGCGCTCGTGCGAAAACCTGCACGAAGTTTTCGTGGGCCGGTGAGATTCATGAGCCACACTAAACTTGGTAACATATTGATGTGTCCAATCACGCGTATCCAATACCATTTTCCGAAAATATCAACATCAGTATGGATAACCCCTACTTTTTTTAATAGTATATGTATTTTTATATAAGACGCGAGACAATAATAATTCACTTTTTATTGGAGATTTTTATATTTCAAAAATTTAAGAAAGAGAGGCTTAGAAATGAACTGGAAATTAAAATCTTTTTGTATCATGCTCGCCAATGTTACTACCCGTGAAAAGCCAGTATGTTAAATTTCAGCTTTTAACCCGACTTCCTGTGTAAAGCGTCTAATGGGGGTTTAAAAAAAATTACACCCACAGTAGGAAGTTCATCCATGACGTGACATGACGTAATTTGCCAACTTCTATGGTGTACCATTTGGGTCGAAAGTCTATTTTCACCGCGATGAGATTGAAAAATACGTCCAACGCGCATTTTTTATCGATGCGACTGGAATTTATGGTTGCAACGACATTTTTTAATGTAGTTGCAATAGTAAAAAATAGCGTTGCACCTGGAAAATGTCCACGTCCAACTTACAATTTATCCGTCCAACTTGTATTTTATACGTCCGACGTTGGACGTGTATTTTTCATCGCAATGAGATTTTTCAAAAAACGAAAATAGCGTTGCAACCGTATTTTTTACAGGTGCACGTACATTCAAAAATAACGTTGCAACCATAAATTCCAGGTGCAACGATAAAAAAAATGCACGTCGGACAGCCAAAATATACGCTGGGCGCGTATTTTCACTTTTACTGAAAAATTCGCGTTCAACGTGCATTTTTCATCGCGATGAGACTGAAATATACGTCCGACGTATATTTTTTATCGACGCACCCGATTTATTCTATATATTTTTTTTTAAAAGGCTTAAAATCCGACTCATTCCAATGGCGGGTGTAAATTTTGTACTTGTCGTCTTCCATAATGCATTCCACCTCTGACAAAACGTCTGCAAGCTCATATAGTTTTTGAAATCTTTGTCAGTTATTTTGGGAAATTTTGCAAGGTTTTCCTTCAAAACACTCTCTGTTAATTCAGGTGAGCCGTATCGCTCATCAAGCCGTTGCCACACTCGACTGAGACCCCTTTCGGGACTAGAGATGCTTGACGATCTGATACGTAAAGCATGTTTGGATAACTCTGGGCCAAGTCATTTTATCAGTAAATCTAATTGTTCTAACGGTGTGACATTCAGACCATTCATAATGGTTAGAAAACTTCTTTTCCAGACCAAATAGCCTTCTGGTTTATCATTAAAGGCTACTAGCCTAGACATAATCAAATCTTTCTTCAATAAGAACTTGGGTAGTCCTGATACAACTTGAAAATTACAGTCATTAATTCCAGGATTACATACCTTAAAAATAAGTTGCTGTCTTTCTGAAAATTGGGGTAATAACTTGGATTCAAGTTATCACCAGGATATGAATTGAATTTAGATGCAAAGCCATTATAATTATATAAACAGCACAATGCTCGCGGCTGCAATCTGGATTTTTTCTAATTCTTCAACTTTAGTTGTTGTGCAGTTGTCCCAGACAACGTGAGCGTATTCTAGCAGGGGCCTAATAAATGCAAAATATATCTTCTCCAGAACGCTGCGATCGAGTTTGAATTTCTGCTTTCTCAAATGATCTAAACGAGTCCAGGCTTTACAGCAAATATGGTCAATATGGTCGCGCCAGGTGCATGTGGTGTTTAATATGACTCCTAAGTGTTTGTGACTACTGACTTCGGTTATTTTTGTACTACCCAAGAGTGGTGGATGGGTGGAAGATTCACTTTTACGTCTTATAAGTATGCTCTCTGTTTTGAAAGGATTGAACTCAACCAGCCATGCATTGGCCCAATGTTCAATTGTCGCCAAATCATGATTGATTAGGATCGAAGCTTGCTCTGGGTTCTCAACAATTAAGTACAGGGAAGTGTCATCTGCAAAGAGACGTATGTTGCTAAGTAAATTTTCAGTTATGTCGTTGATGTATATTAAGAGTAGGGAACCGACTATCGTACCTTGCGGAACGCCAGCATTAATGGGCCTCCATGATGAGGCATCAGACCCTATCACAACCTGTTGTGACCTATTCGAAAGGTAGGATTTCAAAAATAAGAGTAATTCACCTGAGATACCAATTTGCTTCAGCTTGTGAATAAGACCATCATGCCACACTGTATCGAATGCCTTGCTGACGTCACAGAAATCTGCCCGTATCTCTTTGACTTCGTCGAGAGAGCTCGACTGAATTCGTCATAGATGGCAGTCAACTAAAGGACAGTTGAATCACTAAGTGTAAAACCTGCTTGGAACTGACTAAGAATGTTATTGTCAGTTAAGTATTGCCACTAGTATTTGAAAACACATTTTTCAAACATTTTACCTACACAACTGAGCAATGATAGTGGATGATAATTAGTGACTGAGTTCGATAGCTGTTTTTTTTCAAGATTGGAGAGACATTCGCTTTTTTCACAGTGAAGGAAAATACGAGTTATTCACCAGTACCCGGTACATTAAAAAGAATTGTAAGAGGTTCACAAAGCAACGATTTGCATTCCGTTAGGAGACGCGGACTTATAAGATCGGGACCAGATGCCTTGGAAGCCTTTATAGGTTTCATCACGTCTAGTATTTCTTTGCAATGGAGAGTGATACTTTCAAGAGTTTGTGAAGCTTGAAGTTCGCAGTCAGGGAGAGACGCTTTGGAATAAAGTTATTATGGCACCATATTCTAGTACCCGACGTTTTAATGATTTGTAAAGCTTGAGAAGCACGTCTTTGTTTGCGCCCCAATTTTTACCTCTGATCATCTTCCGAAAATTGGTACGTTTAGTAGCTCTAACTGTAATGAAGTTTACGTGACTGTTTATACTAAGGTTGCGATCCAGTGTAAATCCCAATATTTTGGCCTCGTTGCTTCATAGGGCGCACAAGCTCATAAGATCGCGAATGGTATCCTTCTGACGATTTTTAATTATGTTTCGGGACTTACTGGTCGTCCACATGCCTTTATCGTTTGAGGACTCCGATATCTCCACACAGTTTTTCCCTACTCTTTCTATGTCATTCACATATAATATGAAAAGAAGCTTAGAACCGTCCCCTGTGGTGTGCTCGCTTCGAGTATTACTTCCTCTGACACCTCGCGGTTAACCCTCACCTTAATTTTTCGGTCAGTTAGAAATGATGATATGATCCTCAGAATTTTAGTGAGTAATCCCATTTTCGCTAGTTTATATCTCATGCCATTATGCCAACCCGAGTCGAACGCTTTTTCTACACCCAAGAAAAGTGCTGTTCCTATTTCGTTTTGATTAAACGCTGTTTTCATATAATCGACCAGTCTATAGACGTGTTCGGTTCCCTCTTTCTGACTCCTATATTAATGCTCTTTGCCATTTGTAGAAAAAGTTAATTGATTCGAGATAGCTGCGGAGTCTCGTGGTGAGAATCCGCTCAAATATTTTTCCAACACATCTAAGCAAGCTAACGTGGGGGTAGTTAGAAGGGTTGGTAAGGTCTTTCTCGGGTTTAGGTATCATGACGCCTGTGGCCACTTTCCAGCATTTTGGAAAATACCCACAGGAGAGACAGCAGTTTAGGGGTTGGATAAGTCTATAGTAGAAGATATTGCGACACTATTTCAGTATTTTGTTAGAGACTTCATCTTCTCCCGGGGATGAAGATGAATTGCATTTTCTGATTATACCCATGACCTCTTTTACGCTTATTGGTTCGGTTAATTCATGATCGTCCTCATCTTCGGGCCTTTGGTCGAAGTTGGGTTCATTGAAAATTGAGTTGTTATCTTGGACAAATTTGATACGCAAACAAAAAGTGAATGATTATACGCCGTAAGTAGCATGCTAAATAAACACTATTCTTAATGATGAGTCGACTTGAATGAAAAACAAAGAGCTGGTGTTTGTTTTGCATAATGATTGCACATCATTAGTCGTGAACACATATGCTTCGGTGATGTCTTTGGAGAACAGCCGCCTACAGAACTTCTTATAATAACTTGTTTTACTTATACTAAGATAAGGACTATAACGAACTTGATTACGAATCAACCCGACTTGTGATTACGAATTGACCTGAGTACGATTGACTTGATTACGATTGCCTTAGCTTTGACTGATTAAGAATTGACTTGATTGCAAATCGACCCGATTACAAATTGACCCGCATTCGAGAGAGAGAAGGAGAGGGGTACCTGCACTACTGTACAGCGTCCGCCAAAACTGTGTCCGCTTGAAGGATGCACCTATTTTCATATATCGACAGTATGTTTGTTCTCAAGTAAGCAATCAACAAATATAAGGAGCTGAAGAAACCTTTATACGCTGCGTTTGTGGTCTTTAAGAAAGCGTTCGACACTGTGGATCGATCAATACTTTTTGAAAAAATAAATAGAATTGGAGTCACGGGAATTGTTTTACAAATAATAGAATCGCTCTATCAATCAAGTCACAACTGCATAAAAACTAATAGGGGTATTGGACCGCCCCTGTTGTCGACAATTGGCGTGAGGCAGGGATGTACCATTTCGCCTACTTTGTTTAAAATATTTATAGATGACATCAGTGGGTGTTTTCTAAAGACTGTGATCCAGTAAGATTAACAACCGAAACTTGAATCACTTACTATTTGCGGATGACTTAGTGCTGACCTCAGACTCACAAAAGGGTCTATAGAACTGTCTGAACAGACTATATGCGTATAGAAAGCAAAACAACTTTTTGATAAACATAGACAAGACGAAATATATGATTTTTAAGGCCCGAAAAATAAAGAATATCCCAAAATTTTCAGTAGGGAATAAAGAACTGGAATGTACATCAAAATACACATACCTAGGGTTAACCCTTTCGGAAAATGGCGCCCTGAAACATGTGCAGTCTGAACTTAGTCTTAAGGGGCTCAAGGCTCTGTGCGGTTTACACGGCTCGATCGTTCAAAAAAATGCACACCAACCGTGGTTGTCTTTTCTGAGCTGTTTGATAAACGAATTAAGCCTATATTATTATACGGCAGTGAAATTTGGTCGACGGAGCTGAATATGAGGAACAGAGATACTGAAGCGAGTGAAAAGGCTCATATCAAGTTCTGCAAACTGATCATAAATGTAGGTAAAAGGTCACCAGACAATTCGGCACCAAGACAATTCGGCTCCAGTTTTCTGGTCAATTCGGCACCTGCTTTGGGACGATTTGGCACCTGGCATTGGTCAATTCGGCACCGGGTATAAGTCTATTCGGCACCTCACTGAGATGATTGATGCGCGTGTTCACACTTTATCGGCGACAACTAATAACTTATAAAAACAAATTCATGAACTCTTGTTAAAAGTTGTTTAGTTATCAGTAAAGCCTCAGGTTGTGTGATTGAATATTATGTTACAGGCGTAATAATTGTTCTTTAAAATAATATTTTTTAGAACTTGTGACTTTCAATACCGGTAAACATTCCCCCAACCATGCGGTACGCGCGGAGCTAAGTCGCTATCCAATAACATTAGATGCTTTAGTACGATTCGCAAATTATACTGGTAAATTGCTTACTACTTCCCCGGGTACCATTCTGAATGATGCTTTTGTGGAAGCTAAGAAATGTAAACTGTAATGAAGTTTTTTCGCGTCCATAGATACGGCGAATTTTCTCCATTCTCCCATTGGCTTGTTTTAAATAGTAGCCACTGGGATGTTTTGTGAGCATCTTAGCTTCTATGGCCGCCGTTGGTTTCGTGAGTTTCCAAGAAAAGGTTAAAAAATATATAAACGGCAAATGTGATTGCCAAAAATGAATAAATGTGGATCTCATTCACACTTCTTCCATTGAAGCTAGAAACAATTTCACGCGATTACGCATCACCAAACATAAACTGTGGATCGAACGTGGAAGACATTTACAACATCCTCGTCCGATGGAACACAGATTATGCGAAGCTTTCCAATGGGGGAGGTGGAATCGGAATGGCATTTCGTAATGGTATGTCCACTTTATGCAATTTGTGACGAAAAAATTTACTTCCCTCCAATGGATACTATGGACAAATTTAAATTAATAATGACTAATGATAATCCAGTGATGTGCAATGTTATTTATAACATCGTTCAGCTCTTCCTTCACAAGAGGGACTTATCTGTAATATGATTTATGTATGTCATATGAATTAGTGTGTTTTATGATTCTTTTTGTGTTCATTTTGTGAGTAGCAATCTGCCTTTGTTCTGGTGTATTTGCTGAATAAATCTTATGTAATCTAAATAAATCTTATTAACTTATAGTTTGTGGTGCATTGATGACGGAGTCAAAATCCCGGTTGCTTTGAACGGGGTACGTGTCAACTCGCCACTGGGTCAACTCGCCACCAGTACTTTTTGCGGGTCAAGTCGCCACCAGTTAGTTGCGAGTTGACTCACTTTTTGGTGGCGAGTTGACTCACTTTCGAAAAGTTTTTTAACAGATTTTTCAAGATTTTGTTTAAAAAAATAATCGGTTATTTGTACTTACTTTTCAATCCGTGACCGTCCGAGAATGAGTTTTCCATGAAAATGAAAAATGGAAGATACTTTTGGGTTTGTTTTGATTGCACAGATTATCGAATCGGCTGTCACTAATAATATAATAACACTTTGGCCAGCCGCTGATTTGTCGCGGTTCTCGGACGAGAAGGCCATGGTTACCCCTGTACTCCCAACTGCCTCCCTATTCCCACGCTTCTCCTCTCCTCCCAACACTCGGAGACGAACTGCTTGATGATATCCCTTGTCCCATTCTTCCCAATCTCTCCGATTAGCATATTAACTCTCTCCTTTGAGTCTCCCCCTAACCACATGTCCTTCATTCTCCCATCCCACTTCCCCATTATACTCCCAGTGAATCTCATTCTTTTAGGCTGATACTTTGGGCATTCTAGAAGAAAGTGTTCCAGGGTCTCCACCATGTCCAAGTTACACATCTGGCACTCCCTTTCACCGTCTTTCCCAATTTCCCCCCTCAGCTCCAGGGATCGCGACCTCAGTTTGAACAACAGTGACCCCCCAAAGGTGCCATCAAGGTACTCTTCAAAACCTGGCTTCTCTTTATCACGCATGCCACCCAAAGACCTCTTTGGTTTGACCCCCCTCTCGCCAATTACGGTTACAATCCTCCATGACCCTTTCTCTGACGATTTTTTTACCCTGGTTTGCCCCAACGTCCAGGTCCGAGATCTCCAATGAGTAGTTCTCTACTAGCTCCCTCACTTGGACCATCCACCCCGTTTTGATATTTGAGTTGAAAATTCTCAGGAACATTACTTTACACCATCGGCTGTCGGGGAGATTTACCAAATAATTAAGATAACCGAGCTTCAACAGGTCTATCCTGTCCTTGATCCTCATCCACCCAAGCTCACCCCTGATTGCTTCTAGCGCTGCGGCATTACTCCACCCCGTTATCCATCGGCCGGCATCGTTCTGCAGGATTTCCAAGCTCTTTACGGCCGTCTGGTTTAGGGGAACCACTCCCGTACCGTATGTTATACTTGGCAGCCCCACCATTCCCCAAATGGTTTTCCCCACGAAAACCTTATTGAAACTGTTTCTCCCTATAAGTTTCATTTGGTTAAGGATTCGCTTCCCCTTCAGAATCAATTTATTTGTATGGTTCCGGTAGATGCCTCTTCCTGTAATGTTTATATTTACCCCCAAATACTCGTAATCACCTGTCTCTCCCACACTGAGAAGTTTGCTGCTCCCTTCCGGAATGCAGAACTCACCCACTCTCCACCTTCGAGTGTGGTCCACCTTGCGGCCCACAGGTATAACTTTGCTCTTGCTTTCATTAAGCTCGAGTCTCCATTTGCTCCCATATTTCCCAACAATTCCCGGCATTTTCGTTAGCCCCTCTTCGCTTTCTGACACTAGAACCATATCGTCTGCAAAAAATAGCCCTGGGATCTTCAAGTCCCCAACTGCTACCCCCTCCTCGCTACGCAGGAGTTCATCTCCTAAACCTTTGATGTACAATGCAAACAGGATCGGCGAAAGGATACACCCCTGTTTTAGGCCTATCTCCATAGGCACACGTTTCGTTGTAATGTTTCCCAGGCTAAGTTCACTCTGTACATCTTTATATAATGCTTTCATAATTCCAACAAACTCGCCTCCTAAGCCCATAGCCTCCAGCTTGCGCCACATACCTTCCCTCCATACTCTATCGTATGCCTTTTTGATATCCAAAAAGGCCATAAACATCTTTTTCTTTTTTGCTTTCGCGGATTCTATCATTTGGGATAGTGTGAAAAGATGGTCAGTAACTCTCCTTCCCTTCCTGAAGCCATTCTGGATTTCTCCCAAAAACCCTTCTCCTCAATCACCTCCTCTAGTCTCCCATACAGGACTTTACAGAAAACCTTTCCAATGTTGCTACTGACAGAGATCCCTCGATAGTTATCCAAAACGTCTTTTTCCCCCTTTTTGTGAATAAATGTCACTTTACTTTCTCTCCACTCCTTTGGGACCTCTTAATTTTCTATGGCTAGATTGAATAGGGCTGTTAGGCTTTTCACGAGTTCCTCTCCCCCTTTTTTGATAAACTCGTTAGGAATTTCATCCACTCCTCCCGCTTTTCCATCCCTTAATTTTGATATCACCTTTCGCGCCTCCTCCGTTTTAATTTCGCTGCACACGAAGCTCGATAGGTTTTCCTCGACCTGATTCGGACACTCTGGTGGGCTCCCCATGCCCCATCGCTTATCGTTTACCTTTTCCCAGTGCTTGACTAGTTCTTGACTTGATCTTGCTCGTCTGTAACTCTGCCATCTACTTTAATACTCTGTGGGTTACTTCCTTTGTTACGTTTATTCACCCATTTCCAAAATACGTTCGAACTCGACCCCCCTGTCGTTCTTACCGTCCTAATAAGACTGCTATTTCGTACTCTCCGATTATCGTCTTTAATCTTATTTACTTTATTTCGTGCTTGGTGGTATCCTTCCTTAGCGACTGTGGCCTCATTGCTTTCCGCCCCCTTAAGTTTTCTACTTCTCCTGTATGCAGCACATTTAGCTTTTCTTCCCTTTATGGCCCTTTTCAGTTCTTCGTTCACTCTGTACCCAAGTTCCCGTGTTGGCACCCTGACCTTTCCTACACTTTCCTTTCCTGCCTCCACCAGGCTCGCAACTATGATGTCAGCCATCTTCTGGACACTGCCCCTCTTGGGTACGGTTGCAAGCTTTGGTTTCAGTTTTTCATTGAACTTCGCCCAGTCAGCATCTTTTTTGAGTTCCCAAATCTCCTTAGAGCTTCCTTTGCTTTTTACTGGAGTTTTGGCCCTGATCGTCACTGTAATCAAGTTGTGATCACTATCCACCTCCATTTACCCTCATCATCCACTTCTACCCCTATCACCTCCCTCCATAAATTAATATCTGTGAGGATGTAGTCGATTATTGATTTTCTGTCGTTCCTCTCCCAGGTCCATTTCCCCTTACACCTCGCGTCCCTGTTCAGAATCTTCAGACCGAGCTCGTTTGTGAAGTTCAACAGCTTCCTTCCATTCCTGTTGACTTTATTGTCCCCACCCTCTATGCCTTCTTCATCATTACCTATGTGGCCATTAAAGTCACCCATCAGAATTATACCGAGCCCCTTGTTTTGTAATTCGGTGATATTGGACCTTAGTGTTGAGTATATCGAATCATTCCATTCGGGTTTGCTTCCCTCCACCGCACAATACACAACCCCAAGGGCAATACTTTTGTTTTTCAGACTGATCCTTACCCATCCAATTTCCTTCGATACCTCAGCCGGGGTGCTGATGTTTTCCAGGTCTGTGATCAGCGATGGTTTTAAATCCTCTTTAATGTACATGCCTACCCCTCCCCCTTTTTTCTGGCCTTCCGTTCGCCCTACACCTATCCATACGTACCCCCTTACTTGGTCTACCCGTTCCTCGTGTCTTACCCACGTTTCGCTTAAGCCCATGACGTCAAACTCCTCTGCCTCAATCAATGTAGCAATTTCACTTACTTTCCGGTGGAGACCCTGGATGTTGCTATAACCCACTTTCAGGGTGTCAAGGTTCATTGGCTTCCGCCTACTGGCCCCTTTATTATCTAGTCTCTGTATGTTTGTATATCCTATTCTGTGTACCTGTGGTTTACTTGGGAAGCTATTCCTATTGATTTGGATTTTTGGTCCCTTTTCCTTATCCCCCTTGTCCCATTTTTTACACCTATGTTTCGTGACACATTTTCTGTGATTATTCCCCCCTTCACTGACCCCCCCCCCCTCCCCTCCCTATACCAAAAAAGGCTCCACCACCTGCAACATATTTCTTCCTAAAACCTCTGTACCCCTTGGGCTAAGATGGAGACCATCCCTTCCATATAGGTCATTTCTGCCCCAAAACGACCCCCAATTGTCTACAAAGGGTATCCCAAGTTCCTTACAATACTCCCCCAATTCCTCGTTGGTCCCAATGGTCCGCGAATTACGCTCGCCCCCACCACCTAGTACTGGGAGAAGCTCCGAAACAACTACCTGTGCATTCTTGGCATTCAGTTGAGTTATTAAGTCCTTGTTAGTCTCAATAAGCTGAACTGATTTTCTCTCCCTGATGTTGTTGGTCCCAACGTGTACAACAACCACTGGGTCTGGGCCTGACCCCTTTACTAATACATCCACTCTGTTCCTTAGGTCCTCCACCCTAGCCCCCGGAAAGCACAAGTTGGTCCTGTTGACACTGTCGGGCCCACACACCACCCTATCCAACCCTCGCACTATACTACTCCCTGCAACCACTAACTGCCTCTTCCTGTCCTTTCCTGTCCTCTTTCCCGTCCTACTACCCCTACTACCCCTGTTACCACCTCTGTCCCCACTGGGCCGGCTCGCAGTCTTACACTTCGCCACACTAACCCCCATGCCTACCTCCACCTCTTCAGACCCAACCTGCTCCTCCGAATTCTCGAAATTACCTAACACACTGAATCTATTTTGGACACTGCACCACACCTTCTGCCCACTCCCACTACAAGCCACCTTGTCCTCGTTTACCACCTTCCTAACCTTCCCTCTGGCTCCTGCCCTGACAGACTCCACATGGTCATCGCTATCTCCCTCACTATCCGATTGTATAAGAATATGCCTTTTTGCCCCCCCCCCCCCTCCCGACTCACACTACTAGCCTGGGAATTTGACACTCTAGCCCCTACTTCTCCTCTACCCTCAACCCGACGCACCTTCCTATTCCAAAAAGACTCACTATCCACGTCAAAAGTCCTCTTCCTACTACCCACCACCTTCCATCCCCCATCGAATGCCACCCTAACTGGGGTAACACCAGACTTTCCTGCCCTCCCCAGTTGCCCCCTCACCACCTGCACCTCTTCCTCCAACTTTACATATGCCTCTAACAGCTGCATTAGCTCTACCGAAAGGGGAGGACGGATCAATAAAAGTTTGCAATATAGTTCTGACGAAACCATAAACCTAAGCTGTTAAATCACAAAAATCACACACAAGTAATCACATATCATTAGGCATTGTTCATTACTTTTGGATGAACCGATCACCACCCCTTTTGATGCGCCGATTACCAAGCATATATAATGAGTGTTATTTTCCAACATCTGCCTTAACAGAAAAACAAAATAAGTTTCCGGAAAAAAGGAAAAAAAAAATTATACAATATAACTACAATTGCGTGGAGTCAGTGAGGATTGCCTCGCTACTCATTGAGAACTGTAGGATAGAGTCTGTGAGGATTGCCTCGCAACTCTGCTGAAGCTCGATTGAAATGCGTTTAATAAGATCTAAAAACAAAACCCTCCACATACTCCAGGATAGTGAATCAATGGTGAAGCTGAACGAACACCGAACCCTTAACAGAAAAACAAAATAAACCACAGTAAATTAAAATTACTCAATAGAATTTAAACTACGTGGAGTCAGCGAGGATTGCCTCGCTACTCATTGAGATCTTAGAATCGGGTCTGTGAGGATTGCCTCGCAACTTTTCGTGTGGGGAGTGGGCTCCGAAGAAACACACCCCTTACCCCATCCATAGCAACAATCACACAACAACAGCGGATATCTATCTTTCTCTCTTCCTATAACTTTTCTAATTGAACATTCTCAAATTTTCGTTCATCACTCTTATCACAATTCTAAAAAAATTATTATCAAGAAGACGCATGGAAATGGTAGACAAAGCGTAGGAGGAACTGGTGCAACCTACCTTTCTGCAACATACACAAGAAGCCACCAATCACCAGGCAGGGATTGAAACAAGCTTGTCTGGCTGGGGACGAGTGTACATTTTATATAAATAATCATTTGAATAAAGATTTAACAGCCCTTTTAAGGGCTTGAGGGTGTTTGTCTGTGAGAGGGTGTTTTTTGGGGGGGCGGGGGAGGTGAGGGAGGTCATTTGGAATTCCCGAAGGATAACCAGATACCTCAAAATCACATACGGCATCCTATCTCCCAAAAGGCTTGATGGATGACTCCAGGTTTTTCAAAACTAAACTGTTGGAGCTTTCTCCGTCAGTTTATTGTAACCGCTATGGTCATTTACCGGGACCGCTACCAAACCGGCGTTGCTGTTTGGTTTTCTTTTCTCTTCTTCCTTTAAATTTGCCATCGCACAATATTATATTCTGGCTCACCACCATGGTGGGACTCCAACCTCTAACATTGCCGATCTGGAACCGAATAGAGCCCAATCTCTAATAGTCTTAATGGCGTTGAGGGATTGAGTATTGACAATCTATCACTCCAACGTAAACTGCTGGGAATTCTAATCGCGTGCATACCCCCTCAGACCCCATTTGAGGCAATGGGAAAGCTAGGCCTATGTGATCCAAGTGAAATAAAATAAGGTTAACCGGGTCGCAAGGGATTTGTAAATCCCACATCGTCCATACGCGCCTTCTGAGCCCTAAAACCCTTCATTCATTCACATCAAAAGGTACTACCTCTCCCCGAGGTTGCAGTGGTTCTAGGTGTTCATGCAGACTATACTTGCCTGAAAACCTAGAACCACTGCACCCTCGGGGAGAGGTAGTACCTTTGTGAGAGGACCCAACCTCACACACTGGTCCTCACCCAAGGGTTCAACCGAGATATGTCAACGAAACCATCACGCCGCAACCGGAGACACCTGTCGAGTACCTGAACCTTTCCCCCTTCAACACGCCTAGACATGTGAAAACTATCCATATACAGTCACTGAGGGTAGAAAGGGGCTTGTTCCCGCAAACCGTCCCTTACAGTGCTCAAGGTATAAATACCAATTGTACCAATAAGTACCAATTGTTATCGAAATTGACTTCGCAAAATCAGCTCATGTTGCTTTCAAGAGACGTGTCTGGGCTTATGCATTAGGAAACTACATCGATCTAAATAATGCAATCGTTAACGAACAATGGGACGAAATATTTGATAACCCCGACCTGGACACTATTGTATCTGATTTTACCAATAAAATACTCCATTTGGCATCAAAGCATATCCCAAATAAATACATAACCTCGAGAACTAACCAACCTGAATGGTTTCATAATAACATAAGACTACTTATCAGACAAAGAAAACGATTGTATCGTGCAGCCAGACGGAGTGGTCTTCCTCAAGCATGGTATAAATACAGACGTAAGAGGAATGAGGTCGTTTCAGCGATACGAAAGGCCAAAATGATCCATTTATCTAAAGTTCAAAACGTGCTGAAAAGCTCAGAGACTTCATCAGCACAATGGTGGAAGACCCTTAAATCTTTCATAGGAAATAATACTTCATTAGAGATCCCAACTATAACTCACCAAAACAGAACGTATTTGTCGAACACTGAGAAAGCTGAGGTGCTCAACCGTTATTTCTGTACTATTTCTTGCGTAGATGATTCTAAAGCCTCGTTGCCAGCGTCTGTTCTACCATGCGATGAAATACTTGATAATATAACGCTCCACTGCCGCGATGTTTATGAAGCACTGACAGCAATAAATGCGTCCAAAGCCTCTGGTCCGGATTTGGTCAGCCCTCGTCTACTAAAAGAGTGTAAAACGTCCTTGTGTGAACCACTATCGATCCTGTTTAATATCCTATTGAATAACTGTTATTTTCCAACTGCATGGAAAAAAGCTAATGTACCTTCAATTCTGAAAAAACCTCCCTCTAACTGAGTCGCGAATTATCGTCCTATATCTTTGATTAGCTGTGAAGGCAAGGTATTTGAGAAATGCATCTTTAAGCGTCTATGGAAATTCCTGAGTGATAATAATACCCTTAGTCCATTTCAATCTGGTTTTACACCTCGGGACTCTACAGTTCTCCAACTATCAGGTATATACGACGAATTCTGTCGTGCTCTGGATGATGGCAAGGAGGTCAGAGTGCTCTTCTGTGATATTAGTAAAGCGTTTGATAAAGTTTGGCACGCCGGATTGCTTTACAAATTGGAGAAGGTCGGAATTAGGGGGGAATTACTGGATTTTCTCAGATCATATCTCCCTGATAGATCCCAGCGGGTTGTCATAGCAAACGAGTGCTCCTCTTGGAGAGCTGTCTGTTCTGGAGTTCCACAAGGTTCGATTCTTGGTCCTCTTTTATTCCTCATCTATATTAATGATATTACGGAAAATCTGATCAGCAGTCTGCGTCTCTTTGCAGACGACACATCTCTTTATCTTATTGTTGAAAATCCTGCCCAAACAGCTAATGTAATCAATCGCGATCTGGCGACAATAGAAAATTGGGCTTGTTTTCTAATACGCAAATTGCCGAAGTTGATAGTCACAAGCATTTAGGTGTTATATTGAATACTACTCGTACCTGGACTAATCACATTGATTATATCCGTGCTAAAGCCTGGACACGTATAGACTTAATGCGAAAGTACAAATTCATACATAGATGTGTTCTGGAAAAAATTTACTTTGCATTCGTAAGACCCCTACTGGAATATGCCGATACGGTTTGGGATAACTGCAATGAAAGGGACATTGTTAATATAGAGAAAATTCAAGTTGCTGCAGCTAGGGTTGTTACCGGGGGAACTGTCAGTGCCAGCAAAGCCCTATTATACTCCGAAACCTGCTGGGATACCCTCCAGGACAGGCGTGGAAAACACAAACTAATGCAGTGTTTCAAGATGTACCATTGCATAACGCCCCGATACATTGCTAGTAAGGTCCCACCCCCCAGTATCGGCGAGCAATACGGCTCATAATCTTCGTCCAATTGGTAACCTCAGGATTCCTTTTTGTCGAACCAATTTATACCAATCTTCTTTCATCCCGGCAGTAACTAAATTATGGAATAGAATACCACTACCTGTTAGAGAGAATAGTTCTTATAGTAATTTTAAGAGTTATTTAAATCATAATAATCGACGGCCGCCATCGTTTTCCAGTAATGCAAAATGTCGTTCAGCACAGATATATCATTGCCGGTTGCGCTTGGGATGTAGTAATCTCAATTCACACCTATATGCCAATCATATATCACTCTCACCCTATTGCCAGTGTGGAGAGACCGAGTCGACTGAGCACTTTCTGTTAATGTGCCTTCTTTACTTTAATATTCGTAACCGTACCATTGGTCAACTATCTTTTACTCCATATGTTTCAGTCTTACTCTATGGCTCCGAATTTTTGAGTAACGAAGAAAATCGTTCAGTCGTTGACCTTGTCCAGGATTATATTATAGCTTCAAAGCGCTTCTAGTAAGTGTATATAGATACGTCCATGCACGCGCACGTGAGAGTGCATGAATGTATGCATATGTATGTAAATATATATGTTTGTGTGTGCGTTCATGTGCGTCCGTATGTATGTTAAGTATGTATGTATGTGTGTGTGTGCGTGCGTGCGTGCTTGTATGTGTGTCTGTATGTATGTATATATATGCGTGTGTATATATATCGTCGACTGAGTGCTCGGATGTTCTATGTCCCACAGGGGACATAGAGCATTCTAGCACTCGGGCGACGATATGTATCTGTGTATATATGTATGTGTATGTATAAGAACGTAGACGTCCTCCCTATGCACAGTTCATATCCAACTTGTACGTGTGCTGTGACTACAGTCTACTTGTATTCTCTGTAACACTAGATGAGTTACCGGATCAGTTTGCACCCAGGTTGGCGTCTTGCTTTCTTTCTTCTTTCCAATATTCTCTTTTTTCCTACAGTACCTCTCATGTTAATTTCCATGGTTTAAACAATATAAATGAAACTGTACGAGTTCCATTAATCCGATTATATTGTTATATTGTAAATGTCAAACGTGGAAACGACCTTTTATAAGCTCTTTAGCTTTCTGTCGGATCGGTATTGGGACGTTTCGGCCTTAGGACGTTTCGGCCTCGAGACGTTTCGGCCTCGAGACGTTTCGGCCCTGGACGTTTCGGCCTCCTATATTAACCGGCAATAGTGAAAGGAATTACCTCGACAGGATAGATAATAGAGGTTACTAGGGTGTTAATTGGAAAATGTTCAATTGACACCTCTAATAAAATCCTTTATTATCTGTCCAGAAAGGTAAGTTTCTATTCACAAACTGTTAAATATGGATTAGGGAATAAATGACTAACAACACGCAGTTCAATTAGAATAGAAATACTTTATTTCTACCATTTATTAAAATGACAAAGAAATGAACAATGACATTATTTACAACAAATAGAAAAAAATAAAATTTCACATCAAGATGACAACCAGCAAATATAAAAATGACAAAGAAATTAACGATGACATTATTTACAAGAAATGAGAATATTTCACATCGAGATGATATTAATATTAAATAATGGTAATATTTACATCAATATTTACATTTTCAGTGATTTGTACCTGCATATACCATTTATTTTATTTGTACAGATACATTAATTATACAGTGTTTTCTTTATTTTTCAAGTGGCGCGTACAGGTTGGCACATCGATGGAGGAAGGTGCTAGTTGAGATTTCATCATTTCTATATTGTTCCCATGCTGTCTCTAACTTTTGGCATAATGCAGAATATCTCGTCGAATTCGCTTGTTCTAGGTCTGATGCAGTAACATTGATTTGAACCGTCCGAGCTTCTTTCTGCAGAAATGGAATCAGTCTGTACATTCCAAGATTACCACCAGTTTTTCCATTCATTCTGCGATGCCATCCTGTAATGTAACAAAGAATAGTTAATTTAAATTGAGTTTCAGTTCAGTTGAAATAAAACATACAGAGAGAGAGAGAGAGAGAGAGAGAGAGAGAGAGAGAGAGAGAGAGAGAGAATTCATTCGGATGTAGGTAAAATTATTATCAACTCACCTTCTACATCATTATTGGTGCGAACAGTGTATCCATATACACTCCATGATGGTATATCAAAAACAGAGTTGTTAATCCATTGTCGTTCAATGTAGTCTACAAGTTGATTCAACTGTGGTGTATTTGCGCGATCTTTTAATGCATGAAAGGCTCCAGTGATGTGGGTTGCTGGCAGAAAAGGTAATGCTAGAAGTTGTCTGATATATTTAAAAATTGACTCTCTCTCTCTGTATGTTGAGCTTAAACCCAATTCTTGGACACGTCTATATACTGCCTGTGACCAGTGGAAAACACAGCCTTTAATTGTGATGTCTGGAAAGACTTGACGTACTGCTTGCCATGCTCCTGCAAATTAAAAAATATTATACCTCATTATATATATTATAATTATAATTTATTTTATTGTTATTTTATTCTATCATATTTATATTATTTATATTCTATATTACCATTATTATATTTATATTATTTATATTCTATATTTCCATTATTTATTTAAATTTATTTATTATTGATGAGAAAATTGTAGTTGCTCACCTTTTTCAAAATCCATTACAAAAGTGTCAACCACAGGATCTACCAATTTATTCTTGATTGCTTCCAAAACAGGTACGTAATCAGCAGTTCTTTTACTTGACATGAGTGCGAAGACCAGGGGGAATTGTTTTCTTTTTCCATCTCTCTGAACGAAGGCATTGATTGACATAAGTTGACCTCTTTGCTTGAATGGAGGACCAACCACCTGGAACGATAAATATGTACAATAAATGTGGATGCATGTGAGAAGTGCAAATTACATAGAAGAAAAAATTATTAGTATAAAAAATGACCAGTCCATAATGATATTGGAAATTCCTATATTTATTATAATTACCTTAAATGTCCCATCCATGAACCATCTGCGTGTCTGTCTCAGTAAATCAAGCTGAAATGGTGTTGAGAAGATCAGATGACGATGTCCATTCATTTTGATGTCTGCAACTAAAAACTCATCACAGTGTAGAAAATCTGTGTCAAGCTGAAAAAGGTATTAAATTAGGTATTAGGTATTAAAAAATGAAAGGTGTAGAAAGTCTATGTCAATAAAGTAATGCTGAAACAAACGAAACAAGATTTCGAATTTCACTATATTTTACCAATTCTCCCTCGTCACTATCTCATAGAAAAAAAAAACTTACAGTAAAATCAAGATCTGTAGGTTCGTCTGGGCGCCTGTTGGCTCTAAATCTGTTGACTGCTCTCAATACTGTTTTATGTTTTGGTTTCAGGAACATATTATCTTCTGTGACAGACTCACTTACAACTTCCTCCACTATATCTCCCGCTGCTCTGAAAACTTGATTTTCTGCTACATTTTTAGCCTGCAATTACATGTACAAGAGATTTTACGACATTTTAATTTATGGTTATTACGTAATATTTAGTTAAAGTTATACGGATCAAACGAAATAAAATAATGTTTTAACTAGTTATACAGTTGGTGACATGACAAATGTTATACGTATATTTCTGATTTCAGTTTGAGCTTTATTTATTTTATTCAAGGATTGTTACGGATTAATACGGATAAATTAACTTTCGATAAAGGTAAGTTAAGAAATTAAGTTACAAAAAAATTAATTATCATAAAAAAAATTCAGTAAAAAACCCTGGACGTTTCGGCCCTACACCCAGGACGTTTCGGCCCGATTGGAGGCCGAAACGTCCAGGCCGAAACAACGTCCCAAGGCCGAAACGTCAGTAAACCGTCGGATCCACCATCAACAATGTTGTACTTTGTATTTCTTGAAATGTTGAACAAATAAATTTTGTTTAAACTAAAGTATAAATATTCGTCCAATTATTGAAAAAATCCGATAAGGTGCTTAATGTATAAAAGTATTTTTCATGTGTTAAATGTTATGTTTTGTTATATGTTTTGGATCAGGAGTAAACTCAAGTTGTGTCAGAAACCTGCCTTGTATCATTATTTTGTTTTTGATGGCGAGTTGACCCGTGGCGAGTTGACCCGGTGGTGATTTGACCCGGTGGCGAGTTGACCCAGTGGCGAGTTGACCCAGTGGCGAGTTGACCCGTTCCTCTCTGAACGTTTCCTAATGTTCATCGCATAGAGAGGAATGTTTCCCTATTAATTCTCGGGCATTTGTTTATATGGAACGTCATAACCGTATATTTCCGTCATACTGCTGGGCACCAAAATTGTGAAAAGAATTTTCACTGAAATATTTTTAATTATTCGTGTAGCAAAGAAAAAAAAGCATTTTAAGTGAACGAAATTTATTATTAACAATATATAATATTTTGCTAAACAACGAGAATTCAGAAAGTGTTAGGAAACAAGATGGCCGGCATGGGCACGAGTAATTATTTTTTCGATAATTTAGGCTTTTTTCAGTTTGGCGTCTATTGACTCATCTCCTTCTGCTGATGAACGGAATATTTTCACGAAATATGAACATGTTCATTGACGATTTTCAAAATTCATTAGGCCATAATAACAAAAATGGGATCTGTAATTTTATCTCCTAAACATACCTGTCTAACTTCACCTGTGCCCTTTTCTCCAATTCGTGAGTTGTGTGGACCCTACTGAATTTGGGGAATCGGCCGTCCATCGTTTGGCCGACGAATTCTCTCAAAACAACTGTTACCCAACACTTAAATTATTGGAAGTGCCGAGTTATGAGGAATTTTTCATGGGGTAGGGAGGTATTTTATCGGTATTCAGAAAAAAAACCCACCAAAAATGACAGGAGTACGAAAAAACGGTAAAGCTGAAGAATAGGGGACTTTTCATTTTATGTAAAAACAACGCATATTTCTCACCTTTTTTCTACATTTTCCTATTACCAGTCATGTTTTCGATAAAATGACCGAAAGATATTCACTTATGACTAAAATTAGAGATAATTGGAACTCTTTTAATGTCACCGTGCCGGAGATTCTGCATTCTCGCCATTTTGAAGTGCGCGTTTACATAACTTTCGTTTTCTCTTTGGCTGGCGATTGTAGGTCTAGGGTCAGTGCAGCGAGGGTTAGGGTTAAGCTAACCCTAACCCTCACTACACTGACCCTAGACCACGTCGAGAACAGAACAAACAAGTGTACCAAAAACAACAAATACACAGAGCAGACGCCAAAAAACATGGAGGAAAGATGAATGCGAATGTCACAAATCGCACCGGTAAAAAACGTGCGTTGGGCGGTTATAATTGCCAGTAAAAGTGAATATCTTTAGGTCATTTTATCGAAAATATGACCAGTAATGGAAAAATGTAGAAAAAAGGTGAGAAAAGTGCGTTGTTTTTACGTAAATGGAAAAGTCCCGTATTCTTCAGCTTTACCGAAAAAACCCTACCTTTATATATATATATATATATATATATATTGTTTATTTGTATATACAATATTTAAATATTGTATATTTTTATGTTATAAACCCCTACTGAAGTAACTGAACCAGGTCATTGACCTGATTCCAAATGCATCTATAATTATATTAAGTACTTAGTTAATTAACTTAGTATGGTTTTATCAGGGGGCATGGTGGCGTTAACGCGGTAACTGGTTCTCGTCAGATCACTGAAGTTAAGCAACGTCAAGCCCTAAAAATCCTCGGATGGGTGACCGTCTGAGAAATCAATTCGGGCTCCTGCATTGTGTCCTTGGGCAAGGCACTTAACCCTGATTGTCCACATGGAGGCACGATGACACCGTGTATCAAGGCATACTGCATGTCGATGGTACGCATGTCTTCAACCAATCTAACCCTTCCTGTGCTGCAGTGTGGAGTTACGATGTTGAGGAGCTAGTAGCTGCTCGTCGTTGCTCGGTGGTTCTCTCCGGGACTCCGGCTTCCTCCACCTGTAAAACTGTCATGGTCATGATTAGCCATTGTGCATAAGCATATGACCTTAAAACACCAATAAAATAAAAATAAAATGGTTTTATCAGGTCTTCTCTGGTTTTATATCTTGTCATGCAAACAAGATCCATTTTTCTGAGTACTAGACTGAGAAGAATTACCCCCCATTTCGTCCACTAACCAAATCGTTTGCAGCAATTTTACCCAAGTCGTCCGCTGCAATTTTACCCAACTCGTCTGCTGGGGGAAAGTATTGAAGTATTGTTTTTTGAATAATTTTTTATTATTTATTTATCTAATAATTTTATTGTATATTTTATTATATGTTATCTATTGTAATATATCTTAATGTATGGTTATTTTGTACCTCCTTGCATTAAAATTTCATATACTTATACGAAATTTGAAAACAGACATGTCAGAACAAAGTAAACTACTCAGCCATCTAATTAATTTTGACACTGTTTAATGCAGCTCTGATTATCTGTTTATTCAGTGGATCAAGTATAATAATTATATTGTTACAGTAAATGTTCTTATAGTATATGTATGTTATATTAAGTTCCGCAACATAATCTTATAATTTTGCAATTATTCATTGAAGAACACCACCGGCGCTTTACAATGAATAATCACAAAATTATTAGCAAATGTATTATAAGAATTAATTATATTAAGAAACGCATCAAAACTTGTTATAATTATATTAAGAAACGCATCAAAACTTGTTATATTAAGTTCTGTAACATAATCTTATAATTTTAAAAATATTTGCTATGCTATGCTAACTGTTTTTTATCTTGTGTACAAGATAAATATCATTATTTCGTTTGATGCTGAATAAATATTAATTTTATGTTTTTATGATATTCAAACCCTTGGCAGACGAATTGGGTAAAATTGCAAGCAGACGATTCGACGTGCTGGCGGCCGAAATGGGTAATATTGCATGCGGACAAACGTCTGTATACCACTGGGAAATGGGTTAGTGCTCCCACATGTTAAAAAAGGTTCAGCTAATTGTTACCTACAACCATGCAAGTATGGATGCCATTGGAACCATGTCAGTGGCCTGTTCCCAAATGCATCCATATTAGTATGGTTTTATTCTGATACTGCATTTTTAGCTCAACTTTGACGAAGTCAAATTTGAGCTATTGTCATGGCCTGTCGTCCGTCTGTCCGTCTGTCCATCTGTCCGTACGTCAACAATTGGCCATGGCTCGGGCTAGAGGTCGTATTTATGAACCGATCTTTACGAAACTTCTTGGGTACCTTTGTTATGACCGTGGGACGAGAACGAGTGTTTTGGGTGCGGTCCGAAATTCAAGATGGCTGCCAGCCGCCATTTTGTACCGATGATGCAGAAATCGGTTTTTTGTACAGAACTTCCATATGAAAGCTGTGATTTGAATAATTTTTTGTATGAATGTTTAGTACCATGGGGTACATCACATATAATACGGGTTTTTTTCTCGTGCGTAAATTGTGCAAATTAGACTAATTTTGATGTTTTTTGGTGTTAATTTCAGCACTGTAAGTGCAAATGTCAATACGGCTCGGGCTAGAGGCCGTATTTATGAACCAATCTTTACGAAACTTCTTGGGTACCTTTGGTATCACCGTGGGACGAGAACGAGTGTTTTGGGTCCGGTCCGAAATTCAAGATGGCCGATGGCAGCCATTTTGTACAAAATTAGGTGTAATCAGATTTTTGCACAGAACTTCCATATGAAAGCGCTGATTTGAATAATTTTTTGTGTGAATGTTTAGTACCGTGGGATACATCACATATAATACGGGTTTTTTTCTCGTGCAGAAATTATGCAAATTAGATGAACTTTGATATTTCAGTGCGACTTACACACATTAAGTACACATGTCAATACGGCTCAGACTTGAGTCTGTATTTATGCACTGATCTTCACGAAATGTCTTGGGTACCTTTGTTATCACCTTGGGACGAGAATGAGTGTTTCTGGGTGCGGTCTAAAATTCAAGATGGCTGCCAGTGGCCATTTTGTACCGAAATTAGGTCTAATCAGTTTTTTGTACACAACTTCTATACAGCTCAGACTAGAGGCCATATTTATGAACCAATCTTTACGAACCTTGTTGGGTACCTTTGTTATCACCGTGGGATGAGAGCGAGTGTTTTTGGGTGTGGTCCGAAATTCAAGATGGCCACCAGCAGCCATTTTGTACCAAAATTAGTGCAATCAGTCTTTTGTACAGAACTTCTGTATGAAAGTTCTGATTTGAATAAATTTTTGTATGAATGTTTAGTAACATGGAATACATCACATATTCTAAGGGGTTTTTTTTCGTGCAGAAATTATGCAAATTAGATGAACTTTGACTTATTCAGTGCTACTTGCACAATGTGAGCACACATGTCATTACGGCTCAGGGTAGAGGCTGTATTTATGAACCGATCTTCACAAAACTTCTTGGGTACCTTTGTTATCACCTTGGGATGAGAATGAGTGTTTCTGGGTACGGTCCAAAATTCAAGATGGCTGCCAGTGGCCATTTTGTACCAAAATTAGGTCCAATCAGTTTTTTGTCACAAGTTCTATACAGCTCGTATTTATGAATTGATCTTCACAAAACTTCTTGGGTACCTTTGTTTTCACCTTGGGACAGGAACGAGTGTGTTTTGGGGTGCCTTTATTATCACTGTGCTATGAGAACAAATATTTTGGGGTTCAGTCAGACCCACTCTGGGACTCAAAGATTTCTTTTCTAGTTTAGCATCTGACTGTCACCCACCTTTACAATACTTTACCTACTGTATTTACTCTATGTATTGGGACAGCTAAAAATAATTATTTTCACAGGTGTTCCAATTCTTAGAAAATGGGAAAAGAACACAGCCTGGTCTTGATTTGATGCTGAATAAAGTTGTGTGTGATTCATTTTCCATCACTATATACAAAAATCCCGTCCAGTTTTTTTTATATTTTCATTTTTTGCTTCCAAAACATAGCTTATGATCCCTCATTGGAATGAGCTCATTGCACTCGTTCCAATGAGGGATCATAAGCTATGTTTTGGAAGCCAAAAATGAAAATGTTTAGTTACTCAAGAATGTTTTTTTATGAGTGTCGTCTGCTACTAGCGACGGATCAACTGGAAACAAATCTCCTGAATGTCCCAAACTTTAGAGCATAAAAAAAATAATATAGTTTTCTGGAAAAAATGTGTGTCCCAAATCATAGAGTGTCCCAATACATAGAGTAAATACGGTATACATTTGTTACAGGCAACGGTCAGCATTTGCCATTTATGTACAGACCATTACAATACTTTATATGTACCTTTGTTATCAGGTCATTACCTAGATGTTTGTCATTGCTGTGTCACATACTATACATGTGCATGTCTTTGTCTTGACAAGTTGAGCTACAGTGTCATTGACACTTTCATTCTCTGAAGGATGGACATTTTGATTACATTTTAATCACATTTATTATGTAACACATTGTGTTGGATTTAAGGTGAAAAAGCATATTTTTTTACTTCTGTGTGATGTATGTTTTGATTCTATATGCAAGGAATAGATTTCTGGTATGTGGAAAGATCTTTTCTCTTGTTTTACCTATAGGTATATTTTTATACCATTACCTTCAAAAGGTAGGGTTTTTTTTCTACCTGTCATTTTCTTGAGGGTTTTTTTCCTGAGGTTTTTTTTCCTTGAAGGTTTTTTTCCATGAGGTTTTTTCTGGCATTCTATTTTATCAATGCGAATGTGGTGGCTACCAACTTTGTTCAGCGATTTGAATGAAACGGCTACCCTGCTACATTCAGATTCCGTTTGTCAGGTTATCAGCAATAAGCCTTTTTCGAAACTGTCATTTTGGCTTTAATCTATGCAAGGTCACGGGTCGCGAGGTGTAAACATTTAAAAAAAAACACGTAAGCAATGGGAGAAAAGTGCAGGTGAAGTGCTTCAGACCTCATTGCATTCATTAGTACGAATTCAACAAACATGTAGCCAAGGTTACCATTTGGTTAAGACAGTGGAAATATTGTATGAGAACTTTCATTATTTTGAATTTAGTTCCTATTGACTTAAATGGTGTTTGAATGCATGCTGTGTCATGACACTGTGGCCGCCGGTACTGTTTCGATAACTTTTGAGGATTCCCCAAGCCGAGAAACTGCGTTTAACGAGTGTTCCCTTGTTGCCATTCAAAACATAGCTGATGACTCGATGGTCACATTGTTGATACGCCTGTTCCAATGAGGGGTTCATGAGCTATGTTTTGGATGCAAAATAAAAAAAAACTGAAAAAAAAAACTTGAATGTTGGAGAATTTTCTAAAGTGAGTGTGGTCTCTTCTTACCCTGGTTTGGTTAATATGGTAAACTTGGTTAAGAGGTCATGAAAAATTTGATTTCTCTTTAGTAAGTTTTGAGTAGGCCCACTAAAGGTTCCAGTCCAGTGAAACCCTTCCTCCTCGCCGCTCAACGAGACAAGTGACTTGTGTATTGGGCCTAAATTAGTCACGAATGGGAGCAAAAAGGAAAATAGCTCACCTCAAATAAAGTTTGCGAGAGTGAACAATGTGAGGAGAGTGATTTTGATTGAGAGTGTTGATTTCAATGTTTCACTTCATTTTTTTAATACTGTTGAATTGTACATTCAAAGTGTATTTTTTGTAAATGTAGTTAAGTTAATGTTATTGTTTGTCTGTGGTTCAGAATAAAATTGCTGAACTGAGCTATATATTATGGCATGTACAAAAATTTATTTTGCAGTTTCCTTTGACAAGCATCCTTCGAAACGAATGTATGAATACAACTGAACACAGATGGAAATTTTGACGGTGAAAATATATGTAACCCACTAAAATTAGTTCTGGATTTTAAATGACAGATTATTAAAATCATGGAAAATGGATGCGTAAATTCCAAATTGGGCACATTAATTTGTGTCACTGGTGAATTGGAGTGACAGGTGTCACATGTATAAAAGAAAATAAGGAACGAGGCAACATTCCGCATGTCTTTGATAAAAAAAATACGGAAGTATTAAAATGCTTCTCAGATCTCAGAATGGCCACCGTTTCTTTTTATCTGAACATGCATGTTCGTTTTGTGGTGGGAGTAAGCTCTGGGTGAGTTGTCAATGTACAACCCTCTTACTGTTAGCGTGTCGTGTGTGGATGTATAAGCGAACTACTGTGTGTCATGTTGATAATGACTGAAAGGAAATTATTTGCAATTGTACTTTAAACACTTCAAATTGTGAGTGATTCTTAAAAATTTCCCAACATCATAACTTTAATTGAATGTTTCTGTTGACACAACTCAAAAGGATGAAAACACTCCCAAGAATAGAGGCGAGTGATTATTCGCACACCTTAGACAATTTTTGCGTGAGTGATGGTGCGCGATCGCGATTGCGTGGCTTTCCTTGCGTCACCGCTAAATTAACATTTTTAGCTTACCTGACTGAAAGTCGGGCTGAGCTTTTGAGATCACTTGTCCATTATCCGTGAACCTAGTGTTTGCACCTGCCCCTCCTAAACTGCTAAACCAATTTTAGTTAAATTTGAGGTGATTGCTTGTTCTGACATCGCATTCGGGTTTTTTAAGCTCACCTGAGCAAAGCTCAGGGGGATCTTTACTAATCACTTTTCGTCCGTCTACCATCTGTCTGTCATCCGGCATTAACTTCACATTATCGACTTCTCCTCAGAAACTACTGGACCAGATTGAACCAAATCTGGTGTGCATTTTCTTTATCATATGTCAATTCAAATTTGTTCAAATAAAGTTGCAACGCCCACAGGGTGCACCACAAGGGGCATAACTCTGATAGTACCCAAATATTGGAAAAAAAATTAAAAAATCTTCTCCAGAACCCACTGTCAGAATCTTTTGATATTTGGTATACAACATCTCTAGGGGGGGGGGGGGGGGGGCCAGATTCAAGTGCGTTCTTATCAGGTCTCTAAGTTAATATTTGGGCTCTATTGGAGACCAAATTTTAACTTTATGCAATATGAGGAAATTTCTATAAAAACCTTCAGATCCACCAGTCAGAATGCTTTCATGTTGGTATACAACATCTTTAGGGGGTCAGATTGAAGATTGGTCAAATCGAGTCCCTGGGTTAATATTTGGGCTTTCTATGGGAGCCAAAATTTTAACTTAGTGCAATATGAGGGAAATTCTTTAAAAAATCTTCTTCTCCAGAACCATCAGTTAAAATCTTTTAATATTTGGTATACAACATCTCTAGGGAAGTCAGATTGAAGATTGGTCAAATAGAAACTCCCTAAGGGAGCCCAAATTTGTACTTAGTGCAATATGAGGAAATTGCCTTGAAATCATCTTCTCCAGAACCATCAGTTAGAATCGTTTGGTATTTGGTATACAACATCATCTCTAAGGGGGTCAGATTCAAGTTTGTTCAAATCGAGCCCATGAATTAATATTTGGGCTCCCTATGGCTATGGGATCCCAAATTTTAACTTATTGCAATAAGTGGAAATTGCTTTAAAACATCTTCTTCTTCAGGTCCACCAATAAGAATGCTTTCATATTTGGTATACAACATCTCTAGGGGGCTCAGATTGAACTTGTTTAAATCAGGTTCCTGTGTTAATTTTTTTTTTTAACTTCGTGCTATATGAGGAAATTTCCTAAAAAATCATCTTCTCCAAAGCCATCAATTTTACTCCTGGGGTGTGGGGGGGGGGGGGGGGGGGCAGATTCAACTTTGTTCAAATGGAGTCGATGAGTTAATATTTGGGTTCCCTATGGGAGCCTGAATTTTAACTTGGTGCAATATGAGGAAATTTCTTTAAAATGTCTTCTTGAGATCCACCAATGAGAATGCTTTCATATTTGCTATACAACATCTCAATGGGGTTCAGATTGAAGTTGGTTCCAATTGGGTTCCTAGGTTAATATTTGGACTCTATATTGGAGCCTGAATGTTAACTTAGTGCAATATTAGATTTCTTTAAAAATCTTCTTTTTTCAGATCCACCAGTCAGAATCCTTTCATATTTGGTGTATAACATCTCTTGGGTATCAGATTCAAGTCTTAAATTTGAGTCCCTGGCTTCAGATTTGGGCTCTATGTTGTGGGAGGAGGGGGGGGGGGATGTGGGATGCAGGGAGGGAGGTTAGATTCAAGGTTGTTCAAATCCATTTCTTAGTCTTTTACCATAAAATTTGCCTTTCAAACTAACAACCCTTGGAAGTTTGGCAGTGCTTGTCTACAGCTGATAGAATTGGAAGCAGTCAAGAAGACCTATGATAATAATCATCTGACATGGACACTGGAGTTATGAATAAATTCATGACTTCATTCCTCTGTAGTGTTGATGGACCATGACTAACCGAATGTGACCCAAAATACTTCTTTGAACCACTTTGTCAGGTGAGCGATTAAGGCAACTTGGGGCCTCTTGTTTTCAAATCTACTTGCCCAGCCCCATAGGGAGCGGGTGGGGAAAAATCCTCCAAATTTTTTTAAAATCTTCTCATGAACCAGTGGGTACAATGACTTGTTATTAGTGCCTCATGGTTTCACCGTGAAGGGGACTTATGGATGGCGCTCCGTCCATCTGTCTCTGTCTTACCTTTTACCACCTGTATCTCTGAGATGGTTGAATGTTTGCATTTCAAATTCTACATTAAACAGATATTATGGAAAGATGATGCACGTCAATTTTTTTTGAAAAAAAATTCAAGATGGCCGACTGGTGGCCATTTTTGTTGGAATTTGGATGTAATTAGTTTTCTGCCTAGAACTTTTAAACAACCTTTCTGATTTAAATCATTTTGGTATGGAGGTGTAGCAGAATAAGATAAATAATATATCATATGGGTATTTTCTTGTACATAAATATGCAGACACACTGAAGCTTTTTTCAGCCATTTCTGTATTTTTATAGCACCCACTTGAAAAGTCAGTCCGTCCATTACGCTTTAGGGAGGTACACATCTGCTATCCACAACTTGTCCTAAACCAGCGAACGGATTTCATTGAAACTCTCAGATATTCTTTTACATACATTGAAGAGGTGCACCTCCTATTTTCTTTTCAGATATTTTCATTTTTACAGTTTCCCATATTGAAAAATGAACTTTGTCAAATTCAATTGACATTCTGTACAGATCGGCTATCCACAACTCCTCTTAAACCATTGAACAGATTTCATTGAAACTTTCAGACATTCTTTTACATACATTGCAGATGTGCACCTCCTATTTTCTTTTCAGATATTTTCATATTTACAGTACCCCATATTCAAAAATGGTCTTTATCAATTCGGGTTTTAGTAGGGAGGGGTATTGATCTACTATCCACTACTCCTCTTAAACCATTGAACAAACTCCATTTGAACTCTCAGACATTCTTTTACATACATTGAAGATGTGCATCTCCTATTTTATTTTCAGATATTTTCATTTCTACAGTTTCCCATTTTGAAAAATGAACTTTGTCAAATTCAATTGACATTCTGCACAGATCTGCTAGCCACATCTCCTCTTAAACCATTGAACAGATTTCATTGAAACTTTCAGACATTCTTTTACATATATTGAAGATGTGCACCTCCTGTTTTGTTTTCAGATATTTTCATTTTTAGGGTTTCCCATATTTAAAAATGGGCTTTGTCAATTCATGCTTGTGTGTGGGGGGGGGGGGGGGGAGGGGAGGGGGGTTGTTGACATTTGCTAAAAATGGGTTTTGTCAATTCAAGCTTCGGGTGGAGGTGTGTGTGTGAGGGGGGGGGGGGAGGTGTTTGTGCTCTCTACATTAAACACACTTTTACTGTTGTAAAATGTTTCTTGGTGGGAGTGATGGTATCATTTAATGAGCAGTGCTCACAGTTTTTCTAGTTTATGTTGATGTGTCCTGTTACCACCTGTATCTCAGAGTCGCTTCGATGCTTTTGCTTCAAATTTTCAGCAATGATCAGACATGTAAAATTGATACACGTCAATTTTTGGGGGAAAAAAATTCATGGTTGCCGACTGGCGTCCATTTTTGTTGGAAATTGTATGTAATTAGTTTTCTGCCTAGAACTTTCAAATGACCTTTCTGATTTCAGTAAGTTTTCGTATGGAGGTATAGCTGCATAAGATAAATAACATATCATATAGGCCTTCATGGCATTCAATTTTCAATACCGAGTTTCGGAATTTTAAAAATACCGTGGTATGACTAAATATCGCCGGAATGAACAAATATTTTACCATTTTTCTTTAAAAAAAACCCCAACTTTGACATGTATAACATAAGGTGCCCTCTCCGTGTTCAAGCCCACTCCCACAATTTCGAAAACTTTAAAAGTCTTCCGCTTCGCAGGTGAATTTGAAACGAAATTAGGTTAGTAGCAATGTGTTGTCATTACCTGGAAAATGGTAACGATTTCCATTTCCATCTAACATTCAAGAAATGGATTGTTGCATGGCTTGATATGTCAAAAGGGGGTAAGTGATTTTATTTTATTAAAATAAAATTCACTCCGAACCAAAAAAGGTGTTGTTTTTATTTTCATGAATTCACTTTGCTGAAGATCAACAAACTTGACAACGTGCTCTCTCACTTGTAAATTATTCTCTAAATAAAAATCACTCCTGAATAATTTATACAGTACGTGTTAAGAGTATAAAAATAAAACAACACAAAGGAATAGTATGTTTTGTTTTTATTTTATTTTTCAACTGATTAATAGTTATTAATGAATAGTTAGTTGTCTTGATACCAGCTATCAAAACAATCCCAACTCGCATGGCTTTTTTTTTGTTAGCAAGTGTTAACACACACACCACCCTGGTGATCATTCATTGTGGAGGTCCACCTTTCATCCATTAAATTTTTCTCCCAAGTGTGCAGCAGTTAAACAAATTGTACCCTACTGACAGTTTATTGGATAACGTTTATAAACGTACAGACTTTTTATTTATTTTTACTCAGCGTACCGTCGGAATTGTTCGAAATACCGCGAGGCATGGTATACCAACTAAACTAAAATGAGCTCGGTTTTGACTCTGTATTATTAAAAACTCTGTATTATTAAAATTACTGACTTTCGGTTAAATACCGAAATACCGTGAAGCCCTAATATCATACAGGTTCTTTTCTTGTGCACAAATTATGCAAATTAGACGAACTTGAGGTTTTTTCAGCCATTTTTAGCTTAACTTGACATAGTCAAGATAAGCTATTGCCATCACGCATGCGGAAGTCTGTGAGTCTGTTCACTTTAGCACAGGCTACACCCTGTAGTTCTTGTCCGACCATCACGAAATTTCATATGCAGGTGTGAGGTCATGTCTATATGAGAATGTCTCCTTTTGCTCGCGAACAGTCAACCATGGTGGCTGCCTGAGCCCAAAAACCGAAAACCTTTAGCACAGTCTACAGGTCGTATTTATGAAGAGATTTCAAGGTAACTTGGTAGGATGACTCTGTATAATATCTAGATGAGAACGTCCCCTTTTGGTCATGATCTGTCAACCGTGACGGCAGCCCAAGCCCAAAACCCAAAAACTTTTACCACAGTCTACAGATCATATTTAATATGGAGGGATTTCATTGTAACTTGGTAGGATGAATCCGTATATCTAGATGAGAACTTCCCCATTTGGTCACTATCTGTCAACCCTGACGACTGTCTGAGCCCAAAACCTGAAAACATTTAGCACAGTCTACAGGTCGTATTTATGAAGGGATTTCATTGTATCTTGGTAGGATGACTCCATATAATGTCTAGATGAGAACGTCCCCTTTTGGTCATGATCTGTCAACCGTGACGGCTGCCCAAGCCCGAAACCCAAAAACTTTTACCACAGTCTACAGATCGTATTTAATATCAGGGCTTGCCTTGAGTCGGGGCTGATCAGCCCAGGCCCCGAGATCAGCCCCGAGGAGCACTTGCTGGGACCTTTTTTTCAAGCCCCGACATTTTCCACAAAAAAGCACTAACAATAATGGACAAAATGGAAAATCAGCCCCGAAAAGGCCCCGACCTCAATATGTGGGGAACTTTTTTTAGGCCCGACCATTTTACTCAAGGCGAGCCCTGTAATATGGAGGGATTTAATTGTAACTTGGTAGGATGAATCCGTATGATGTCAAGATGAGAACTTCCCCTTTTGGTCACGATTGTTCATCTGTGATGGCTACAGGGGCCCAAAAACCTTTAGCACAGTCTACAGGTCAATTTATGGAGGGATTTCATTGTAACTTGGTAGGATGACTCCATATAATGTCTAGATGAGAATGTCCCCTTTTGGTCACGATTGGTCAACTGTGACGGCTACAGGGGGCCGAAGTCCAAAAACCTTTAGCACAGTCTACAGGTCATAGCATCGTAACATGGTAGGATGACTCCAGATAATGTCTAGATGAGAACATCCCCTTTTGGTTGCGATCATTCAGCCATACTGGCTGCCATAGCCCAAAATCTGAAAACCTTTAGCACAGACTGGAGGTCGCATTTATGAAGGGATTTCATTGTAACTTGGTAGGATGACTCAGTGTAACAGTGTAATGTCTAGATGAGTATGTCCCCTTTTGGTCGCGATCGGTCAACCATGATGGCTGCCCGGGCCCAAAACCCAAAAACCTTTAGCACAGTCTACAGGTCGTATTTATGAAGGAATTTCATGGTAACTTGGTAGGATTACTCTGTATAATATTTAGATGAGAATGTCCTCTCATGGTCATGATCTGTCAACTGTGATGGCTGCCCAAGCCCAAAACCCAAAATTTTTAGCACAATCTACAGGTCCAATGTAATATGGAGGGATTTCATTGTAACTTAGTAGGTTGACTCTGTTTGATGTCCAGATGCGGATGTCCCCTTTTGGTTGCGATCGATCCACCGCGATCACTACACAGGCCCAAATCCCAGAAACCTTTAGCACAGTCTACAGGCTGTATTTATGAAGGGATTTCATTGTAACTTAATAGGATGATTCGTTTTGGAATAATTTCATTGTAACTTGATAACTTTCGTTGACATACATTAACTATGAGGGCCACATACATTAACTGTGAGGGCCACATTAACCCACCCATCAATTCTTTAGTACAGTCTACACCTCAAATTATTTTTTTTGAAAATATAGCATACAGGCAACAGAAATTAATGTATTCCCAATTATCACAATTCTTGTCTTATTATACCACCCACTTGAAAAGTGGGAGGTATATAGTGATCACTTGGTCCATCCGTCCATTACGCATTAAGGGGGGTACACATCTGCTATCTGCAACTCCTCCTAAACCAGTGAACTGATTTCATTGAAACTCTCAGACATTCTTTTACATACATTGAAGATGTGCACCTCCTATTTTCTTTTCAGATATTTTCATTTTTAGCTCAACTTTGGCAAAGCCAAATTTGAGGTATTGCCATGGTCTGTCGTCCATCTGTCCGTCTGTCCGTCCGTCGCGCCGTACACACGGCTCGGGCTAGAGGCTGTATTTATGAACCGATCTTTAAGAAACTTCTTGGGTACCTTTGTTATTACCATGAGATGAGAACGAGTGTTTTTGGGTCCAGTCCGAAATTTAAGATGGCCACTGGCAGTCATTTTGTACCAAAATTAGGTGCAATCAGATTTTTGTGCAGAACTTCCATATGTAAGCTCCGATTTAAATAATTTTTTCGAATGAATGTTTATTACCATGGGATACATCACATATAATACAGGTTTTTTTCTTGTGCGTAAATTATGAAATTAGACTAACTTTGATCTATTTAATGTTTCTTTCAGCACTGTAACTGCAAATGCCAATACGGCTCTGGCTAGAGGCTGTATTTATGAACCGATCTTTACGACACTTCTTGGGTACCTTTGTTATCACCGTGGGACGAGAACGAGTGTTTTTGGGTCCAGTCTGAAATTCAAGATGGCCACTTGTGGCCATTTTGTACAAAATTAGGTGCAATCAGATTTTTGTGCAGAACTTCTATATGAAAGCACTGATTTGAATAATTTTCTGTGTGAATGTTTAGTACCATGGGATGCATCACATATAATACAGGTTTTTTTCTCGTGCATAAATTATGCCAATTAGACTAACTTTGATCTATTTAATGTTACTTTCAGCACTGTAACTGCAAATGCCAATACGGCTCTGGCTAGAGGCCGTATTTATGAACCGGTCTTTACAACACTTCTTGGCCACCTTTATAATCACCTTGGATGCGGTCCAAAATTCAAGATGGCTGCCAGTGGCCATTTTGTACCGAAATTAGGTCCAATCAGTTTTTTGTACACAACTTCTATATGGCTCAGGGTAGAGGCCTTATTTATGAACCGATCTTTACGAAACTTCTTGGGTACCTTTGTTATCACCTTAGGACGAGAACGAGTGTTTTTGGGTGCGGTCCAAAATTCAATATGGCCACCAGCAACCTTTTTGTACCAAAATTAGTGCAATCGGTTTTTTGTACAGAACTGTAAGTGCAAATGCCAATACGGCTCAGGCTAGAGGCCGTATTTATGAACCACTCTTTACGAAACTTCTTGGGTACCTTTATTGTCACCGTGGGACGAGAACAAGTGTTTTTGGGTCCGGTCTGAAATTCAAGATGGCCGATGGCAGCCATTTTGTACAAAATTAGTTGCAAACAGATTTTTGCGCAGAACTTCCATATGAAAGCGCAGATTTGAATTGGAATACATCACATATAATACAGGTTTTTTTCTCGTGCAGAAATTATGCAAATTAGATGAACTTTGATTTGTTCAGTGCTACTCATACACAGTAAGTGCACATGTCAATACAGCTTGGGCTAGAGTCTGTATTTAGGAACTGATATTCACGAAACTCCCTGGGGTACCTTTGTTATCACCTTGTGACAGGAACGGGTGTTTTTGGGTGCCTTTGTTATCAATGTTCTGTGAGAACAAATATTTTAGGATTCAGTCAGACCCACTCTGGGACTCAAAGATTTCTTTTCTAGTTTAGCATCTAACTGTCGCCCACCTTTACAATACTTTACCTACACATTTGTTAACGCTACGGTCAGCATTTATGTACAGACCGTTACAATACTTTTCATGTACCTTTGTTATCAGGTCATTACCTAGATGTTTGTCATTGCTGTGTCACATACTATACATGTACATGTCTTACACAAGTTGAGCTACAGTGTCATTGACACTTTCATTACCATTCCCCATATCGAAAAATGAACTTTGTCAAATTCAATTGACATTCAGTACAGATCTGGTATCCACACCTCCTCCTAAACCAGTGAACAGATTTCATTGAAACTCTCAGACATTCTTTTACATACATTGAAGATGTGCACCTCCAATTTTCTTTTCAGATATTTTCATTTTTAGCTCACCTGGCCTAAAAGGCTATGTGAGCTTTTCTCATCACTTGGTGTCCGTCGTTGTCCGGCGTCCGTAAACTTTTCACATTTTCATCTTCTTCTCAGTAACCGCTGAACCAGTGTGAACCAAACTTGGCAGGAATGGTCTATGGGAGGTCCTCTACAAACGATCCTCATTTTGTTCCCGTCGGATGAAAAACATGGCTTCCAGAGGCATTCTTTGATTCTGGTTGGTGGATTTTCAAAAATCTTCTCCTCAGAAACTGCCAGGCCAAATGTTTTGAAACTTCACATAAATGATGCCTGGGATCCCCTCTACCAACGATCCTCATTTAATATTGATTGGGTTACAAACATGGCCGCAATTGCGGCTTATATTTACTGTAGAAACCCTATGGGAAATCACATTTTCCTCTTCTTGTCTGGAAAAACCGAGGCGACATGAAAACAAACCTGGCAGGGATAGTCTGTGGGAGGTCCTCTACAAATGATCTTCATTTCGTTCCCGTGGGTTGAAAAACATGGCCGCTAGAGGCATTCTTTGATTCTGATTGGTGGATTTTCAAAAATCTTCTCCTCTGAAACTGCCAGGCCAAATGTTTTGATACTTCACATAAGTAATGACTGGGACCCCCTCTACCAAAGATCCTCATTTAATGTTGATTGGGTTGTAAACATGGCCACAATTGCGGCTTATAGTTACTATAGAAACCCTATGGGAAATCACATTTTCATCTTCTTCTCTGGAACGACTGAGCCGACGTGAACCAAATTTTGCAGGAATGGTTTATGAGAGGATGGAAATATGTGGCCACCAGAGGCTGTATTCTAATGCTTAACCCAAGGCCTCTCCTGTCTGCATTAAGGTCGGTACTGTCAGCAAAATACTTGTTTGTTTTTTTTTGAGAATCTGGTATGGGTTGGTTCCAGTTTTTTCTCCACTGAGAACTGGGAAAAAAACCCCAAAATATTGTGTATACAGTCCAAGTCAAAATAAGTTGTAGCATAACTGCAATAAACTAAGTGAACTACTGCTCCTGGCCTGACAAGATCAGAATCTGACATTTTCTGGAAAGCTATCAGTGAGAGCTTTCCAGAAATGGTATCAGCTTTTGGTCTTATCAGTGTAGGAAGAGAAAGATACATAGTTTATAGGATTAACCTAACTTATTTTGACTTGTACTGTAAAACAACTTCAACTGTAAAGTAATTATCTATTCTCTCTTATCAGAAACACAATGACTTATGACAGATGTTTGTGAAAAGAATGCAAGTTTATTAGCTCACCTGACTTTCATGAAAGTCAGGGTGAGCTTTTCTTATCACTCTTTGTCCTTCGTCGGTCCGTTCGTCGTCCTGCGTGAAGGTGGTGTTTGAGCCTCTTTCTCCTAAACCACTGGCCACATTTTAATTAAATTTCAAGTAAGTAGTGGTTATATAGGGGCATTTTGGTTTTTCTTCAAATTGGGTTTCTGCTCATATTGTGGAGTGGGGTGGGGCCAAAATGCACAAAATTTTTTAAAAATCTTCTTCTCATGAACCAGCCATAGCAGAGACTTGATATTGGTATGCAGCTTCCATTTGAGGTGTAGACTGAAGTTTGTTCAAGAGAAGTTTGACGGGCAATATTTACCTTTGTTCTGAGAGGGGCAAGAATTTTTGCCCCGCCCAAAATTTCTATTTTCTGAACCCAGAGGCTGATTTGAACCAAATTTAATATGAGGTATTATTGGGTTATAAGTACTTGATTTATGCAAAAAAATCTTTTCCTGCAGCCCCGTGGGAACTGCAGGAGCTAAAAAAAGAAAAAAATTAAAACGCCCATATCTCCAAAACTGCACGGCACAGAGAATTTTTATTTGGTATGAAGCTTCCTTAGGACCAACAGAAAGGATTGGTAAAAAAAAATTGCCAACGGTTTTATCATAGGGTACAGTTTCAGAACTTTGAAAAAGTGCTGAGTCAGCACTTTTTAACACTGTAGGCAATGGGAAAAACATTAAAAAATCTTCTTCTCCAGATCCAGCAGGCAGAATCCTTTGATATTTGGTATGCAACATTGTAGGGTGGATCTGATTCAAGTTTGTTCAAATTGGCCCCCTGGGTTCACATTTGGGCTCAGTATAGGAGCCTGATTTCGAACTTAGTGCATTTCAGGCAAATTTCTTTAAAAATCTTCTTCTCCAGATCCAGCAGACAGAATCTTTTGATATTTGGTATGCAACATTGTGGGGTGGATCTGATTCAAGTTTGTTCAAATCGGCCCCCTGGATTCATATTTGGACTCACTATAGAAGCTTGAATTGGAACTTAGTGCATTTCAGGCAAATTTCTTTGAAAATCTTCTTCTCCAGATCCTGCAGGCATAATCTTTTGATATTTGGTATGCAACATTGTGGGGTGGATCTGATTCCAGTTTGTTCAAATCGGCCCCCTGGATTCATATTTGGGCTCACTATAGAAGCCCGAATTCGAACTTAGTGCATTTCAGGAAAATTTCTTCAAAAATCTTCTCCAGATCCAGCAGGCAGAATCTTTTGATATTGGGTATGCAACATTGTGGGGTGGATCTGATTCAAGTGTGTTCAAATCGGCCTCCTGGATTCATATTTGGGCTCACTATAGAAGCCTGAATTCGAACTTGGTTCATTTCAGGCAAATTTCTTAAAAAATCTTCTTCTCCAGATCCAGCAGGCAGAATCTTCTGATATTTGGTATGCAACATTGTGGGGTGGATCTGATTCAAGTTTGTTCAAATCGGCGCCCTGGGTTTATATTTGGGCTCAGTATATGTTATGCAGAAGGCCAACACCACCACCTCTCCTAAATGTCTTTGAAAATCTTCTTCTCAAGATCCAGCAGGCAGAATCTTTTGATATTGGGTATGCACCATGCTTAGGGGGGTGAGATTCAATTTTGTTCAAGCCAAGCTCCTGGGTTCATATTTGAGCTCACTGTGGGAGCCCGAATTATAAAAATGAGGAATTTTCTTAAAAAATCTTCTTCAGATCCAGCAGTCGGAATGTTTTGATATGTGGTGTGTAGCATCCTTGGGGGGGGGGGGGGGGGGGGGGGGTGGGGGGGGTGGGTGGGTGGAGATTCAAGTTTGTTAAAGCCAAGTCCCTGGGTCCATATTTGGGCTCCCTGTGGGCTCCCGAATTATAACTTTGTCAATATGAGGAATTTTTTATTAAAAATCTTCTTCAGATTCAGCAGTCGGAATGTTTTGATATTAGGCATGCAGCAACCTGAGGGGGCTGAGATTCAAGTTTGTTCAAGCCAAGTCCCTTGGTTCATATTTGGGCTCACTATGGGAGCCCAAATGACAACTTAGTTCAAAATGAGGAATTTTCTTATTTTTTATGCAGCATCCTTAAGGGGGTAAGATTCAAGTTTGTTCAAGCCATGCCCCTATTTGGGCTCATTGTGGGAGCTCGAATTGTAACTTAGTTCAAAATGAGGAATTTTCTTTAAAAATCTTTTCAAATCCAGCAGTCGGAATGTTTTTATATCTGGTGTGCAGCATCCTTAGGGGGGTGAAATTCAAGTTTGTTAAAGCCAAGTCCCTGGGTTCAATATGAGGAATATTTTTTTAAAATCCTTTTTTTTTTTAGATCCACTGGTCAGAATCTTTGGATATTTGGTATAAGCTTTTCTTAGGGGTTGATATTTAGGCCACCATGTCAGGTGATCGCCCTCAGGCTCCCTGGGGCCTCTTGTTTACATTCTGTTCACATCATGTCAGCTTAGATGACAGTAATTATATTTATTTTTTGAGATCTGACAAAAATTGAAGTAAAATGTGTTTCCTGTAACCCTTTACCTATCCAAAAGCTATTTTGAAAGAGAATACTGTCTGAAAAAATTAATTTTCAAAATATTTTAACCCTTTTTTACTGATTTTTATTGTTGAAACAGAATTCATATAAATGTGTGCATTTTCAAGAAAATCCTCTTTGAAACTACAAGGCCAAATGGTTTGAAAAACTTAATGTGACTGATGACTGTAACCCCCCTCTACCAATGATCCTCATTTATTCTTCATCAGGTTGCAATTATGGCTGCATTTGTGGCTTACAGTTAGTATAGAAACACTATAGGAAAATCACAATTTCATCATCTTCACTGAAAGTACTGAGCCATTGTGAACCAGACATGGCAGGTATGGTCTATGAGAGGTTCTCTACAACTGTTAATCATTTTATTCCTGTTGGGTGAAAAACGTGCCCGCCAGAAGCATTCTTTGATTCTGATTGGTCAATTTTGAAAACTCTTCTCCTCTGAAACCACAGGGCCGAATGTTTTGAAATTTTGCATGGTTGATGGCTGGGACACCCTCTACCAACAGTCCTCATTTAATGTTGATCGTTTTGCAAACATGGCTACAATTGCGGTTTATAGTTACTATAGAAAACCCCAATGGGAAATCACATTTTCACCTTCTCTCTGGAACTACTGAGCCGACGTGAACCAAAAACTTGGCAAGAATGGTCTATACGATGCCCTCTACAAACGATCCTCTTTTTGTTCCTGTTGGTTGGAAAATTGGGCCAACAGAGACATTCTATGATTCTGTTTGGTGGATTCAGACAAGTTTTGAAACTTCACATCATTGAAGACTGGGACACCCACCAATGATCCTCATGTAATGTTACAACACATGGCCACAATTGCAGCTCAGTTACCATGGAAAGCCTATGGTAAATCACATTTTTATATGTTTTTCCAGGTGAGCGATTACAGACTGTAGAGCCTCTGGTTACAGTTTCCCATATTGAAAAATGAACTTTGTCAAATTCAATTGACATTCTGTACAGATCTGCTATCCGCAACTCCTCTTAAACCTTTGAACAGATTTCATTGAAACTTTCAGACCTTTTACATACATTGCAGATGTGCACCTCCTATTTTCTTTTCCGATATTTTCATATTTACAGTTCCCCATATTCAAAAATGGTCTTTGTCAATTGAAGCTTCGGGGTGAAAATGTGTGTGTGTGTGGGGAGGGGGGGGGGGGAGGGGTGTTGGTGTTTGTGCTCTCTACTTTTACTGTTGTAAAATGTTTCTTGGTGGGAGTGGGTGGTATCATTTGGTGAGCAGTGCTCACAGTTTTTCTAGTTTCAAGTCTAGCTGTATGAATTTGCATAATTTCATGTTTTCACTGTTGCCAGCCTCACGTCAGGACGTCGCAATTCAGACATCCATGGGGTGAAATGAAAAGTTCACACATGCAGTCAATAGCATGTATGTCCACCGTTTGCCTTTTGGATGGCAAGACATTGACAGCGTATGGACCTGATAAGTCTCTGGATATCACCCTGTGGTATTGCATTCCACTCCTGCCTCAGAACATTACGTAAAAGTGCCTAACGTCTGAAGATCATGAAGTCGTACCCGATGGTCCAATTGTTCCCTAAGATGCTCGATTGGCGACAAAACTGGTGAAAGTGAGGGCCAGGAAAGAAGTTTGATGCTCTGCTCAAGAAAGTCACGAAAGATACACGCCACGTGACATCGGACATTGTCTTGCTGGATTAACTGCAATCTGATGTTAGCGTTGAACAATGGGACAACAACAGCTTTAAGAATTCCATCTTTATATCGCTGTCCATTCAGATTACCATCGTTGAAGATCAACTGCATTCGATGGTGCAAGGAAATTCCTGCCCAAACAATTACACTACCCCTGCCGAAACAGTCCCATTCCCGCACACAAGCATCAGAAAACCGTTCTCCTCATCAGCGATACACTCTTGCCCTATCATCAGCGCGATGTAGACAAAATCGTGATTCATCACTAAATAGAACTGTGCTCCAGTACTACTGAGTCCAGTGAACACGCTGACATACCCATTACATTCTGACGGTACGATGACATTGTGTAAGGATTGGTCCGTGGTATGGATGCCATGTTCAGCGAGTCTGCTTCAGTCAGACTGTGCACTGATTCTATTGTTAGTTATGCCAGGAGTAATTGCTGCTGTCCTCGTTGCTGAACGGAAGCGATCCCACCAGTGAGACGTCCTGATGTGTCGATCTTGTGCAGGGGTCATAACTCTTGGTCGACCTGAACGTGGTCGATCAGCAGTTGATCCAGTGGTTCTATACATTCCAGTGAGACGGTAAATAGTGGCCACAGTGACTTGAACTCAGCAGCGAGCTCATCTGGAGGTATCACAGCCCCATGCATATTTTCGGTTAACCTTGGCATTTTTTAACTGGTAGAGTGCTACATTATTTTTCAGTGGTCATTTGTAACGCGAGTATTTTTTTCAAAGACACTACGCTACCAGCAGGAGGAGACTTAGTTTAGCAATACACTGTTCAAAAATAATTGTTTTGTTACAATTCATTGGAGAGTGCCAGTTGGCACTCTCCAATGAATTTTAACAAAACTAATTTATATTAAGATGTTTTTCTTCTGCTGAGCCAACAACAAACTGGTGTATAACAGAGTAAAGCCACTAAAGTGGCTTTCAGCACTTTTTAGTAGAGCCATGATAGTGGCTTATAGCACTCAACCAGTTAAAATGTCGGAAGACAAAAACTTGTGTGTTTTCTCAATAACCCAGTCCCTCCAGCACAACATCACCCAGTCAATTTGACCTTCCTGGGTAGCAGGTGCAATTTTGAAATCCGTAGCAAAATTTTATACGGTTGGGTGGACAACAACATGTCTTTAAACTCTTTGCACGACCTCTTGTCCACAAACATGCAGCATTAGAACTACTATATTACTTCCTTTATGCTATTTTTTCCCATTTGTTATACCCCCACAAAATTAAGTATTAGGGGGGGGGAGGGGGGAGGTATATGGGAGTCGACTTGTTGGTCGGTCGTCGTCTTCGGTCCGTTGCAAATTGTGGAGCAAACTACTTCCACAGTTTTAGTCGCATTTTCATGAAACATCACAAAAATGATCAACATGATGAGGGGAAGTGCGTGACATAATTATTTTCCAGATCAGATTCAAGATGGCCGACTGGTGGGCATATTGGATTTTGCAAAATACATGTGGAGCGAACTATTCTACAGTTTGTGCTGCATTCTCATGAAACTCAATATAAATTGATCGACATGATGAGGAGGATTGCATGACATAATTATACCCCCACAAAACGAAGTTTTATGAGGGGTATATAGGAGTCAACTTGTCCGTCGGTCAATCTCTCGTCGCCATCGTCGGTCCGTTGCAACTTGTGGAGTGAACGACCTACAGTTTTAGTCGAATTTTCATGAAACTTCATAAAAACGATCAACATGATGAGGGGAAGTGCGTGACATAATTTTTTTCCAGAACGGATTCAAGATGGCCGACTTGTGGCCATATTGGATTTTGCAAAATAATTGTGGAGCGAAGTACTTCTACGGTTTTTGCTGCATTTTCATGAAACTCAATATAAATTGATCGACGTGATGAGGAGCAGTGCGTGACATAAATTTTTTCCAGATCAGATTCAACATTGCCGATTAGAGGCCATACTGGATTTTGCAAAATACTTGTGGAGCGAACTACTACAGTTTTTGCTGCATTTTCATGAAACTCAATACAAATTGATCGACATGATGAGGTGCAGTGCGTGACATAATTTTTTTCCAAATCGGATTCAAGATGGCTAACTGGTGGCCATATTGGATTTTGCAAAATACTTGGGGATAGTATACCAGACATGTTTGATTTAGAATGTGGTGCGATAATTTGTATCTGAGTTATGGCCCCTTTTTGGACTTTGTTAGCCACTGAAATATAGTTTTTCATAAAGTGGGGGTATTAGTGTTCCAGTTGGCCTACTGTATTGGAGCTATGGTTTAATGGAGACAAGATAAGATATTTATTAATTCAATATCAACAAAGACTGATGACTCATGCTTGGCAGTGGGGGGGGGGGGGGGGGGGGGGGTGGGGGGGGCAGGTATTGCCACCCTTGGCATTGGGGGAGCATCTATTGGCTGTGCCAGCTCATTGTCCTTTTTATACCCCCTGCAAACAAAGTTTGTCCGTCTGTCCATCCTTATAAGCGAAACTCCTCCTAAACTGTTTGAAGAATTTCAGGAAACTTTACGCAATGGAAGAACTCCATATGAAGATGTGCATGAAGCAATATAATTCCATTCTGACAGACACGGGGGGGGGGGGGGGATCAATCACTTTGTGAGCTTGCTCACAGTACCTCTAGTTTTTGTCCGAAATACCCTGCCGTGCTGCCTATGCACATTTCTTCATCATTTGCCCCTAAATTCATGGCTGATGCCCTCACAATTCAGAAATTTCCCCTTCCGTTTATGTTTGGTGAAGCAAATTTCAATTTGAATGTGCTGATCAACATAAATACAACAACTGCACATGTGTACAACACAAATTCTTTCTAGAGGGGTTACAGTATGAAAAAAACAATGATATTGAATGATTGAGTCAGTGACTGGCCTTCCCTTTTAAAGGGTTTCCGCTATCACGGTTGAGGGTCCGCTGACCGGACCCATTCCCCCTGCCAATCATTTACTGATAAAGTATAAAATTGGTCGAAAAAACAAATAACATGACACTGTAAAATTCTAGTCAAGACATGATCATTCTCCCAACAGAGTTGACACATTTTAGGAGCACCATTTCCGGAATTGGCATTCTGAAACTTGTCATTCGGAAACTATTGCTATTTTTTGCCTTTTGCCGATTAGGTAAGATGTCACATGCCGATTGTAGCGAAGAAATGGCAATATCTTTGGGTGTTTCCCCGAAGATCCGACATAATTATTCTCACAAAATTGTTCACACTATGAATTGCTGTCTCAGATGCAAGGAAATGGCCTTTATGCAGTATTCAATTCTAAAGTTTTCTTACCCCAGCGAAAACCATGGCTGCGCCAGGTGATCTGTGATTGTTCCCTCCTATCGGACCTGCTAATTTATTCCTAGCAGGAATCCTGCCTTAGATACAGATACTTTGAACTTAGTCGGGTTAATTCATGTCGTATGGAAATAAACATTTCATCATGTCCGAGTTTAGTTGAAATGTTTTGAATTTTTCTCAGTAAACGACACTTCAACATATTCAGGTGGGCAATATTTCCACTGACGCAATAATATCACATTCCAAACACTAATTACAGGAATATTCACCAAAAATTTCATTAATGAAGCACCGATTACATCATGGCACTTCAGTAATTAAAATTTTGCTGCTGATGATTTTTATTACCTTGTAAATGCATGCGTAGACATCACTGCCCATGCGTGGATTACGACCAGTCCACAACAGCTGTACTGTAATAAGATAACTCCTTGATTAAGTAGTGGTGTCAAGTGAAGTCGTGGCTACCTATACAGGTAGAAAAACTTTGCAAGAAATCACTACTAGGGTACCGTAACTTCCATTAGCAAAAGTCTATGTCGTAATGTGCTTTACATGACTTGTGAACTCATCAAAATTGAAACTAGGCCGTTAAAGGTTAAACTCTAGTAAATACGTAAATGCATTCACAAGGGTATAACAGTACTTTCAAATTCTAAATTACTTAACTGGTTGAGTGCCAGAAGCCACTATCATGGCTCTATTAAAAACACTTTAGTGGCTTTACACTGTAAGCATTAGCTTGTTGTTTGCTCATCAATAGAAGAAAAAATTGTTATATAAAATTATTTGGTTGCAATTTATTGGAGAGTGCTATTGACACTTTCCAATAAATTGTAACCAAACAATTATTTATGAACAAAATCTTGCTTAACTAAGGATACTCCAGCCTGGTTCAGGGTATCTTGGGAAAAAAATACCCTGTTTTCAAATCACCTCTTTAAAAAATAATTTAGCATTCAACCAGCTTGGAACTGAAATTTAATTCTTGCTGCTGGAATTTGCAAGAATTAAAATAGATTCTCATGAATCAGAGAACATTTTAAGGTCTGGTTATTTCAGTTGCGATCTAATTCCTATGTTATGATAAAAAATTCAAATTTAAAAAGAGATATGTTTCAATTTCACAGAAGTACCCAGAAATTTTCGATTACTTGAAGAACTGGAGTGTGGAGAGAAAGGTTCAGGTGATGGTACAATCAGTTGGGGATTGGCAAAGGATGATGATATGATGATGACAACGTGGAATGGTATGATTCTAGGTCCTCCTAAAGTGAGTATTTCTTAATTCAAACCTTGAAACTGTCTGTGGGTTTGTTCTAAAACAAATATTCGAATATCTGTTTGTAAATATATTTAATTAACATACAAATGAATATTAAAATATTATTTAAATACTTTATTCAAACTCTAGCATCTGTTATTCATTTCAAGTATGGTTGTGACAATTAAAGTTTGTTCAAATTGGGTCCCTAGGTATATATTTAGGCTAGCTATGGTATCTCAGATTGTAACTTAGTGCAATATGAGGAAATTTCCTTAAAAATCTTCTTCAGATCCACCAGTCGGAATGCTTTCATATTTGGTATACAACATCTCTAGGGGGGCAGATTCAAGTTTGTTCCAGTCGAGTGTCTAGGTTAATATTTGGGCTCAATATGGGAACCTGAAATTTAACTTGCTACAATATGAGTGAATTTCTTCAAAAATCCTCTTCAGATTCACATGTCAGAATGCTTTCATATTTGGTATGCAACATCTCTCTTCAAATTGGTTCCTTGGATTAATATTTGGGTTCCCTATGGTAGCCCGAATTTTAACTTAGGGCAATATGAGGAAATTTCTTTAAAAATCTTCTTCGGATCCACTAGTCAGAATGCTTTCATATTTGGTATACAACATCTCTGGGGGGTCAGATTCAAGTTTGTTCAAATCGGGTCTGTAGGTTAATATTTGGGCTCGCTGTGGTAGCCTGAATTTTAACTTAGTGCAACATGAAGAAATTTCTTTACAAGTTTTCTTCTTCAGATCCAACAGTCCGAATGCTTTCATATTTGGTATGCAACATCTCTAGGGAGGTTTGAGTCAACTTTGTTCAAATTGAGAGCCTGGGTTAATATTTGGGCTCCCAATGGGAGCTGGAATTGGCCATGTAGCCGAAAAGTTAAAAATTTTATATTCAGTACCCTCTAGAGGTGTGTAACTAAGATTAATCCACATAGGTTGTATTAAGGGGCTTCATAGGGGAGCTCCACATTTTACATTATGATCAGCTGAAGAAAAGGCATGATGCTCGCTGATGCTCGGACTATTTTTAGCTTAACTTGACAAAGTCAAGATAAGCTATTGCCATCACGCGTGTGGAAGTCTGTTAGTCTGCGAGTCTGTTCACATTTTCCTTTAGCACGGGCTACACCCCGCAGTTCTTGTCTGATTGTCAGGAAATTTCATATGCAGGTTTGGGGTTATGTCTAGATGACAACGTCCCCTTTTGGTCGCGATCGGTCAGCCGGTATGGCTGCCCGAGCCCAAAACCTGAAAACCATTAGCACAGTCTACAGGTCGTATTTATGAAGGGATTTCATTGTAACTTGGTAGGATGCCTCTGTATAATGCCTAGATGAGAATGTCCCCTTTTGGGAATGATCTGTCAACCGTGATGGCTGCCCAAGCCCGAAACCCAAAAACCTTTAGCACAGTCTGCAGGTCATGCTTAATATGGAGGGATTTCATTGTAACTTGGTAGGATGACTCCTCATGATGTCTAGATGAGAATTTCCCCATTTGGGTGTGATCTGCCAACAGTGATGACTGCCCGAGCCCAAAACCCGAAAACCTTTAGCACAGTCTACAGGTCATATTTATTGAGGAATTTCATTGTAACTTGGTGGGTTGACTTCATATAATGTCTGGACGTGATTGGGCAAATGTGACGGCTACAGGGGCCCGAAGCCCAAAAACCTTTAGCACAGTCTACAAGTCATATTTATGAAAGGATTTCATTGTAACTTGGTAGGATGACTCCAAATAATGTCTAGATGAGAACGTCCCATTTTGATCGCGATCATTCAGCCTTGATGGATGCCCGAGCCCAAAAACCTTTAGCATAGGCAAAAGGTCATATTTATGGAAGGATTTCATTGTAACCTGTTAGGCTGACTCCATATAATGCCTAGATGATGACATCCTCTTTTGGTCGTGATTGGTCAACTGTGATGGCTACAGGTGCCTGAAGCCTGAAAACCTTGAGCACAGTCTACAGGTCATATTTATGAAGGGATTTTCATTGTAACTTGATAGGATGACTCTTCGTAGGATCACTCCAGATGATGCCCAGATGAGATTGTCCCCTTTGGTTGCGATCATTCAACCATGATGGCTGCCCGAGCCCAAAGCCCGAAAACCTTTAGCACAGTCTACTGGTCATATTTATGAAGGGATTTCATTGTAACTTGGTAGGTTGACTTCATATAATGTCTAGACCAGAATGTCCCCTTTTGGACACGATTGGGCAACTGTGACGGCCACAGGGGCCCGAAGCCCGAAAACCTTTAGAACAGTCTACAGATCATAATTATGAAGGGATTTCATTGTAACTTGGTAGGATGACTCCAAATAATATCTAGATGAGAACATCTCCTTTTAGTCGCGGTCATTCAGCCTTTATGGCTGCCCAAGCCCAAAAACCTTTAGCATAGTCTATAGGTCGTATTTATGGAAGGATTTCATTGTAACCTGTTAGGTTAACTCCATATAATGCCTAGATGATGACATCACCTTTTAGTCGTGATTGGTCAACTGTGATGGCTACAGGGGCCCGAAGCCCGAAAACCTTTAGCACAGTCTACAGGCCATATTTATGAAGGGATTTCAATGTAACTTGATAGGATGACTCGTTTTGGAATAATTTCACTGTAACTTGGTAACTTTCGTTGACATACATTATCTGTGAGGGTCACATACATTAACTGAGGTCATATTAACCCACTCCTCAGCTCTTTAGTACAGTGTACACCTCATATTATTTTTATCAAAAACATAGCATACAGGGAACAGAAATGAACATATTCCCAATTATCACAATTCTTGTCTTATTTCATAATCCTTTCATAAACATTTAACATTATTCTTTTCATCAAACACAACAAACAAGTTAAGCTACAGTGTCATTGACACTTTCATTGTCACTCCTGTGGGGCTTAATGTATCCTATGGAGACAGATTTCTTAATGTAGACTCATTATTGTTTTGCTACCCTGGCCTCATTGCTTTCCACCCCCTTGAGTTTTCTACTCATGTATGCAGCACATTTGACTTTTCCTGCCCATTGTGGCTTTTTTAGCTCACCTGACTGAAAAAGTAAGGGTGAGCCATTCTGATCACTTTTCGTCCATTGTATGTCGTGAAGGTGGTGTTTGTGACTTTTTCTCCGAAGTTTCACATGAATAATGGTTATATAGGGGCATTTGGGTTTTTCTTCAAATGGTGTTTCTACTCATATTGAGGAGGGGATGGGGCCAAAATGCCCCAATTTTAAAAAAAAATTTCTTCTCATGAACCAGCAGTAGCAGAGACTTGATATGCGGTATGCAGCTTCATTTTGAGGTGGAGAATCAAATTTGTTCAAGAGAAGTTTGAGGGGCAATATTTGTCGTCGTTACGGGAGGGGCAAGAATATTTGCCCCGCCCAAAATTTATATTTTCCAAACCGAGATGCTGATTTGAACCAAATTTGATATGAAGTATTTATGGGTCCTAAGTATTTGATTTATGGCCCAAAAAATTTCAAAATGCCCCATGGGAACCACAGGAGCTAAAAATAGAAAAAAGTTAAAACGCCCATATCTCCAAAACTACACGGCACTGAGAATTCTTATTTGGTGTAAAGCTTCCTTAGGACCAACAGAATGGAATGGTCACTAAAAATTGCTATTAGTTTTATCGTAGGGTACTTTTTCGGGACTTTGAAAAAATGCTGAGTCATCATTTTTTAACTGTGGGTAATGGGGAAAACATTTAAGACTCTTCTTCTCCCAAACCACTACTCTAAAAGCTATCAAATTGCATATATAACATCTTTGGAAGATTGTTTCACATGTTTGTTGAAATCAAATCCCTGGGTCCATATTTGGTCTCTTTGTGGGAGCCCAAATGTTTAAATTAGTGCAGTATGAGGAATATTCTTTAAAAATCTTCTTCAGATCCACCAATCAGAATCTTTTGATATTTGGTATGCAGCATCCTTAGGGAGGTAAGATTCAAGTTTGTTCAAGCCAAGTCCCTGGGTTCATATTTGGGCTCCCTGTGGGAGCCTGAATTATAACTTTGTTCAATATGAGGAATATTTAAGAAAAAAAAATTCAGATCCCCGGTCAGAATGTTTTGGTTTTTGGTATATGGTGTTCTTAATGTGGCAGATGCAAGTTTATTCAAATCAGGACCCTCGGTTGATAGTGTCAGGTGAATGCTTTCAGGCCCCTTGGGACCTCTTGTTAGCTCACCTGACTGAAAGTCAGGGTGAGCTTTTCTTATCACTCTTCGACCGTTGTCCTGCGTGAAGGTGGTGTTTGAGCCTCTTTCTCCTAAACCACTGGCCACATTTTAATTAAATTTCTTGTAAGTAGTGGTTATATAGGGGCATTTTGATTTTTATGCAAATTAGGTTTCTGCTCATATTGAGCAGAGGGGTGGGGGTGTTCAAGAGAAGTTTGGTATTATTTGCCTTCGTTAGGGGAGGGGCAAGAATTTTTGCCACTCCCAAAATTTCTTTTTTCCAAACCGAGAAGCAGATTTGAACCAAATTTGATATGAGGGCTTATTGGGTCATAAGTACTTAATTTATGCCCTAATTTTTTTTTCCGTCGCCCCATGGGAACCGCAGGAGCTAAAAATAGAAAAAAATTAAAACGCCCATATCTCCAAAACTACACGGCACTGAGAATTCTTATTTGGTGTGAAGCTTCCTTAGGACCAACAGAATGGAATGGTAAAAAAAATTGCTATCGGTTTTATCATGGGGTATTTTTGGGGGACTTTGAAAAAGTGTTGAGTCAGCATTTTTTAACACTGTGGGTAATGGGAAAAACATGTAAGACTACTTTTCTCCCAAACCACTGCTCCAAAAGCTTTCAAATTTCACATATAACATCTTTGGAAGATTGTTTCACATGTTTATTGAAATCAATTCCCTGGGTCCATATTTGAGCTCTCTGTGGGAGCCCAAATGTTTAAATTAGTGCAGTATGAGGAATATTCTTTAAAAATCTTCTTCTTCAGATATACCAATAAAAATCTTTTGATATTTGGTATGCAGCATCCTCAGAAGGGTGAGATTCAAGTTTGTTCAAGCCAAGTCCCTGGGTTCATATTTAGGCTGAAAATTTGGGGCCCCTTTCCGGACATAGAAATTTTGAACCAAAATCCGGCTTTTTTTTTTTTTTTTTTTTTATGCGTTAAGGTCAATTTTAAGACAAAAAAAAATTTTTTTTTTTGAACACTGAAAATTTGGGGTCCGGGTGGGACTTTGAAAATTTTGGACCAAATCCGGAAATCAGTTTTTGGGTTTTCTATGCTTTTTAAGAAGGAAAAAAAATTTTAAGCTGAAAATATTTTGTTTGGGAAAAAAATCTTTTTTTTATGCGTTTATCTCACTTTTGGGATATAAAAGTGCCGGAACTGAAAATAGAAGTAAAATCCTGTGTATTGTGTGGGCACAATCACTTCATCTAGTTGGTTAGGAGGGGCATATGCAGCTTATTCAAGTCAAGTCCCTGGTTTGATATTTAGACTACCATGTCAGGTGAGTGCCCTTAGGCCCCCTGGGGCCTCTTGTATATATGAAGGGATTTCATTGTAACTTGGTATAATGTCTAGATTAGAACGTCCTATTTTGGTCGGGTTCAGTCAACCATGACAGCCACAGGGGCACGTTACCTAGATTCCTTTAGCACAGTCTACAGGTTGCATTTATGAAGGGATTTCATTGTAAATTGGTAGGAGGACTCAGTATGTCTAGATGAGAACATCCTATTTTGGCTGTGATCAGTTAACCATGATGGAGACACAGGCATGTGACCTAGATTTGTTTAGCACAGTCTTCGGTTCATATTTATGAAGCGATTTCATTTTAACATGGTAGGATAACTCGGTATGATGTCTAGATGAGACTTTTGTATTTTGGTCACGATCGGTCAGCCGTTGCCTAAGCTTGGGCACGTGACCTAGATACCTTTAGCACTGTCAACAGGTTGTTTTTATGAAGGGATTTCATTGTAACTTGATAGGATAGCTTGGTATGATATCTACATGAGACTCCTATTTTGGTCACGATTGGTCAACTCTGACCTAGATTCCTTTAGTAAAGTCTGAGAGTCACATTAAGGAGGGATTTCATTGTAACTTCGTAGAATGACTCGTTTTGGAATGATTTTACTGCAACTTGGCATCTTTGGTTGACATACGTTAACTGTGAAGGCCATATTAACCCAAGCCTCAATTCTTTAGTACAGTCTACACCTCAAATTATTCTGGTTGATAACATAGCATGCAGGATGTAGGGTGCAGAACTTAACATTTTCTCAATTATCACAATTCTTGTCTTGTTTCTTAATCCTTTCATAAACATTGAACAGTATCCTTTTCATCAAACACTACACCCAGTCAAGTTAAGCTGCAGTGTCATTGACACTTTCATTACAAATAATCAGGGATGGCACCAGGATTTCTCCCGACAATGATGCCTGTGTTCTCCAACATAGGGCTAGAGTATTCCCTTCAAGCCTACAACAAAGGCAGTATCCCTGATAGTTGATAGGGGGTGGCGATCTAGAGTGTGTCAGGACAACTCATACCTGTCAAGTCATACCCAGAATTGGACAACTTTTACCCATTTCCAATTAGATGACTGTACTCAAAATTGGCCAACTCATGCCCACAGTAGGTCAACATGTACCTGATGGTTTATTGTGTGCACCAGTGTTACAGTGTGTAATAATAATGATGGTAACAGAAAAAAATCTTAGAATCAACAGCAATAACTCTAATTTAAATGATTCAAAAATGTAACTTGAATTTTGAAATTGCATGGCAATTTCGATACTTTCCATGTGTAATGAATCAGTCGATAGGACCAGGCAACTGATCAGATTTGAATATGACATATAGGCCCACAAATGCAAAAATTGCGAACTCGATATCTCGAACCTTTCTGGGGGAGTAGTGATAAGAATTTTCTATGAAGAACATCATCACTTTTTAGCTCACCAAAGGGAGCTTAACTTATCACTTGCCGTCCATCGTCGTCGTCCGTCGTGAACTTTACATTATTGACTTCTCCTCCCAAACCAATAGCCCAATTTTATTCAAATCTTGGTCAAATATTCGTCCACCAATACCAATTCGGATTTGTTCAAATAAAGTTGCCTCTCCCTCTGGGTGGTGCCACACCCCCAAGGGGCACCAAAATCCTTAAAAATCTTCTTCTCATGAACTATTAGTGGCAGAGACCTGATATTTGGTTTGCAGCTTCCTTTTGGGTTGTAGACTCAGGCTTGTACATAGAGGGGCAATATTTTTATCCCCGCATTTTAAAAAATGCGGGGATATTGTCATGATCTCCATCCGTACGTCCGTATATCTGTACGGCCGTACGTCCGTACTTCCGTACGTCCGGTTTTGTAATTCGAAACGCTGTAACTTTCTACAGTTGTTCGATAGGGTCTGTGCATCCCAAAAATACAACTTTTAAATTTTTGTGCCACCAGGTGGCTTCTGTGGAGCCACTTAAAAAATGCGTTATTTTTTCACTTTTTTGCTGAATAGTCCCAACCTATGTAATTCGGAGTTCTAAAATTACACTAGGGTGTTGCTAAATGATCTGTAGATATGTAGGAAGGTTTCGGATTTTTCGGGTGCCACGTGGCTGTGCCACCGTAGCCACTTTCGTGTTTTCTTAGACCGTTTCCGGCAAAAGGCTCGTAGGATATGTAATTCGAAATGCTAAATCCATGCTCAGATGTTGCAGTAGGGTCTATAGATGCGCACAAAGGTTTCGGATTTTTCGGGTGCCACGTGGCTGTGCCACCGTAGCCACTTTCGTGTTTTCTTAGCCCGTTTCCGGCAAAAGGCTCCTAGGGTATGTAATTCGAAACGCTAAAACCATGCTCAAATGTTGCAGTAGGGTCTGTAGATGTGCACGAAGGCTTCAGATTTTTCAGGTGCCACGTGGCTGTGCCACCATTGCCACTTTTGTGTTTTCTTAGACTGTTTCCGGCGAAAGGCTCCTAGGGTATGTAATTCGAAATGCTAAAACCATGCTCAAATGTTGCAGTGGGGTTTGTAGATGCGCATGAAGGTTTCCGATTTTTCAGGTGCCACGTGGCTGTGCCACCGTTGCCACTTTTGTGTTTTCTTAGACCGTTTCCGGCGACAGGCTCCTAGGGTATGTAATTCGAAACGCTAAAACCATGCTCAAATGTTGCAGTGGGGGCTGTAGATGTGCACGAAGGTTTCGGATTTTTCAGCTGCCCCCTGGCTGTGCCACCATTGCCACTTTCGTGTTTTCTTAGACCGTTTCCGGCGAAAGGCTCCTAGGGTATGTAATTCGAAACACTAAAACCATGCTCAAATGTTGCAGTAGGGTCTGTAGATGTGCACAAAGGTTTCCGATTTTTCAGGTTCCACGTGGCTGTGCCACCATTGCCACTTTTGTGTTTTCTTAGCCCGTTTGCGGCAAAAGGCTCCTAGGGTATGTAATTCGAAATGCTAAAACCATGCTCAAATGTTGCAGTAGGGTCTGTAGATGCGCACAAAGGTTTTGGATTTTTCAGGTGCCACGTGGCTGTGCCACCGTTGCCACTTTTGTGTTTTCTTAGACCGTTTCCGGCGAAAGGCTCCTAGGGTATGTAATTCGAAATGCTAAAACCATGCTCAAATGTTGCAGTGAGGTCTGTAGATGCGCACAAAGGTTTCAGATTTTTCAGGTGCCACGTGGCTGTGCCACTGTTGCCGCATTTGTGTTTTCTTAGACCGTTTCCGACGAAAGGCTCCTAGGGTATGTAATTCGAAATGCTAAAACCATGCTCAAATGTTGCAGTGGGGTCTGTAGATGTGCACGAAGGTTTTGGATTTTTCAGCTGCTATGTGGCTGCGCCACCATTGCCACTTTCGTGTTTTCTTAGATCGTTTCCGTCGAAAGGCTCCTAGGGTATGTAATTCGAAACACTAAAACCATGCTCAAATGTTGTAGTGGGGTCTGTAGATGCGCACGAAGGTTTCCGATTTTTCAGGTACCACGTGGCTGTGCCACCGTTGCCACTTTTGTGTTTTCTTAGACCGTTTCCGGCGAAAGGCTCCTAGGGTATGTAATTCGAAACGCTAAAACCATTCTCAAATGTTGCATTGGAGTCTGTAGATGCGCACGAAGGTTTCAGATTTTTCAGCTGCCATGTGGCTGCGCCACCATTGCCACTTTCGTGTTTTCTTAGACCGTTTTCGGCGAAAGGCTCCTAGGGTATGTAATTCGAAATGCTAAAAGCACGCTCAGATGTTGCAGTAGGGTCTGTAGATGCGCACGAAGGTTTCGGATTTTTCAGGTGCCACGTGGCTGTGCCACCGTTGCCACTTCTGTGTTTTCTTAGACCGTTTCCGGCAAAAGGCTCCTAGGGTATGTAATTCGAAACGCTAAAACCATGCTCAAATGTTGCAGTGGGGTCTGTAGATGCGCACGAAGGTTTTGGATTTTTCAGATGCCACGTGGCTTTGCCACTTTTGTGTTTTCTTAGACCGTTTGCGGCGAAAGGCTCCTGGGGTATGTAATTCGAAATGCTAAAACCATGCTCAAATGTTGCAGTGGGGTCTGTAGATGCGCACGGAGATTATGGATTTTTCATCTGCCACCTGGCTGCGACACCTTTGCCACTTTCGTGTTTTCTTAGACCGTTTCCGGCGAAAGGCTGCAAGGGTATGTAATTCGAAATGCTAAAACCATGCTCAAATGTTGCAGTAAGGTCTGTAGATGTACACGAAGGTTTCCGATTTTTCAGGTGCCACGTGGCTGTGCCACCATTGCCACTTTTGTGTTTTCTTAGACCGTTTCCGGCGAAAGGCTCCTGGGGTATGTAATTCGAAATGCTAAAACCATGCTCAAATGTTGCAGTGGGGTCTGTAGACGCGCACGAAGGTTTCGGATTTTTCAGGTGCCACGTGGCTGTGCCACCATTGCCACTTTTGTGTTTTCTTAGACCGTTTCCGGCTAAAGGCTCCTAGGGTATGCAATTCAAAACGCTAAAACCATGCTCAAATGTTTCAGTGGGGTCTGTAGATGTGCACGAAGGTTTCAGATTTTTCAGCTGCCTAGTGGCTGTGCTGTTGCCACTTTCACATTTTCTTAGACCGTTTCCGGTGAAAGGCTCCTAGGGTATGTAATTCGAAATCGTAAAACCATGCTCAAATGTTGCAGTAGGGTCTGTAGATGCGCACAAAGGTTTTGGATTTTTGGGGTGCCACGTGGCTGTGCTACCGTTGCCTCTTTCATGTTCTCTTAGACCATTTCCGGTGAAAGGTTCCTACAGTATGTATTTCAAAATGGTAAAACCGTGCTCAAATGTTGCAGTAGGGTCTGTAGATGTGCACAAAGATTTCGGATTGTTCAGGTGCCACGTGGCTGTGCCACCGTTGCCACTTTTGTGTTTTCTTAGACCGTTTCCGGCGACAGGCTCCTAGTGTATGTAATTCGAAACGCTAAAACCATGCTCAAATGTTGCAGTGGGGTCTGTAGATGTGCACGAAGGTTTCGGATTTTTCAGGTGCCACGTGGCTGTGCCACCGTTGCCACTTTTGTGTTTTCTTAGACCATTTCCGGCGAAAGGCTCCTAGGGTATGTAATTCGAAATGCTAAAACCATGCCCAAATGTTGCAGTATGGTCTGCAGATGCGCACAAAGGTTTCAGATTTTTCAGGTGCCACGTGGCTGTGCCACCGTTGCCGCTTTTGTGTTTTCTTAGACCGTTTCCGACGAAAGGCTCCTAGGGTATGTAATTCGAAATGCTAAAACCATGCTCAAATGTTGCAGTGGGGTCTGTAGATGCGCACGAAGGTTTTGGATTTTTCAGCTGCTATGTGGCTGCGCCACCATTGCCACTTTCGTGTTTTCTTAGATCGTTTCCGTCGAAAGGCTCCTAGGGTATGTAATTCGAAACACTAAAACCATGCTCAAATGTTGTAGTGGGGTCTGTAGATGCGCACGAAGGTTTCTGATTTTTCAGGTACCACGTGGCTGTGCCACCGTTGCCACTTTTGTGTTTTCTTAGACCGTTTCCGGCGAAAGGCTCCTAGGGTATGTAATTCGAAACGCTAAAACCATTCTCAAATGTTGCATTGGAGTCTGTAGATGCGCACGAAGGTTTCAGATTTTTCAGCTGCCATGTGGCTGCGCCACCATTGCCACTTTCGTGTTTTCTTAGACCTTTTCGGCGAAAGGCTCCTAGGGTATGTAATTCGAAATGCTAAAAGCACGCTCAGATGTTGCAGTAGGGTCTGTAGATGCACACGAAGGTTTCGGATTTTTCAGGTGCCACGTGGCTGTGCCACCGTTGCCACTTTTGTGTTTTCTTAGACCGTTTCCGGCAAAAGGCTCCTAGGGTATGTAATTCGAAACGCTAAAACCATGCTCAAATGTTGCAGTGGGGTCTGTAGATGCGCACGAAGGTTTTGGATTTTTCAGGTGCCACGTGGCTTTGCCACTTTTGTGTTTTCTTAGACCGTTTCCGGCGAAAGGCTCCTGGGGTATGTAATTCGAAATGCTAAAACCATGCTCAAATGTTGCAGTGGGGTCTGTAGATGCGCACGGAGATTATGGATTTTTCATCTGCCACCTGGCTGCGACACCATTGCCACTTTTGTGTTTTCTTAGACCGTTTCCGACGAAAGGCTGCAAGGGTATGTAATTCGAAATGCTAAAACCATGCTCAAATGTTGCAGTAAGGTCTGTAGATGTACACAAAGGTTTCCGATTTTTCAGGTGCCACGTGGCTGTGCCACCATTGCCACTTTTGTGTTTTCTTAGACCGTTTCCGGCGAAAGGCTCCTAGGGTATGTAATTCGAAATGCTAAAACCATGCTCAAATGTTGCAGTGGGGTCTGTAGATGCACACGAAGGTTTCGGATTTTTCAGGTGCCACGTGGGACGGTGGCTGTGCCACCGTTGCCACTTTTGTGTTTTCTTAGACTGTTTCTGGCGAGAGGCTCCTAGGGTATGTAATTCGAAACGCTAAAACCATGCTCAAATGTTTCAGTGGGGTCTGTAGATGTGCACGAAGGTTTCAGATTTTTCAGCTGCCTAGTGGCTGTGCTGTTGCCACTTTCACATTTTCTTAGACCGTTTCTGGAGAAAGGCTCCTAGGGTATGTAATTCGAAATCGTAAAACCATGCTCAAATGTTGCAGTAGGGTCTGTAGATGCGCACAAAGGTTTTGGATTTTTGGGGTGCCATGTGGCTGTGCCACCGTTGCCTCTTTCATGTTCTCTTAGACCATTTCCGGCGAAAGGCTCCTACAGTATGTATTTCAAAATGGTAAAACCGTGCTCAAATGTTGCAGTAGGGTCTGTAGATGTGCACAAAGATTTCGGATTGTTCAGGTGCCACTTGGCTGTGCCACCATTGCCACTTTCGTGTTTTCTTAGACCGTTTCCGGCGAAAGTCTCCTAGAGTATGTAATACGAAACGCTAAAACCATGTTGAGATGTTGCAGTAGAGTCTGTAAATGCGTAGGAAGGTTTTGGATTTTTTGGGTGCTAAGTGGCTGTGTCACCATTGCCACTTTTGTGTTTTCTTAGACCGTTTCCAGCGAAAGGCTCCTAGGGTAAGTAATTCGAAATGCTTAACACATGCTCAAATGTTGCAGTAAGGTCTGTAGATGCGTACAAAGGTTTCAGATTTTTCAGATGCCACGTGGCGGTGCCACCGTTTTTCTTTCGTGTTTTCTTAGATCATTTCCGGCGAAAAGCTCCCAGAGTATGTAATTTGAAATGCTAAAACTATGCTCAAAAGTTGCAGTAGGGTCTGTAGATGTGCACGAAGGTTTCGGATTTTTTGGGTGCCACCGTTGCCACTTTCATGTTTTCTTAGACCGTTTCCGGCGAAAGGCTCCCAGGGTACATGTATGTAATTCGAAATGCTAAAACCATGCCCAAATGTTGCAGTGGAGTCTGTAGGTGCGCACGAAGCTGTGTCACCGTGCCACTCAATATGATTTTAGTGTGTCATATAATACATTTCTTCTTTGTATCAAGCATTCATACAAAGTCAAGGATGCAAATGCGGGGATACACTATAGTGTGCTTTGCACACAAGTGACACCATCTAGTTTGCCATTGTTATGGGAGGGGCAGTAATTTTGGCCTCGCCCAAAATTTCTATTTTCCAAACCGAGAGGCTGATTTGAACCAAATTTTATGTGAGGGCTTATTGGGTCATGAGTACTTGATTTATGCAAAAAAAAATTTCCCGCAGCCCCGTGGGAACCACAGGAGCTAAAAATAGAAAAAATTTAAAATGCCCATATCTCCAAAACTGCACGGCATTGATAATTTTTATTTGGTGTGCAGCTTCCTTAGGACCAACAGAAAGGATTGGTAAAAAAAAATTGCCATCGGTTTTATCATAGGGTACAGTTTCAGAACTTTGAAAAAGTGCTGAGTCAGCACTTTTTAACACTGTAGGCAATGGGAAAAACATAAAAAAATCTTCTTCTCCAGATCCAGCAGGCAGAATCTTTTCATATTTGGTATGCAACATTGTAGGGTGGATCTGATTCAAGTTTGTTCAAATCGGCCCCCTGGGTTCATATTTGGGCTCAGTATAGGAGCCCGATTTCGAACTTAGTGCATTTCAGGCAAATTTCTTAAAAAATCTTCTTCTCCAGATCCAGCAGACAGAATCTTTTGATATTTGGTATGCAACATTGTGGGGTGGATCTGATTCAAGTTTGTTCAAATCGGCTCCCTGGGTTTATATTTGGGCTCAGTATAGGAGCCCAAATTTGAACTTACTGCATTTCAGGCAAATTTCTTTGAAAATCTTCTTCTCCAGATCCAGCAGGCAGAATCTTTTGATATTTGGCATGCAACATTGTAGGGTGGATCTGATTCAAGTTTGTTCAAATCGGCTCCCTAGATTTATATTTGGGCTCACTACAGGAGCTCGAATTCGAACTTAGTGCATTTCAGGCAAATTTCTTCAAAAATCTTCTTCTCCAGATCCAGCAGGCAGAATCTTTTGATATTTGGTATACAATGTTGCGGGGTAGATATGATTCAAGTTTGTTCAAAGCGGCCCCCTGGATTCATATTTGGGCTTACTATAGAAGCCCGAATTTGAACTTAGTGCATTTCAGGCAAATTTCTTAAAAAATCTTCTCCAGATCCAGCAGGCAGAATCTTTTCATATTTGGTAAGCCACATTGTGGGGTGGATCTGATTCAAGTTTGTTCAAATCGGCTCCCTGGGTTAATATTTGGGCTCAGTATAGGAGCCCGATTTCGAACTTAGTGCATTTCAGGCAAATTTCTTAAAAAATCTTCTTCTCCAGATCCAGCAGGCAGAATCTTTTCATATTTGGTATGCAACATTGTAGGGTGGATCTGATTCAAGTTTGTTCAGATCGGCCCCCTGGGTTCATATTTGGGCTCAGTATAGGAGCCCGATTTTGAACTTAGTGCATTTAGGCAAATTTCTTAAAAAATCTTCTTCTCCAGATCCAGCAGGCAGAATCTTTTGATATTTGGTATGCAACATTGTGGGGTGGATCTGATTCAAGTTTGTTCAAATCGGCTTCCTAGATTCATATTTGGGCTCACTATAGAAGCTCGAATTTGAACTTGGTGCATTTCATGCAAATTTCTTAAAAAATCTTCTTCTCCAGATCCAGTAGGCAGAATCTTTTCATATTTGGTAAGCAACATTGTGGGGTGGATCTGATTCAAGCTTGTTCAAATCGGCCCCCTGGGTTTATATTTGGGCTCAGTATAGGAGCCCAAATTTGAACTTGGTGCATTTCAAGCAAATTTATTAAAAAATCTTCTCCAGATCCAGTAGGCAGAATCTTTTCATATTTGGTATGCAACATTGTGGGGTGGATCTGATTCAAGTTTGTTCAAATCGGCCCCCTGGATTCATATTTGGGCTCACTATAGAAGCTTGAATTCAAACTTAGTGCATTTCGGGCAAATTTCTTCAAAAATCTTCTCCAGATCCAGCAGGCAGAATCTTTTGATATTTGGTATGCAACATTGCGGGGTGGATCTGATTCAAGTTTGTTCAAATCGGCCCCCTGGATTCATATTTGGGCTTAATATAGAAGCCCGAATTCGCACTTAGTGCATTTCGGGCAAATTTATTAAAAAATCTTCTCCAGATCCAGCAGGCAGAATCTTTTGATATATGGTATGCAACATTGTGGGGTGAATCTGATTCAAGTTTGTTCAAATCGGCCCCCTGGGTTTATATTTGGGCTCCTATACGGAGCCCAAATTTTAACTTAGTGCATTTCAGGCATATTTCTTAAAAAATCTTCTTCTCCAGATCCAGCAGGCAGAATCTTTTGATATTTGGTATGCAACATTGTGGGGTGGATCTGATTCAAGTTTGTTCAAATCGGCCCTCTGGGTTTATATTTGGGCTCAGTATATGAGCCCAAATTTGAACTTAGTGCATTTCACGCAAATTTCTTTGAAAATCTTCTTCTCAAGATCCAGCAGGCAGAATCTTCTGATATTGGGTATGCACCATGCTTAGGGGGGTGAGATTTAAGTTTGTTCAAGCCAAGTCCCTGGGTTCATATTTGGGCTCACTGTGGTAGCCCGAATTATAACTTAGTTCAAAATGAGGAATTTTCTTTAAAAATCTTCTTCAGATCCAGCAGTCGGAATGTTTTGATATTTGGTATGCAGCATCCTTAGGGGGTGAGATTCAAGTTTGTTCAAGCCATGTCCCTAGGTCCATATTTGGACTCACTGTGGGAGCTCGAATTGTAACTTAGTTCAAAATGAGGACTTTTCTTTAAAAATCTTCTTCTTCAGCCATGTCCCTAGGTCCATATTTGGACTCACTGTGGGACCTCGAATTGTAACTTAGTTCAAAATGAGGACTTTTCTTTAAAAATCTTCTTCTTCAGATCCAGCAGTCGGAATGTTTTGATATTTGGTGTGCAGCATCCTTAGGGCATTTCAGGCAAATTTCTTTGAAAATCTTCTTCTCAAGATCCAGCAGGCAGAATCTTCTGATATTGGGTATGCACCATGCTTAGGGGGGTGAGATTCAAGTTTGTTAAAGCCAAGTCCCTGGGTTCATATATGGGCTCCCTGTGGGAGCCTGAATTATAACTTAGTTCAATATGAGGAATATTCTTTAAAATTCTTTTTTTTTAGATCCACTGGTCAGAATCTTTGGATATTTGGTATAAGCTTTTCTTAGGAGGAGCAAATGCAATTTGTTGAAATCAATTCTCTGGGTTGATATAAATTTAGGCTACCATGTCAGGTGAGCGCCCTCAGGCCCCTTGGGGCCTCTTGTTTACCTTTCCAATCTCCCGAACCGGAAATTGTGCCCCTACCATTTTTCTACTGAATATACTAGACATAAAGGCACACATAACGAAAAAACTCCGAACTTGATAGGCCAAGCCCTTACAGGGGAGTAGTGATAACAAACACTTCATGTAAAGAGCATTATACGCTAAGGTCAGATTTTTCAACCCATATTATCTTCCAAAATGGAAGTCTCACCCTCGCCATTTTGGGACAGAATCTTCCCTATTTAAAGGCAAACATGATGCAAGAAGTCGCAACTCGATACCTCAAACCGTTTTAGAGCAGTAGTGATAAGAATTTTTCATAACGGGGGTCCTCAAATTTTCGATCCATACCGTTCTCCCAAAAGGGAAGTCAGACCCCTACCATTTTTAGACTGACTATACTACTCATGCAGCCGCACGTAACAAAAAAAAAGTGCAAACTTGATAGCTATTGGTCAAACAGTTCCAGAGGAGTAGTAATAACAAGCATTTCATGTAATGAGCCTTTAATGTTATGGTCAAAATATTCAATCCACAGTATCTCCTGAACCGTAAGTCTGACCCTCACCATTTTTACACAGTATCTACCCCATGTACAGGCGTACATAATGCAAAAAAAATACGAAGTCGTTCTCCAACCGTTCTGGAGTAGTAAGAAACAAAAGAATTATTGATAAAGAGCGTTTTCAAATTTTCAACCTCTACTGATCTCCTGAACTGGAAGTTGCACCCATACCATTTTTACACAGCATACAGTAGAATACAAGGGAAAAACCCAAACTCTATAGGTCAAGCCATTCTGGAGGAGTGAGAAACAAGAATATCAGATAAAGAATGTTGATTGCAAAGGTCAAGGTTGTCAGACAAAATTTGCAAAAAAACCCAGCCGGCCCTATGCCACAAATGCTAACACCCTTATAAATTTCATGGCTGAAGGCCTTGCCATTCTTGAGATCTCAATGATGACTACTAATAATAATAATAAACTCTACCGATCTCCCGAACCAGAAGTCGGATCCCTACCATTTTTACACAGAATAGATTAGACAATATAAGGGGAAAATCTGAACTCGATATGTTAAGCCATTCTGGAAATTTCTGATGACGAGTGGTTGTGGTGAAGGTCAAGGTCAGACGAAATTTGCAATAGTCCCAACCGGCCCTATGCCACAGGGGTTACCGCCCCTGCAAATTTCAAGGCTGTAGGCTTTGCTATTCTTGAGATCTCAATGATGACTAATAGTGAAAAATGATAAAAGAGAAAAATAGCAATTACAATATACTTCCATGTTAACATGTTACAAGGAAGTATAATAACAAAAATAATGTGAAATGAAAAGGATACAAAATCGTACACACTAAATGGTTTACAGAGAAATATAAACAGAAATACTTTATCAATTAGTCCAAAATAGAATCCAGTAATCCAGTGATCCAGTGATGAAGAAATCTTTCAACTGGTATTGTAATGTTCCAAAATGTTTCTGCAGAAACAGTATCCAATAAATTGTCATGAAATGTTCACTCAAAAATTCAGTCTCCAATAAATTCTAATAAAGTATGCAGTGAAATTCAAATGGAATTAATATCCAACAAGTATTTGCAGTGCTGTCAATTTGAGGAGCGTTATCGCACTCTTGCTTCTAAATTGGAAACAAGAAGCTTTCTTTTTCGTACTCTTATTTTCAAGAAACTTGATTAATAAATTACCGGGCAAAGATTTGAGATACCAATACACTGATTAAAAAACACAAATGAGGTATGAACAGTATACCCGCAAACTGTTGTGTCATTGTAATTATCGCTGTCTGTGGAAGTACATCTACAGAAGTTCATGCTTTTTCAACTCGTACTTTGTTTGGCTAAATGTTGCAGTAATAAGATTGTTTAGAAAACAAAACGTCACATAATGATATTTTCTATTGAATGAAGTTTTACAACTCGCATTATGTTGTGCATATTCTGACCAAACAAATTGCACTGTTGGTTATGTGATGCATTTAATATTCATTGAGGCTATTTATAGTTTGTCTAGCTTTTCATTTGGGGTTGATTAAGTTATGCAGGTCATGGAACAATCACTTCTTCAGTCCCCTGTTGTCTTTCAAACTTTGTTTTGTAGCACAGTAACTAAGGAAGGAAATTTCTTATTAGACCACAATATACAAGGGAATTTTCAGGGAAAGTTTGATTTTACTTCATTTCTATTCAATAAATACTTTTCCTTAATGACAATTCACACCTTTGAACACTGCTGTCATATTAATGCACTTCCATCAAGTACAGTTATGCTGTCTTTTACTAGAACGCCCAACAGATCGAACCTAGCATGCCTTCATTCTGAAACCTTTCTATCATGAGAACAAGTTGGTTAGCTTTCTAAAGTGAAGGAATGCATGCTCTGCATTACGCTGGTTTGATCCCCCCCACCTCCCAGAAAATCTCACGAATTTGAAGTTCTTCTTGCCCTAAATCTGAGTAAAAGCTATAATAATTAAACATCTTTGACACCGCTGTTCCATTTGCCGAGGAGATACGATTTTGGTCAGCATATTTTTTGCCTTGGCTTAGTATAAAGTCATGAACAAGTCATGAACCACAATGTTGATGAATTTATTCTAAACACTACAGTAAGGTAAATTCTTATCGGAAAGCTTATGAAAAATATTTTCACTCTTCAAAAATTAAGAGTTAGCGCAATCACTCTTCTTGCAATTTTTGGAAGTGTTGTTTTCAGCTCTCCTTGTATTTTCAAGTCAACAGCACCCTACCGTACTGACTCGTGCCAAAGCCCATACCCGTGCCGGGTTGGTTTCAAATTGGACGAAAGTTGTTCGAGACAAGACATAAAATTTACAGGCATCGAATTGAAAATGACTTGTTGCCACACTGTACTTACCAAATTCACCCTCTGGGGACCTCATTCTGCAAATGTCAGACTGCTTATTTTCAGGCCTGATCTGCTTACAGTACAGTTACCGTGGATTGGTTGTAATGCACACGTGGGCCGTAATGTCCATGCATGTGTGCGCTTACCAGGTAATAAAAATCATTATTCCTATAATTTGTGTTTGGAAACTAATATTATTGCATTTGTGGAAATATTGCCCAACCGTGGAAAGTGACCAGTCTACCGAGTCTACAGTGGCTGAACTGTAGCTATTGTAGGTCCTGAAATAATTGTAAAGGGACAGCGTCCCCACCGTGATAATTTCACAAAGTTAGGCAAACAGCATCAAGCCTCTGCATCCCCCCCCCCCCCCCCCCCGACTGCCCCTGGAAAGCACTACTAGGTTAGCCATATCAAATGCAGATAACTTATCTGTATCTGTAGGTTATCACCTGCTACAGAATGTTGTGACCCCCAATATATTTAGCAGAGCAGCTTTGTGTATGTAGCATAAACCAAGTTTTTCAATGTTTCTTTTCACACTAAAGGTACTTCTTTGTTTTTGATACAGACCCCCTATGAAAGCAGAATGTATCAGTTACGAATGGAATGTGGCCCACACTATCCAGCAGAATCACCAAGTGTAAGATTTTTCTCAAAAATAAATATGAATGGAGTAAATGCTACAAATGGACAGGTAACTTATTATTTAATGCTCTATTTTTAGGAATTGTTTTTGTTTTTTTGCCTGCAGTCTGCCCTTGTTATTTTTCAAGAATGTTTTTAGCTTTTAGCTGTATGGCTGTTAATATAGCTTGAATTGTCAACCTCTGTGTTTTCCTTGGGTTGGAGAAAAAGTCATAATTTATCAAAACTGAATGATTTATTTTTGAAATCCTATGTATACTTTAGAGAGTTGAACCTGTTTTGAGAAAGAGAGTTGAACTTGTTTTGAAGGGGGCGCGGTGGTTCAGTTGGTAGAGGTGCAGGCTGCAAGCCGAGAGGTCCTCGGTCTGAATCCCACCTGCGGCAACCGTGTTGTGTCCTTGGGCAAGACACTTCACCCCCATTGCCCATGTGGGGACACGGTGACGCTGTGTACAAAGGCGTACTGCACGTTGATGGTGCACCTGTCTTCAACCAATGCTAACCCTGCTTGTGTGGAGTTGGAATGTTGGGGAGCTGACAGTTGCTCGCCGTTGCTCGGTGGTTCTCTCTGGGTACTCCGGCTTCCTCCACCCGTAAAACTGTCACGGTCATGGTTAGCCATTGTGCAGAAATATGTGACCTTAAACACCAATAAATAATAATAAATAATGAACCTGTTTTGAGAGACAACCATTTTTGCCAGACAAACGTGATCTGTCAAGACAGGTTGTCTCCTACGAGAGAGTTGAAATTTGTTGTTTGTACATGTAGAAAACTATCCAGGAGCTATTAAAAGAGAAAACTGATTGAAAGTCATAAAAAGAGGACTACTTAAGGCAAACAATAATAGAACTTCAGTTCTCAAACCCCACCACACTGAAACTGAACCCCAGCATAGATTGTTGCCGGAACAATCTTAGTATGAAATGGAGATACTTCAAATTTTTTTCCTGTTTTTGATTGATTTTTTTTTCATGTATTTTCAAATGTTTGCAGGTGTTCGCAACAAAACACATTTGAAATAGGATGTCTGTTTAAGTAAATGAAAAATCACAAACACCATGTACTTAACACAATTTTCAGTACTGTTTCAGAATAAAAAGTATTTATATTGTGTCAGCTGTTTGAACACAACTCAACAATAAATACAAAATGCATCTATTTTGAATTAGGCCCAGTTTGGTGTTAACGTCTAATGTTACATGTAATCTGCCTTTAACAACAAAAATGAGAGATGTTCATTAAAAATTGAACATGCATGCATTGTTCGAGTGAACTGGCACCGCTAAGCTATTAGTCACAGTGTTAGGTGGTAATTGTTTTGAGAAAAGTGAGCAGAACCCCTCTCAGCTTGGTTCAGATACATGAGAGTAATGCAGTCTGGGAACAGAACATTTTGCCCTACAAAACAATTTGGTCACTAACCATTTCAGCTCATAATGTTTCAGCGCCTTAACCAGAAAATCATGCTGTGTGTGTTACAGTGTATGTGATGAAAATGGCAAATTTCAAATAGTGATTAAAGATAATTTCTGTAGCACCACCATCCATTCTATTAAGGGTTTGCTGGTAGACCTGGATGGGATTACAGACATTTCCCATACAGTTGAAACTAGAAGCCCTGTGACTGTATTGTGCACTATTTTGAAGTAATAGTGCGGTGAGTAAGTGCACCTTTGTCCCTGTCAAACTGCACCATTAGCCTAACTCAATTCCTGCAGAATAACAGCGTGCCCAGCTCTATACAATTCTATACTGGTAAATAAAGATCATTATTCCTAACTTCTACTGGGATACATGTACATGTAATGACGTAAATAGATATTGCAGAATGAAGAGAGAGGATTTCTACTTAATTGCAGTGCCATATATTCTCTACTCGAAAGGTATTTATAATTGTTCATAACAGCACAAGAAACATTTGCAAACTTTCATCACGTGGAGCACCGAGTTGCACCCGGTGGTCCATGTGATGAAAGTTTGCAAGTATTTCTTGTCCTCAGAAATTGTAAATAATTACTAAGTGAAAAATCTTTACTCTAGCGATTTAGTAGTAATCCACCCTCCATATACTATAGTCTCGATATCTTCTTTGTTTGGTCGGTTTAGTTCGTGATTTCACTACCGACCTCGGAAATAGCACATTTTGCATTGCACAGCGCAAACGCTCACGTGTATTTCAGACTGCTTCATTCTTCTGCAGAAAAGAGCATGTTAACTAACGAGCCGGGAGCACAGTGGCTCAGTGGTAGACTGTTTAACTTCTATGCTAGAGGTCCCGAGTTCAATCCCCATCCGGGATGACCTGCGTTGTGTCCTTGGGCAAGACACTTTATCCCGGTTGCCTACATGGGGGCACGATGACGCTGTGTACTAAGTCGTACTACACGTCGATGGTACACATGTCTTCAACCGCTGTAACCCTGCTTGAGCGGAGCTTGAACAGAGTTAGAATGTTGAGGAGCTGATAGTTGCTCATCGTTGCTCGGTTGTTCTCTCTGGGTACTCCGGCTTCCTCCACCCATAAAACTCTCACGGTCACTATTAGCCATTGTGCATAAGTATGTGACCTTAAAACCCCAATAAATAAATAAATAACAAGCCTTAATTGTGACAGGACTTCTAGTTTCAACTGTAAAACATTTCCAGTAGTTGTCTAGAAAATGGCATGTTTTCTCCCATATTTCTTATCAACCTACCTCACAATTGTTTACAACAGGCTTGCACTACAGTGGAAGTTCCTAACTCGGAAGTATACTCTCTATTTTGTTCTTTCCCAAGTGATCTGGGAAAGAAAAAAAGTGGTGCAAAAGCACCAAGAAAAAAATAAGCCAAAACTGTGTCGAGTGCGGCCGGGGGACACCCAATAGGGGACCCTCTTTGTACTAATCCACGGCTTTCCGGTACCAGTGTGCAGACGAATAACCAACGTGTCTTTTTTCTTCCGCCATCTTGTGAAGATGTGTTTCTTTTTACTCATCAACAGTGATACCTTTTGACTCGATGTTGACGATGTTCCTGTTCTGAATTGTGGACCCATAGCTGTTGCTTCACCATCCAGACATACAGGGCTGTGTTTTTGTATATTCTCTTGATTATTCACCATATTTTTGGGGATCTATCTCGAGACCGATTTTGCGTGCAATTTTAGCATACCATGCTGTTTCAGTCTCTTGTTTATTAATGCTAACCCTTTGGGTTCCGCTTTTTTCTGAGTTAGGTGTCAGCTGGGGCTCTTGTGGTAGCTTTTCTCCCCTCTGTTGAGGGTCGAATTTCTGCTCGTTTTTCCCTCTTTGGCTGTTGGGGTACTTTCCTGTTCCTGTCGGGCCTTTGTTTCCTGCCACCTTACGCTGGTAGCTGGGGGTGTCCTTATTTTCTTTTTCTTTGGCTTCACCTTCCCATCTACATTGTTCTCACCAGATATGCCTAGGACGATACCGTGCGGGCGATGTTTGTTGCCTTTGCATGTTGAAACTTCCCATGATTCATGCTTAACTTGATAAGGGTGTTCCATTGAAGTACCTTGTGGGCGGTGTGGTTCTTAGTCTTCCACCTTTTGGGCTTCAGTCTATTGTGTAGTTCAGTCACGTGGCAGTTCCTCCAGCGCCTGTGGGAAGGGGAATGCAGGCGATCAGGGCCTCCTGATCCGACTCTGTCTGGAGAGAGTTCTACCCCCTCGATGGGGGTTTTGCAGTCTTTTCTGGCGGTGGATACCAACGTAGCTGCTGACGTTCTGGCAAAGAGATGCCTGGTTCCGGGACTGCTGTCCCCCGCCAGATGACATCTGAGGCTGTCACTAAGGTTGTGACTCCCCCTTTGGAGCCAAGCTCGGTTGCTCTCTCCGCTTTTCCACCTTTGTCAACAGCTACTGATGTATCCACTCCTGCTACTGCTACTGCTCCGCCGGTGACGTCTTCGGTCTCTGTTTCAGCTGGTCTCTTATCCCTGCAGGGGTCTGCAGGGATTTCTGCTTCGCTAGACATGGGTTCTGGGCCTCAACCTTCCCTGACTTCAACTCAGGGACCAGTACAATCTGTGCAGCCTGGACCTTCTGTCATACCCCTATCAGCATCTGCCTTCAGATGTTTCGGCTGCCACCCGTCGTTTCGCGTCAGGTGTTTTTCAGGATGGGGCTCAAAGTTGGATCCTCTAGGTCTTTCCCTTCACAGTGTTTGAGACCAGGATCAGGAGCTTCTTGCTCTTCTGAGTTTCAGGCAGTAGATTCCCCATCTTTCAAATTATCAGGTCCTTCTGTTGTCTGACAATTCAACAGTGGTAGCTTACATTCAAAACCAGAGCGGCACGCACTTGGTTCCCATGTTAGTGTTGAAACGAGTAGCCGACTAATCGATGTCGACGCGATTATTAAATTAGTCGATCCCTAAATCTGCTAGTCGATTAGTCGGAACATCTGCCCCAACCATACACCATACCCTTAAATTCACCCAACATTGTTGCGAACGTCCCAAGTAAACTCCCGAAATCAAAAAAACAACCCACGGAAATAACGCGTTTGATGTTTCCGACTGCATGAATAACAACCCTAGTTGGCCAACTGACCGGAGATTGAATAAGACCAGGGGTGCGTGAAGTAAACAGGGAAAAATATATGGGTGAGCTTATTCTCGAGGGAGCAGCCTGCAGGAAAATTAGGACCAAAGGTGACATGAAATTAGGCCACCTACGGACATCAATTTGTTCACCAGGTACTGGTAAGTTCGAAATGTCTTACAGAAACATCAAAGAGAAATTATGGAAGAACACATACCAGTTCGTATTTGGAACAATTTGTTATCACTAAAGAACCAATTACAAAATCCATGTGCTTTTTATTTTCATTTTTTTAATGCATGCGGACAAATTCCTGGAAATCTGCGAGTTTCCGGGAAATTGAAAGTGAAACTAGCTTTTCCTCGAACTGCAACTGAGTTAAGAGGAAACCCAATCAGGTCAGGTGATGATTTTCAAAGCAGACAATATGGAAATTAGTAGGCGTGTTCGATGTATGCATAATTATGGACAGATAAGAGGTTAAATCATAATACGAGAAGTTGTGTGGGAGTGTTCGGTGTACAATTGTTGACAGGCTGATGACTGCTGTGGGCATTAACTGTGCTTAATTTTCGACGGGATGTACATCACGCATGCGTAAAGAGCACTTCCTTTTGTTAACATTCAATGGGATGGAACGAATAATATAAAAAAACCTGAATAATGATTTATTTTATTAAAATATCAGTGACTATATTGAGAAAAAATGGTTTTAAACAGAAGCTACCAACATTAATTCTCTCTCGAAACTGAAAGAGGTTTTGAGGACTTTGAAAGCTTCACTTGTCATTGTTTCATTGCAAGTATTACTGTTAGTTTTAACCAGGAAAGAACGGCGGTACACGTGTTTGATAACAATAACATGGGGGCTTCGACTAGTCGATTAGTAATCGATTACTGCTGGTGACTAGTCGATTCCTGAAAATCACTAATCGTTTCAACACTATCCCATGTACAAATTAGCACAGGATCTTCCGCTGCTCGCTCAGGATGTCGACTCCAGTGTGGTGGTTCATCACATTCCCGGTCGTCTGAACGTCCTAGTTGACTACCTGTCCCACGGTGCAGGGTCATTTCTAGCCAGTGGATGCTTCACAAAGCAGTGTTCCAATCACTTTGTGATCTCTGGGGTTGGCCTCACATCGATCAGTTTGCGACCCGTTGGAACCATCAGGTGGACAATTTCCTGTCCCTGTGTCCAGATCCTCTGGCTTTTGCCGTGGACACTCTGTCACTCGATTGGAACAGACTAGTCAGCTATGGCTTCCCGCCTGTTCCGATTCTGCCTCAGGTTCTAGCCAGGATACTAACCTGCAGTTGTCGAATCGTTCTGATCACTCCCCTGTCACCTCAGTGGGTATAGATCAGTAAGCTCTGCCCTCTGTTGGTGGCGGTTCCAATACGTCTCCCTCTATTCGTGACCTTCTCTGTCAAGGTCACCCAAGGAGGTTTCACATCGACTCGACATCATTGTGCCTTCACTCATCTCTTTTGTTCAGTCCTGTCTCCTCAGTAGAGGTTTTTCGAGATGAGCAGTGGAGTGCAAGCCTGAAACTAATTTTCCTTGCTCTTCCAGACAAAATCTCAGACACCAAATGAATCATGTCTGTCATTTAACTTGTAGAGTGCTGGAAGCCCATATTTGGGGATCATTCTGAAGTGCCAGTACCACAATTTAAAGGCTTCGTATTCTGTGGATGTGCTTCATATTATCTTTGAAGTGATATTATTTTATCTGTTGGGATTTGCCTTGTTATAATTTATGGAAGAGTGCCTTCTGGCACTCTCCCATAAATTGTAACAAGGCAAAGATGCACAAAGAAATTTTAAGGACCAAAAATAATTTAGCACTTTACCAGTTAAGAATGATGTCTGACATATTTCAAAATGGAGTTTGAGACTTCGAAATAGTTTGTTTTGGGTGTACATGTACCTTCATCTTAAAGCTGCTCAGAATTCATCCAACCATACCTTGTTTAGCAAGGCTCATTGAGCCCTGCCAAACAAGGTATGGCTGATTTCATACTGAATTGGAACTGAATTACCCTTCAGACATAATATAGATACATGTATGGCTATATCAGATTGTATATTCACATACTGTTAATACTGATGAGCTGTACAGTCACTTTCTTCACGCTTCCCAACTTGCCAAGACCAGAAATCACAATCATTAATTTTAGGCTTGCTAGTTATGTACATGATTTCCAGCATGCATGATGCTCTGATCACTGAACTTCATTAATAATTTTAGCATCAGACATTTTGACTGGTAATTTTAAACCCCAGTCTGACATTGGCCTTTTTGTTCCTGACATTGTCCTTGTCTGACCACTAATTTTCTGGTATGGTGGAGTGCATTTCTTCCAGAACGGCGCTCCACTGGTTTAGCCTATGCGGCTAAGTGGCAGAGTTTCTGGTATATCTGTTTGATTCTCAGGGTCACCAGCCTGTTACCATCAAGGGGTACAGGTCTAGGCTTTCAGAGACCTTTTCGTATGTGGGAAAGTGTCGTATTGGCACTAATCAGTATCTCTCCAAGCTTCTTTGGCCCTTTTCTTTGAAATGGCCTAGGGTTTCGCAGCTAACCCCAAGATGGAATCTTTCTTGGGTGCTGCTTTGATTGGGGGTGGGGGGAGGGGGGCACCGTTCGAACCATTATCCCAGGTGGATATGCATTTTCTCACTTACTATATGGCTTTTCTGATGGCTCTTCCCTTGGCCAGAAGAGTTGGTGAGCTTCACACCCTCTGGGTTGATCTTGCCTTTTTTCAGGAACTCCGCCAACAGTTCTTTTACCACTTATTCTCTTTTCTGGCCAAGAATCAGATACCAGAAATTACTCAGCCTCCTATCTGTATCCAGGCTCTTCCTTCAGTTGATGGTAATCGCCCTTTGCTCTGTCCGGTCCGTGCAATTCGCATTTTCCTCCACCGCAGTTAATTAGGAAAAGTAGGAAGCAATTCTTTCTGTCTCTTATCCCTGGTAAACAGATCTCTCCTCAGTCCATTACTAGGTGAATTTGTCTTGCTATTCGAACGTCATACGCTCGTTACGCGAGTGACGATTGTATTACCAATCGCATTTCTGCCCATGAGGTGCTTTCATTTTCTACCTCCTGGGCTTATGTTAACTCCGTTAAGTTGTCGGACGTTATGCAGGCAGCCTAATGGAGAAATGCATCTACTTTCTCCACCTACTACCTGCAGTCTGAGGACCTTTTTTCTTTAGGACCTCTTTCTTCTGCTCAGGCTGTTGTTAACCTAGCCCTGTGCTTGGTTACTGTACTTTCTGTCTGTGTGTCACACATGGCCATACACCTCATCTCTCATTGTCTTTTACTAATGTTTGTGATGCTATGGTTTTATAGGCGTAGGGAACTTCTATCCACAATTCTAGCGCAGTCGGGTTATGTTGGTGTTGGTTTTGTGATTCTCTCCTATTGTCTGTTCAGCCTGTTGTAAACAATTGTGAGGTAAGTTGATAAGATATTTAAATTTTATAGTAAATTTCCTTTCTTATTATACCTACCACAACTGTTTACCTGGAGGCCCTCCCGTCTTCTTATTCATGTAAGAATCCTTCCTCCCCACTGATCACATAACTCCAATGTTGGCGGATTCAAATATAATGACAGTGATTATACATCTGCGCACTGGTACCGGAAAACTGTAGTTTAGTACAAAGAAGAGTGTGCCCTACTGAGTGTGTGCCAACCGCACTTGACCAAGTTTTAGCTTATTTTTAGCTCACTGAGCAAAGCGCAAGGGGAGCTTTACTAATCACTATGTCTGTCTGTCGTCTGGCATCCGTCGTCGTCCGGCATTAACTTTACATTATCGACTTCTGACAAATTACTCAACCAAATTGAACCAGAACTGGTGTGCATGTTCCCTATCATGCGTCAATTCAAGTTTGTTCAAATAAAGTTGCCAGTCCCACAGGGGGCACCATAAGGGGCATAACTCTGATAGCACCATAAATTTCTTTACAAAATTAAAAAAAAATCATCTTCTTCAGATCCACCAGTCAGAATCTTTTCATATTTGATATACAACATCTCTACGGGGGTCAGATTCAGGTTTGTTCAAATAGAGTCCCTATGCTAATATTTGGGCTCTCTATGGGAGCTTGAATTTTTACTTGGTTAAATATTTGGAATATTCTTTAAAAATCTTCTTCAGATCCACCAGTTGAAATCTTTGGATATTTGGTATACAACATCTCTGGGTGTGGGGAGGGGGGGGGGGGTGGGGGGGGAGGGGGGGGTCAGATTCAAGTTTGTTCAAATCGAGTCCCTGAGTTAGTGTTTGGGCTCACTATATGAGCCCAAAGTTTAACTTGGTGCAATTTGAGGAAATTTCTTTAAAAATCTTCTTCTTCAGATCCACCAGTGAGAATCCTTTCATGTTTGGTTTCCAACATCTATCTGTCCTTCATGCATTGAGATGCCCCATCCATTTATCGAGATGTCCATCCGGCCAAAGAACTTTGGCGTCTTAATTTCAATTATCAGAAAAAGAAGTGCTGGTGAGGGACATGGCAGAATACGAGCTGGCATGGTCGTGGAATTGGTCCAATTTTTCAATGGGAAAAATGCACAGATTTTGTTCCACTAGATATCCCATGTTCTCAAGTTGGCAAGATAAATCTTGACTTACCTGACAATCCAAATGAATGGAACGTTTTGTACCTTTATCTAACGGACGAGATGATCCCAAAATTAACCCCAATACCCCAAGTCTGGGCGGGGTCGGTTTGGCTGAGTCGCGAAAGTGTTAATGCAGTGAAAATAAATAAATTATTTTTATAACAAATATATAAAAAATTATAACAAATTCCTCAACTTGTTGAGAGTACACTCTCCATTCTGCAATAGAAACCCACTGCAATTAGTCTCACTGTCATCTGGCTCTGTGGCAGACAAATCAGTCAATTCTGACCAGGACTTTACTATTGGTAATCAGTGGTGGTGCCATAGGAGGGTTTGGGGGGGGGGGGGGTACTTACCCCTCCACTTTTTTCGCCATATAAAGGGGAAGGGCACAAACCCATTTCACAATAGGGCTCTATGTTATTCCCCTGCCACATGCGAGACCACCAGCTGCCATAAACATCTGCATGAGGCCTGCTCTATGGTGTGGTTGGAATAAATTCCATCCCAGAACTTGTCAGGCCATCTAACCTTGAAAAATTCCTCCGTGAACACCTTGAAGTCATCAACAGGCATTGTTTGGGTGAGATCTTCCATCTGTTGGAGGTAGAGATTGGATCAGAAGATCAAAATGTGACCAGGTCAACACAAACTAGTTTAGGATGTAGGGTTATATTTACTTCTCCTCCAAAACCACTAGCCCAATTTTATTCAAATGTTGGGTAAATGTTTATTACCTAATGCCAATTCAGATTTGTTCTAATGAAGTTGCCCCTCCTCCTGGGTGGTGCCATGCCCCCAAGGGGCACCAAAATCTTCTTTGAAAATCATCTTCTCATGAACCAGCAATAGCACAGACTTGATATATGGTATGCAGCTTCCTTTTAAGGTGTAGACTCAGATTTGTTCAAGAGAAGTTTGATGGGCTATATTTGGCGTCGTTATGGGAGGGGCAAAATTTTCGGCCCCACCCAAAATTTCTATTTTCCGAACCGAGAGGCTGATTTGAACCAAATTTTATGTGAGGGCGTATTGGGTCATAAGTACCTAATTTATGCCGATTTTTTTTTCCTGTAGCCCCATGGGAACCGCAGGAGCTAAAAATAGAAAAAATTAAAACGCCCTTATCTCCAAACCTGCACGGCACTGAGGATTTTTATTTGGTGTGAAGCTTCCTTAGGACCAACAGAAAGGATTGGTCAAAAAGAATTGCTATCAGTTTTATCATGGGGTACTTTTTTGGGACTTTGAAAAGTCTTTGGGAGCCCAAATGTTTAAATTAGTGCAGTATGAGGAATATTCTTTAAAAATCTTCTTCTTCAGATCTACCAATAAGAATCTTTTGATATTTGGTATGCAGCATCCTTAGGGGAGTGAGATTCAAGTTTGTTCAAGCCAAGTCCCTGGGTTCGTATTTAGGCTGGAAATTTGGGGTCCTGTTCTGGACTTAGAAATTTTCGACCAAAATCCGGAAATTTTTTTCTGTTTTTTATGCGTTTCGGTCAATTTTAAGACAAAAAAAATTTTTTTTTTTTACACTGAAAATTTGCGGGCAGGGTGGGACTTCGAAAATTTTGGACCAAAATCCAGAAATTTTTTTGGTCTTTAGCTCAACTTGACAAAGTCAAGATAAGCTATTGCCATCACGCGTGCGGAAGTCTGTTAGTCTGTGGGTCTGTTCACATTTTCCTTTAGCACAGGCTACACACTGCAGTTCTTGTCTGATCGTCACGAAATTTCAGATGCAGGTTTGGGGTCATGTCTAGATGAGAACGTCCCCTATTGGTTGCGATCGGTCAACCAGAATGGCTGCCCGAGCCCAAAACCTAAAAACCATAAGCAGTCTATAGGTCGTATTTATGAAGGGATTTCATTGTAACTTGGTAGGATGCCTCTGTATAATGCCTAGATGAGAACGTCCCCTTTTGGGCATGATCTGTCAACCGTGATGGCTACCCAAGCCCGAAACCCAAAAACTTTTAGCACAGTCTGCAGGTCATGTTTAATATGGAGGGATTTCATTGTAACTTTGTAGGATGACTCCTTATGATGTCTAGATGAGAATTTCCCCATTTGGGCATGATCTGCCAACCGTGATGACTGCCCGAGCCCAAAACCCGAAAACCTTTAGCACAGGAAACGGGTCATATTTATTGAGGAACTTCATTATAACTTGGTGGGTTGACTTCATATAATGTCTGGACGTGATTGGGCAAATGTGACGGCTACAGGGGCCCGAAGCCCAAAAACCTTTAGCACAGTCTACAGGTCATATTTATGAAGGGATTTCATTGTAACTTGGTAGGATGACTCCAAATAATGTCCAGATGAGAACGTCCCATTTTGATCGCGATCATTCAGCCTTGATGGGTGCCGGAGCCCAAAAACCTTTAGCATAGGTAAAAGGTCATATTTATGGAAGGATTTCATTGTAACCTGTTAGGTTGACTCCATATAATGCATAGATAATGGCATCCCCTTTTGGTTGTGATTGGTCAAATGTGATGGCTACAGGTGCCTGAAGCCCGAAAACCTTGAGCACAGTCCACAGGTCATATTTATGAAGGGATTTCATTGTAACTTCGTAGGATCACTCCAGATGATGCCCAGATGAGATTGTTCCCTTTGGTTGCGATCATTCAACCATGATGGCTGCCCGAGCCTGAATCCCGAAAACCTTTAGCACAGTCTACAGGTCATATTTATGGAGGGATTTCATTGTAACTTGGAGGATGACTTCATATAATGTCTAGATGGGAACGTCCCCTTTTGGACACGATTGGGCAACTGTGACGGCTACAGGGGCCTGAAGCCCGAAAACCTTTAGAACATTCTACAGGTCATAATTATGAAGGGATTTTATTGTAGCTTGGTAGGATGACTCCAAATAATGTCTAGATGAGAACATCCCTTTTTGGTCGCGATCATTCAGCCTTTATGGCTGCCCGAGCCCAAAGACCTTTAGCATAGTCTATAGGTCGTATTTATGGAAGGATTTCATTGTAACTTGTTGGTCGTGATTGGTCAACTGTGACGGCTTCAGGGGCCCGAAGCCCGAAATTCTTGAGCACAGTCTACAGGTCATATTTATGAAGGAATTTCATTGTAACTTCGAAGGATCACTCCAGATGATGCCCAGATGAGAATGTCCCCTTTTGGTTGCGATCATTCAACCATGATGGCTGCCCGAGCAAAAAGCCCAAAAACCTTTAGCACAGTCTACAGGTCATATTTATGAAGGGATTTCTTTGTAACCTGTTAGGTTGACTCCATATAATGCATAGATAATGGCATCCCCTTTTGGTCGTGATTGGTCAACTGTGATGGCTACAGGTGCCCGAAGCCCGAAAACTTTTAGCACAGTCTACAGGCCATATTTATGAAGGGATTTCAATGTAACTTGATAGGATGACGCGTTTTGGAATAATTCCACTGTAACTTACTGTATACTGTAATGTACGTTAACTGTGAGGGCCACATACATTAACTGTGAGGTCATATTAACCCACCCCTCAGCTCTTTAGTACAGTGTACACCTCATATTATTTTTATCAAAAACATAGCATACAGGGAACAGAAATGAACATATTCCCATTTATCACAATTCTTGTCTTATTTCATAATCCTTTCATAAACATTGAGTATTATCCTTTTCATCAAACACAACGCACAAGTTAAGCTACTGTGTCATTGACACTTTCATTTTTAGCTCAACTTTGGCGAAGCCAAATTTGAGCTTATGGCTTGGCCCGTCGTCCGTCTGTCCGTCAACAATTGGATACGGCTCGGGCTAGAGGCCGTATTTATGAACCGATCTTTACGAAACTTCGTGGGTACCTTTGTTATGACCGTGGGATGAGAACGAGTGTTTTTGGGTGCGGTCCGAAATTCAAGATGGCTGCCAGCCGCCATTTTATTAAAACCGACGATGCAGAAATCTGTTTTTTGTACAGAACTTCCATATGAAAGCTCTGATTTGAATAATTTTTTGTATGAATGTTTAGTACCATGGGATACATCACATATAATACGGGTTTTTTTCTCGTGCGTAAATTATGCAAATTAGACTAACTTTGATGTTTTTTGGTGTTACTTTCAGCACTGTAAGTGCAAATGCCAATACGGCTCAGGCTAGAGGCCATATTTATGAACCGATCTTTACGAAACTCCTTGGGTACCTTTGTTATCACCGTGGGACGAGAACGAGTGTTTTTGGGTCCGGTCCGAAATTCAAGATGGCCGATGGCAGCCATTTTGTACAAAATTTGGTGCAATCTGATTTTTGCACAGAACTTCCATATGAAAGCGCTGATTTGAATAATTTTTTGTGTGAATGTTTAGTACCATGGGATACATCACATATAATACAGGTTTTTTTCTTGTGCAGAAATTATGCAAATTAGATGAACTTTGATTTTTTCAGTGCTACTTACACACAATAAGTACACATGTCAATACGGCTCGGGCTAGAGTCTGTATTTATGAACCAATCTTCACGAAACGTCTTGGGTACCTTTGTTATCACCTTGGGACGAGAACGAGTGTTTCTGGGTGCGGTCCAAAATTCAAGATGGCTGCCAGTGGCCATTTTGTACCGAAAATAGGTCTGATCAGTTTTTTGTACGCAACTTCTATACGGCTCAGGCTAGAGGCCGTATTTATGAACCGATCTTTACGAAACTTCTTGGGTATCTTTGTTATCACTGTGGGATGGGAACGAGTGTTTTTGGGTGTGGTCTGAAATTCAAGATGGCCACCAGCAGCCATTTTGTACCAAAATTAGTGCAATCAGTCTTTTGTACAGAACTTCTGTATGAAAGTTCTGATTTGAATAAATTTTTGTATGAATGTTTAGTAACATGGCATACATCACATATAGTACGGGTTTTTTTCTCGTGCAGAAATTATGCAAATTAGATGAACTTTGATTTATTCAGTGCTACTTATACACTGTAAGTACACATGTCAATACGGCTCGGGCTAGAGGCTGTATTTATGAACCGATCTTCACAAAACTTCTTGGGTACCTGTGTTATCACCTTGGGACAAGAACGAGTGTTTCTGGGTGCGGTCCAAAATTCAAGATGGCTGCCTGTGGCCATTTTGTACCGAAATTAGGTGGAAAAAAAAATCAGTGGAATGAGATACATATGATGAAACCTATTATTATGTGTGGTACCTGCAGTCAGTAATTTTCAAAGTGCTCCATGGTCATGGTGCAGATAGAGGTTTGAAAGATGGAATCGGCTTAAACATAAACTTGTTTGTGTATGGTTGGGGAATATTCGGAGGAATGTGATATCAAGATAAAACTGAAGTTCCAAAGATAAAGGTCATAGTGATCATTACTATTCTCTGGAAGTGTCTGTAGACTGAGTCGGTTTCCACCCTCTAATTAAAGTTTTGCTTGTCCGATTGAAAACCAAACTTGACATGTTGGTTTTGTATAATGAGACGAAGAACCCTTTTTATTTTGGTGTCATTTTGCCAAAGAGAAATGTTACAGTGACCTTGAATTTATAAATTTTCTTGGAGTGTCTGTGGACAGAGCTGAATTCTGCTCTCTAATTAAAGTTTGGCTTTGCCAATCGAAACCAAACTTGACATGTGGGTTGCATATGATGAGAGGAAAAACTTGCTTCATTTTGGGGTTATTATGCCAAAGGTGAAGGTCAAAATGACTTTAACTTGAAAAATTTGTGGTTTCTGCCCTTTATTGGTTCATTGGGCCAATTGAAAACAAACTTGGCATTGGGTTGGGTAGGATGACTGGAAGAATCCTATTTTATTTAGAGCCATTGTGCCAAAGGTCTAGGTCACAGTGACCTTCAACTTATAAATTATCCTGGTTTCTGGTCTCAGAGTATCGGGGTATTTTTTAGGGAGATTAGCGACCCCTGCCGGCCAGCTCTAGTTTAGGTTGGAAAGATTATGAAATTATTCAGCCGGTATTAATACAAACTTAGAATTGTCTTTGCATGTTTATCCTCTTCAGAAATTGACTATAATTCAGTACACAATTTTGTCTATTAATAAAATGAAGTGCGATAGATTTCACAACATAATTTGTTTTTCATTTTAGGTTGACACAAGGAGTTGTCCAGTGTTAGGAAAGTGGTGTGAAAGTTATTCAATAAAAACAGCATTACAGGATATTAGAAGGCAAATGATACTAAAGGAAAATTCAAAACTTCCGCAGCCACCTGAGGGCTCCACTTACTATTGATAAATTTTTAATTAACAAATTCGAAGCCTAGGATACAGTTGCAGCTCCAACCTTTTTCAATATGTTCAGCAGGCCTTGCATTTTAATTCGTGGTCAGGTTGATTTACAGGCCATGTGAATCGAGTGTCACGTTAATTTTTTTTTTATCTGGTTGAATGCTAGAAGTTCATATTTGGACTCTACTGAAAAGTGTTGGTACCTAAATTAAAGGCTTCATATTCTGTGAATGTGTTTCATATTCACTTAAAAGTAAGTTTTTCACTCATATGTAGGGATGTGCCCACACCAGGTGGTATCAACCAGCACTGAAATTTACCACCCAGACCTTGGACCAGTTTCAGAGATTCCACCTGGCACATTTTTTTTCAGTGATTAGAAAAGCAATCTGTGGTGTTGAACTAATTATATTAACATCCTGTCTGATAATGCCGATCCTTCTTCACTTACCCATCGTTATAGTGTGCTGTTGGTGCTGCTTATATAATACCCCATTTTATTGAAGTTTTAGAAAAAATGGTGAATGATCGTCTCAGATCATGCCAGATGTATGTAAGAAAGTAACAATAACAATTCCCTTGCGTTTGCCTCTTCACCCTTACTATAGTTCAGCAATCTGAACATAGCGACTGATCATGTTGCTGAATTAGTTTGCCTGGTCCTATCTTGGTATCATCGCCTGGCACTCATTTTAAAATAGGCACATCCCTGCATATGGTTTTTCTTGTTACAATTTATTGGAGAGTACCGTTTGGCAATCTACAATAAATTGTTACAAGGAAAACCCATACGAACCAATTCTTAGAACCATTAATAATCTTGCACTTGACCAGTAAAAAGCAGTGTTGATTTTCCAGATAGCATGCAAATGTATATTTGATACTACTTTCATAATGGGAATATCTATGAGAGTAATCAAATAAGTCACTGTGAGCAGATGCATTACTAAATATAATTGGTTCTTCTATACATTCACTTGAAAATTGTCTTTTAGATTATTTTTATGTGAATTTTCAGGAAACTTTGATCATACTGTATTCTTTTGAATGAAAAAGGAAAATATGTAGTTTTCAAAAAAATTTACCATAAAATTGTAGGAATTTGGGCTTATTCTGTCTTTTTTTATTTTCATTTATTTAGTGGGGTATAAATCAGGTATAAAAAAAACTTAAAAACATTGTGTGCTCAAATTTGCACTGAAAATGTTTTTGAATATTATAAATGCAGAATGCTTCACATGGGATCTGACATTGTGTCTCTGCAGTTACAATCACAGGTGGGCAGTCATCCCTTTTTGATTAAGGATTTGGAAAAAACTATATACAGCTTTGGTTCTCGGAAACTAATCAACCTCCCTCATTAGAATTACTTTGATTTTAGTTCCTGAATTTTAACTGATTGGCCTTCACAAAATGCAAGGTCTGTTTCAAGCTGCCTTCCATTTCTTTTCAAGGCATTTGAACTGGCTACCTGTTCATTGATGGTAGTGACCCATCTAAATATTAGTCTATAAATAAAACGGTGACCAATATATTTTCATTTTTATGCCATGATCTAGAATGGATATGATTTCTTCCTGTATCATTGTTTTTGCTGGTGAAATGCTATACATATACAGAAACGCATATACGTTTGAATGGGTTAAATGAGCCTTCGGCTCAAGTGATATCCTAGGCCAAAGCAATCTTGTGCGATAATTCTTAACCCATTCAAAAGTATGTGCAGTTTTGTATTTATCACACACCTCCCATGTAACAACAGTCTACACGAAAATTGAACTAAAAGCACTTTTAACTGGATAATTGCTGTGTTTCCTTTGTTGCCAACAAGACATCACTGCTAGTTAGCGGGGTACAAACCCTAATTTGCTTTTTAATTTTTACGGCATTTAATTGGTCGAAACCAGTTGACACCGATCAGTGTCAAACTTTAGATATTATTGACTAAACTGCGGGGAATAACACAACAAAACGTTTTGAAATAGCTAATAAGATTAGCACACTCCATCATTATATGGCTAGTTGTGGAAAGTATTTGTCAAGGAACATGCCTTCAGAATGTTATTTTTATTTTGTAAATTTTTTACTCGAATTTGATTGTTTAAATATCCCGGGTAAAATCTAAATGAGGAACTTGGAATTTCCAAGCGATCTCGATTCCAGTGCATTCTACCAATGATTGATGTGTTTATTTACACAGGTTCCTTCTCTGTTTACATTGGAAACGAAATCGAAGGTGTTTTGTGTCACCACCTGTACAATACAACTTTATTTTTATCGTTCAGGCAGAACAGTGGAAACCCTAATACCCTTTTACATTAATATATGTGTGATAAATTGTTGGAAAAGGCTCTTTTCCTGGTGTCATATTACAGTATATCAGCACAATTGTGGAAGAAAGTTAAAAAATAATTTGAAATGTTCTGCATTGAGCTGATTAGCTGTGGAGTTTTACCCTCTATCAAAAAGACCTAACTGATGACATTATTATTTTCCTCAGTGCATGAGGGTGTAGAATGGGAATATCTCACCAGAGGGGCAAGTTATTTGAGTTTAGATATGTAGCTTACCGAGTGTCTAACGCTTCCCATGAGGCCGAGATTTCCGTTCGCTTCCCATGAGGCCGAGATTTCCGTTAAACAAAACTCTTTGTGAATTATTTTTCTCCCACCCAAATGTCATGGCGACATTTGAGATTCAAGATTGATCATTTACTACCTGATCTTTCTGAGGACAGGTTGTTTGATGACAAAATCTTATGAGGTATTCTGAAAGAGCAACAAAAAGTTATATATACCAAAGTTACACACTTGGAAAATGAAAGGTATTCTGTATGAAGACAAGGCAGAGGGTTCGATGCGATGAGAAAATGCCAGAATGCACCATTCTAGAGCTAAAAATGTTGATGTTTACAAGGCATCATACCCATGACATGTGTTTTCTGGCATGTTTGAGGCAGTAGAAAATATTTTCCTAAACGATTAAGGCTGTATTATTCTTGGCTTTCCAAACATAGCTCCTGACTCCTCACTGGCATGACTCCTCACTCCTCACTAGCACAAGCTTGTTCTACTAAGGTACATAAACATTCTTCTGGGATCAAAAAGTGTAAAAATGAAATTTTGATATCAAAAGTTTTTGTTGATAATATGGGGAGGGTTTGACTTGTTTGTTCAGGGGCAGACGAGCTTCAAAAATAGGGCCAGGAAAATTGTATTTCCACTGACCCATTTTAGTGAGCCTAACTACCTTGAATGTCAATCAAACTTGCCCAAAATCAAAAATAGATGTTACCCATTGAACAAGAGTGTCATTTCAGTTTAATAACCCATCACCTGTAAAAGCCTAATTCTGACATTGATTACTTTGCAAAATGAGTGCCTCAACAAGAAGTAAAATCTCTGGTACCTTTGCAGTTGTTTCTAGTTAAATCTTGGCTGCTTATAGCCAAGAGTTAACTAGAAACAACTGCAAAGGTAACAGAGATTTTACTTGCAAGTTTACCCTAAGACAGGTTGTTGGGGCACTCTTTTTGTTTCTCTTTTCCCAGAATCATCTGCAAAGCCAAAGAATATCGGAGTAAACAAAGATTAGCAAAAGTATTTTCTCAAGGCCCTTGAGGATTAATGCCACAAAAGAACATTTTGATGTCTGATTTGTCTTACGGGGTGACATTTTATAGAAGTATTTTGCAATTAAGTTTGAAATCTAACCAAATTGCTTGATGTACTTGTCCACTGGGTCCACTCTCCCACTTGAAATTCTCCCAGTTTCCAGATAAACCAGACCACCTTTCGATACTTTAGATAAAGGGTTGGACAATGGAAAGCTAAGGTCATCATTAACAATACGCTGACTCTTTTGAGATTTACTCTGACATTTCAGGATAAAAAATGTTTTGGGGTAAATCCTGAAACCAGGCTTCTGCATTGTTTGGGGGTTTGGGTTGTTTTGGTTTTTTTTTTAAACTTCAGAATAGCATCCTAGAATTTGTATTAATGAAGGAAAAATGTGCTTGAAATTTTCCTCTGGTCAGTTGGCATAGTTCATCAGTTTTTGTGCCAAGTGAAATAGTTGGACAGTTTTCAGTTTGTTGATCAAAGTAGGTATTTTTAACTCAGGTGAGGAAAGCTCAAGGGGAGCTTTAATGATCACTCTGCATCTGTTAATCCCTTTGCCTGTCCGTCTTCACGTTCCTCAAGTGTGAACTTTTACTTTTTCTCCTCAAAAACTAATCAACCAAATTTGATATGCATGTTCTTTAAATCAAGCTTTCAGGCTTCTTTAAATCAAATGCCCAGGTTCATATTGGGGGAACTCTGTAGTGTTAACTAATCATAGATTCTGAATGTCACCTTAAATCCATCTTTATACAACTGTCCCAGATGAGCGGTTTAGTCCTCTTGGGTCCTATTATTTTCAGGAGGTTTTGAAGTAAATGTATGCATTGATATCAATATTCAAATACATTATATGGCCACTTTTCAGTGGGCATTAATATTTTTGTAAATAGACTTAAGTAAATGAAACTTTGAATTTCAATTGCTTTGAATACTTGGGTGTTCAGAATGTGAATCTTTTTCATAGTTTCCATTTCAGATTTTCTTTGAACTTAGAATGCCTAGAATTTCCTGTGTGCAATATTCAATTTTTTCAGATCTTTTAGCAGATAGGGATATGATGCTAGACTCAATTTTATATTGTTTTGTATTTTTAGCTCACCTGACTGAAAGTCAGGGGGGAGCTCAAATGATCACTTTCTGTCGTCCGACTGTCGTGAACTTTACATTATCGACTTAAGAAAAAATATCTGACAAATTATCTCCATACTCAGTAGATGTTGGCATTGCGTGTATCATTTTCAAGTCAGGGGAGCTGATCAGAGTGATCACTTGCCGTCCATCGTCTGTCGTCCGTGAACATGATGTTTGCATCTTCTCCTCCCAAACCGCTGAACCAATTTAATTGATATTTGAGATAATAGTTTGTTATGACATCACATTTTGATTTTGTTCAAATCAAGTTGCATCGCCCCTCCGTAGGTCCGAGCCCAAAAAGTGATATTTGGTGTGCAGCTTCCTTTTGAGGTGTAGGTTGTTCAAGAGAAGTTCGAGGAGCTATATTTGCCCTCGCTATGGGAGGGGCAAGAATTTTCGCCCCACCCAAAATTTCTATTTTCCAAACCGAGTGGCAGATTTGAACCAAATTTGACATGAGGGCTTATTGGGTCATAAATTCTTAATTTATGCCAAAAGAAAATTTTCCCGTCGCCCCATGGGAACGGCAGGAGCTGAAATAGAAAAAAATTGAAATGCCCATATCTCCAAAACTACACAGCACTGAGAATTCTTGTATGTGAAGGTTCCTTGGGACCAACAGAATGGAATGGTCCAAAAAAATTACTATCGGTTTTATCATGCGGTACTTTTTTGGGACTTTTGAAAAAAGTGCTGAGTCAGCATTTTTTAACATTGCGGGTAATTCGAAAACATTTAAGACTACTTTTCTCCCAAACCACTGCTCCAAAAGCTTTCAAATTTCACATATAACATCATTGGAAGATTGTTTCACATGTTTATTGAAAACAAATCCCTGGGTCCATATTTGGGCTCTGTATGGGGGCCCAAATGTTTAAATTAATGCAGTATGAGGAATATTCTTTAAAAATCATCTTCAGATCTTCCAATCAGAATCTTTTGATATGTGTATGCAGCATGCTTAGGGGGGTGAGATTGAAGTTTGTTCAAGCCAAGTCCCTGGGTTCATATTTGGGCTCACTGTGGGAGCCCGAATTATAACTTGGTTTAAAATGAGGAATTTTCTTTAAAAATCTTCTTCTTCATATCCAGCAGTCGAAATGTTTTGATATTTGGTATGCAGCATCCTTAGCGGGGTGAGATTCAAGTATGTTGAAGCCAAGTCCCTGGGCTCATATTTGGGCTCGCTGTGGGAGCCCGAATTATAACTTCGTTCAAAATGAGGAATTTTTCTTTAAAAATCTTTTTTCAGATCCAGCAGTCGGAATATTTTGATATTTGGTATGCAGCATCCTTAGGGGGGTGAGATTCAAGTTTATTGAATCCAAGTCCCTGGGTTCATATTTGGGTTCCCTGTGGGAGCCCGAATGATAACTAAGTGCAATATGAGGAATTTTTCTTTAAAAATCTTCTTCAGATTCAGCAATTGGAATGTTTTGATATTTAGCATGCAGCATCCTTAGTGGGGGAGGGGAGGGGGGAGGGGTGAGATTCAAGTGTGTTGAAGCCAAGTCCCTGGGTTCATATTTGGGCTCACTGTGAGAGCCTGAATTATAACTTAGTTCAAAATGAGGAATTTTCTTTAAAAATCTTCTTCAGATCCAACAGTCAGAATGCTTTGATATTTGGTATGCAGCATCCTTAGGGGGGTAAGATTCAAGTTTGTTCAAGCCAAAAAAAAGCCAAGTCCCTGGGTTGATATTTGGGCTCCCTATGGGAGCCTGAATTATAACAGTTCAATGTGCGGAACATTCTTCAAAAATCTTCCTCACATCCACTAGCCAGAATCTTCTGATATTTGGTATGCAGCATCCCACTGGAGGTGAGATTCAAGTTTGTTCAAACCAAGTCCCTGGGTTCATTTTTATTTGGGCTCCCTGTAGGAGCCCGAATTATTACTTAGTTCAATATAAGAAAGATTCTTTAAAAATCGGGGGGGGTTTTTGGATCCACTGGTCAGAATCTTTGTATATTTGGTATAACCTTTTCTTAGGAGGGGCAGATGCAACTTGTTGAAATCAATTCCCTGGATTGGTATTTAGGCTACCATTTCAGGTGAGCACCCTCAGGCCCCCTGGGGCCTCTTGTTTCTTCCCACCATCAAGGAGCCGTGTGTTAGATTAGGTAATTGTAGATAATTATCAAGTCCCATATATGTGGGTGGATTTTGTCATGGAACAGAAATTAACTTATTCTCAATTCTTGTCTTATTTCATAATCCTTTCATACACATTGTACATTATCCTTTCCGTCAGATACTACACACAGTCAAATTAAGATACAGTGTCATTGACACTTTCATTTAGGTTTCTGTTGGAGCACAAATTTTAACTAAGAACAATGGTGAGAACATTTCTTTAAAAAACCTTCTTCAGATCCTCTTCAACCAATCTAACCCTGCCTGTGCCGTGGTGCAGAGTTACGATGTTGGAGAGCTGACAGCCACTCGTCATTGCTCGGTGGTTCTCTCAGGGTACTCCGGCTTCCTCCACCCGTAAAACTGTCACTGACATGATATGACCCTGGCTGTTAAAGTGTCGTTAAACCATAATAAATAAATTCTTCAGATCCACCAGTCAGAATTCTTTCATATTTGGTATAAAACATCTCAAGGGGGATCAGATTCAAGTTTGTTCAATTTGAGTCCCTGGATTAATATTTGGACTCTCTTGAGAGTGGGGGCAGGGGAGGGGAGCAGGTTAGGTTCAAGTTGGTCAAATCCATTCCTTAGTGTTTTTCCATAAAATTTGCCTTTCGTCACTTCAATCCTTTGTAGTGTTGATGAACAATGTCTGACTGAATGTGACCCCAAATACTTCTTTGAACCACTTTGTCAGGTGAGTGATTAAGGCCCCTTGGGGCCTCTTGTTTGTTATAGTTGTCGGGATTCTTTTGGGTGTCCACAGGGGCTGGCTGTTTTTCCCAATTCAAACCAAATATCCTAAATCCCATTCAAACCAAAAATTATTTAACAATTGTTGTCCTGAACTGAGTGGCCATGAGCCAGAAAACCAATACTTACCTATCTTATGAAGAATTAAAAGCATCTGAATTCAAGGACAAACAACAGGTGTGTTCTTGTTTAACTCTTAAGACCAAATTCTGCAACAAAACAGGTGCTCCAACAGGTAGGTTGTAGATAAACTTGCAAGTTACATTCTAAGAACCTTCCCAGTTGTTTCTAGGCAAGTTTTGGCTGCCTATATAAGCAGTCAAGACTTGCCTAAACACAGCTACACAGTCTCCGAATGTAGCCTGTGGGTGTTTTCAGTGCAATTTGAAAGTAATATTTCTTAATCTTTGTGTGTTTCTCTCCTCCAGACAAATTCCAAATTGGAGCATTCATGATGTAAATTTCGTTCCCAAAGAGGGCAGAATTCCTGAGTTGTATTAGTAAAGGTCTAGAGAGGAGGGTTGATTTTTATCTGCTAAGACATTAAAAAGATATCTTAACCTAATGAAATTAATCATCATTTTGACCAAATAAATCCCTGTACATGTTGTGGGCACCTCTTTCTCCTGAGGTAGTAAAATCATACTAACATTGAAAATGGGCCTTTATGGGTTAAACATGCCAAATATTGAATTCAATTACTTATAAAATCACGGCATGGTTATGCGAAACCACCATGTCTTGATTTGATGAAATATTCTCTGAAGTCTGGCATCAAGATATCACAGTGTATGGGACTACTCCTATTTCGCAGGGTACTGGTATATATTGTTATGATGAACCAGGAATATACCTCTTCCAGGTAACGTGTATTTTGTTCAGGGCAGTGGATGAAGAGTAAAGCAAACACAAGGGTGCCAGGTTTGGGTGTAGGGATTCTGGAGTATTTTGTGTGGATACTGATATGGCCTTCATCGGCATGGGATATTATGTATTTCCACTCCCAACCAAGTTGCACATGGAGATACGGAATTTTGCATTTTCACAAATTGAGATAATCGTCAGTATCCATGTAAAGACAATCTTTTTTTTTTATTTTACAAGCATCAGATAAATTTTTGGTCTCTTCATTTCATTTTTTAACCATTGCCAAATCATTCAAAACACAAATCTTCTGATTATTATTTAACCCTTTACCTAAAGACAAGCTCATTCCAATGAGGTTCACATGATATGGTCTTGATGAACTTTTTTGAAATCTTTGAAACAATAATATTTAAAATAATACATTTTGATATTGTGTGCGTTGGGTAAAAGGTTAACCATTCCCGGGTTATGTATTTTACCCTCAGCACTCTGATGTTAAAATGGCAAAGTTTTCGGCAGCAAATATTTCTCATAATGCAGTTTGATATTTAACCAAATATACCTTGTTTGGCAGATCTCTGTGAGCTCTGTCAAACAAGATATAATTGGTTTAAATCATAATTAAACAAGAGAAAAACAGAGTGATTGGGCAAAATTCTCTTGCACTACCAGAGTACTGGCGTGAAGTGTCACAGCAAATTTCAGTCCCTTGTATTTCCTGGACAGCATTCACAAATGGCTCAAAATTGTTTTAGAAAGAGCTTAAGAATGGAAACTAATGGAACACTATTTCCAATTCAAGTCCAGTAGTTTGTTGTGTTTATTTCTTAGTTTTTTGTTTTTTTTCGTTTTGAATTATCATGTGAAATAGTCCAGATAATTTAACTTTATGTTGTGACATTCAATCGCTGCTGTGAAACTGTTTCTCTATATCTCTTGCCTGGAAGACATTAACTTTTAAAAGATTTTTCTTGATAATTCACAGCTGGGCATATAATAAATAGAGAATATCTATTGTTTTTGAGAGGATACCGAAAAGTATCTGAGTGACTGAGACAAATGTTTATTTTTCTCAAGTGGCTTGTCATGAGCAAAAAATAAACATTTGTCACAGTCATGAATGAGATCATTTTCAGTATTCATTTAAAAACACTAGAGTTTCTTTTTACTATACGTATTTCAGAAGAAGTTGGTAGTTTTTGGTGATAAATCGGTGGTATTCACCATCATTAGGCTTCAACTAGACACATGAAAAACCCACAGCTGATTGTTACCCTTTTTACATTAGTAATCTGATATAATAAAATAAAGTACTCATATAGTTTTGTGCGTATACCTCATAAATGTATCAAATTTTAAGATATAGTATTTTTAATATTACTATAATAATAACAGTTAAAATATTTCCCAGTGGAACCTGTAATAAACAAGGTCCGTTTTACTGGTAAAACAGGACCCGATAATCATTGCCTGGGGTGGATGTCCTCAAAAATGGGCAACATGGATATAAATGATGGCCTGGACTTGATTTTATATCTGTGTTGTTTCCCATGAAAACCCTGGGAAGTAAAACAGTGCTTGTTTACTGTGGAAAACAAACTCTGTTTTACTGGTAATATAGGCCCTGGAACCAATGCCTGGGTGGAAGTCCAGGCATAATGGGCAACATGGGTTTCAACATTGGCTGGACTTGATTTTATATCCATGTTGTGGTCACGAAATGTGTGACCTTAATTGGTTGAGGGCTAGATTATTTTTGGTGGTCTTAATTTGTTGTACAAAATTTGGTCTATTACTAATTATTGGAGAGTGCCTGAATATGAAACATAAGCAAGGAAAATGTTGGCTTTTGATCTGGTACCCTCATTTTTTTTTAAAGCCCTGATAGTGGCTTCAAGCACGCAACCAATTAAAGATGAATAAAATATCCATGTTCTGATCACGATTAGCTATTGTGCAGAAATATTTGATCTTAAACACCAATAAATAAATAGTTAACACATTTAATCATTTATAAGCAACAATAGCATTGATACACAGAGGTGATTTTCTTGCGTTCTCGATACAGTGAAAATTTCTATACCTTCCTTGTGGGGGTTCAGTTATTATGTTTCCACAATGTTTTCTATAATCTATGGTTGAGTGTATATTAAATTGCAAGTATTATCGGTATGTTGCATTAGTTAAAGGGTTAACAAACTAGATCTTCTTATGTTCCTTTTTTATATCATTGTAACAGTGTGCAAAATTTAAAAAATGACTGACTGTTCACATGGGTTGGAGATGGCTAACCGAATGCATGGTTATGTAAAAATTCATTAACAAGTAATATATTGCATGGAATTGAAATATAAATATAGCCTTTCACGGCAAAAGTCTAAAAATCAAGAAAGGCTGCTTAACTGGTAGAGTGCTAGAAGCCCATAGTTAGGCTTTATTCTGACTGCAGGTATCTACAGTTAAAGGCATCATATTCTGTGGATGTCCTTCATATTATCTTGTAAGTAAAATTACTTCATCTCCATCAATTTGCATTGTTTCAATTCATGGGAGAGTGCCTATAGGCATTCTCCCATGAATTGTAACAAGACAAAAATGTGTGAACAAATCTTGAGGCTAAGAAAAAATTTAGCCCGCTGACTCTACCAGTTGAATGACTCAGACTTTACCTTTCAAGATGCAACGTTTGGCTAACAGGGTATCCGTTCGCGTTGATTTAAATTTGTGTAACCACCACATGAACGAAACAAGCGGTCTCATCAAATTTTGCACACTGTTGTATACCTTTGGGAAAAAAGAATTTCAAATTGTTTCACTGATTTATATAGGATTAATCAAGATTGTACCAATATTATGGAAAAGGATTTAGAATCAATCCCAGATGCAAGAACAGTTGGATGGATTGTATAGTAGTCAAAATATTGTGTAGGTTATTTTGTGAAAATGTAATGATGAAAACAAATTGTGCTGTAACCTAGGCTCAAATGAATCGATTCATTGTGGAGGTAGAGCTGTGGCTTTGTTTCTCAGCTAAATGTATATTCACTTGATGCTTCATTGAGAGAACTACCATTGATTTTTCTCCAGGAGTTAAGCAGCTCCAGAGACTATTTCTGTGGGTACAGGTGGTTTGATTATGTACTTTATAAAAGGGACAGTTTGAGCAAGATGTGCAGTGATGAGCACAGTGTAGACCCTGAAATCGTTTCCTAACATTTGAATATTGTTGGATTGCCGTGGTATTGGAGCCATGGATTTTTTTTTTTAGGATTTTCTTTGTGTTTGTCTGTACAATTCAGATGTGATTTATTGGATATTAAAATATTTCATTTGAATATTAATCTGTTGTATTAAACAATAGATCATGCATAAAACTAATTTTTTTATTTTCAAAATTGATAAATCACCCTTCATGGTTTATTCTGCATAATCAACCACACGCTATACATAACAGGGTTTAGCCCAAGACCTGCATGGGGTCAAATTTCTACCCCATTCGCAATGTGAAATACATGTAGGCAGAATGAAAAATTCCTAATTGAGCTGACCATGTTTTGCATGTCCTACCAACCCCCAGTTATCCAGTTCCAAAGCAGTATCAAAGTTCTGAATATACATGTATTATATACATATATGTAGGTGCTAACTGCCATGGCTCATGTTTTCACAGGGTTTTTATCTTTGTAGAGTTTCCAAGCTGCTTCAAGCTCCTCAGCTCCAAGGAACTCATTAGATCTGTGGTACCGGACTAAAAGTCAGGCATCACTGATCTTTTTGGTCCCTGGAATTATGATGTAGTTTGCTTGAATGCACTTTATAGTTTTTGGTGGCTAAAGTAGATTCCCAATCCCCTGGAAGGCCCATTCTCAATTTTCATGGATTAAACCTGTTCTACTCTTCCAGCAATTTGCATTTTTTCACATTTTCCAAGCCATATCACATACCATATATTGAATAGACAAGAGTCCTTGAAAATGCTTAACCCTTTACCAAACAAATTTGCTGCATCCACCCATGTAATTATGCAGTTGAAAAAATATATTTTTCAAAATAGTTTCAACAAAACCATATCATGTGACCCCTCATGTGAATGCTCATGTCGTTACATTGAAGCAGTCAAGTGAGATGGTTTTGTTGAAATTTTGTGAAAAGTTGAAAAAAAATATAAAATAATAAATTTTGGGTAACATGGCTTGTTTTGTCACAGATGTTTGCTCATGAGCTGTAGTATTTGTGTGTTATTGATGTGTAAATTATTGATGTGTAAATTGGGGGGAGGGGGGTCACACTGAAAATATACTACACCCAGGCCGTATTGAATCTTGGCATGGATCCTACACTTGATTGAGTAGTCAATTTAAGGAGTTTCCAGGACCTCCCCTGGATATTTTTGAGAAGTGAGAGATAAGAAATCCCCCGTTGGAGCCTTGGGAAGTGGAGCACTTCTTGTCCACTGTGGTAAACAAATTCTGCTTCACTGGTAAAATGGGACTCTGTAACCAATGCCTGAGGTGGAAGTCCTGTAGAGTACATGGCATAGGTAGAAACAAATGACCAAATTTGACTAAATACTTATGTTGTGGTCATGATGTATTCATTGATGCTGAATGTGATCTTAAACACAAATAAATAGAGATGAGAAATTCAAGTATTTTCTAGAGCAAAAACGGTGAGCTCCCTTCCAAGAGCTACACATTACATTCTTCTATAAGTTGAGGGAATTTGTATTCCATTTTCCCATTCAAATGTCACGTCTCTTATCTGCAACCTAAATGTAATGCACAAATCCCATTCTATTCAGCAGACATCCTATCAGGCAGAGATTATTCAATCAGGTAATATTCAGCTTCCTGTGAAGTGAACTTGAGTATTGCTAAAAATCTCAACCTGATATTACATTTTCAAGATTTGTCAAAGAAGGTTTAGTATTCAAGGAAAAGTGATTTTTAAATTCCAGAACTTTCAGCGAGTTAAAGGGTAACCAAGGATTGCTGTCTGGTGTGGATATTGATTTGGTATGGAATCCCTTGTGTTAGAATTGGTGACTAGTATGTATACAAACAGGGGATGCAATTAAAATAATTTTATGCTAATTTCCCAGAAAGTGTCTCAAAGGTTTTTTTCTCCCCAGATATACAAACCTTGTTAGAAATTTCCTCTGCTAATTTTGCATATTGGTCAAAGACATCCTGATTACTTGAATGCAAAATTTCACATTACAGTGGATCCCACTTAATTCAGTATCTCTAAATTAATTAACCCTGTTAACTGAATTTTGCATCCAAACAAAACTATTTGCCATACATTCAGTACCAATTTGACAAAAGTTATAGAGTAAACACCTGTTAAATATAGGACCCTGCGAATATTCAGTATCCGAACATGTATTTTAGATTTCACTGCTGTATTTGATTCTAATTCAATTCGACAATTTGCGCAAATATCTATTGAATGTTTTTGTCTGTGTGTTTATTGAGTCACTGCATCAATAAATGCCAGAAATTAACAAGTTATTGTTGTTGATGTCAACCACAATGAAATTTAACACTGCTACGCCCTGCTAAATCAAATTTCTGTTTCTCAATATTTCAATTAACATATCTGAGGAAAATGTTTCCTGAAATCAGAACTTTGTGCATTGAAGCAGTGAAGGATTAAGTCAAGCGTAGTAATGTTCCTCGAGCGAGATATCAGATGAGCAAATGTTATCCCTGAGGGACGGAAGCCTGTTTCGAACACATGCAAGGAGTAATTACACTCTAAAATCAGTTGGGTTAAAAATTAACCCAAATCAACTTGGAGGAGTGAATTTGAACCCAATTCATATCTACTCAACCCAGTTGATTTGGGTTAATCTTTAACCCAACTTATTTTAGAGTGTAGTAATCGTCACCATGGTCCCAATTCCAAGATAAACAAGAGGCCCCACGGTGGCTTAATTGCTCACCTGATAAATTGGTTCAAAGAAGTATTTTGGGTCACATTCATTTACCCTTTGTTCATCAACACTATAGAGGAATGGAGTCATGAAATTGTTCATAACTCTTGTGTTCATGTCAGATGATTATTATCACAGGTCTTCCTGACTGCTTCCAATTTTAATAGACGTAGACAAGCACTGCCACTGCAGTTTGAAAGGCAAATTTTATGGAAAAACCACTAAGGAATGGATTTGAACAACCTTGAACCTAACCTCCCCCCTCCCCTCATAGAGAGCCCAAATATTATCGAATTGAACAAACTTGAATCTGATCCCCCTAAAAATGTTATAAAACAAATATGAAAGGGTTCTGACTGGTGGATCCGAAGAAGATTTTTAAAGAAATCTCATATTGCATTAATTTAAACTTCGGGCTCCAATAGAGAGCCCATATATTAACCCAGGAACCTGATTTGAACTAACTTCAATATGACCCCCCTAAAGAAATAGTAACAAGTGTGTGGAGTGTCTTTCAAGTTTCTACAGAAAATACATCACACCAAAGCTTCATATGAAATTTTAAAAAGATCGGGTGAGGGATGTGGGCTGTAGAGTGTGCTGATGGAATTGCTGACAGTGTTATATGCCAAATCCAAGATGGCCACTGGTGGCTGTGTTTTTCAATGAAATTCAGAAAAATTTGATAGCTCCCATCTAGACATTACACCAAAGCTACATATAAAATTTGAGAAAGAACGGGTGAGAGGTGCAGCCTGCAGGTTGTGCTAATGGAATTGTTGACAATTTATATGCCAAATCCAAGATGGCCACTCCCCGCAATATTTTTTCAATGATATTTAGAAAAATTCTATAGTTCCCATCTAGACATCATACCAAAACTACATATGAAATTTGAAAGAGATCTGGTGAGAGATGTAGGGTGTGCTGATGGAATTGCTGACTTTTTATATGCCAAATCCAAGATGGATACTGGTAGCCATGTTTTTCAATGAAATACAGAAAAATTAGATATCACACCAAAGCTACATATGAAATTTGAAAAAGATCAGGTGAGAGATGTGGCATTAGGGTGTGTGCCATGTGCTAAAGGAATTGTGGACGGACATACAGATGGATAAGGGATCGCAACCCATCCCAATAGCTCATACCTTGGGTTCGTGACTTTTTGGCCTTGAGATGTTTCGGCCCCATAAAAGGCCGAAACGTCCCACTTTATAAGGCCGAAACGTCTCACTTTTTAAACTTTTACCCAGTCATTTCGGCCCAAATAAATAAATATTTGCTTATGGGTCAATAAATATTTTAAAATATTATTCAACATTTGCACCTCTAGAGGTTTTTTGAAGCAGCAAACCATCATATTTCAAATTTGAAAAACGACAAAAGGAAGCCTGGAGTAAATGGGTGCATATCCCCCCACCCCCGCCCTGTCACTCTCTTAAATAAATTTCTCATTGTTTGGCAGTGACTAAAATAAACTACAATTATTAGATTTTTTTTCACCGCATTTCATTTAATTTAATAAATTGCCAGATAAGTCTGTAACATTGTTATATATTTGTCTCCGGTAATTTTGTGTAATTATTCATTGAAATGGCTCCACTTCAGCCTTTTCCACGAATAAATGCAAAATTATTACATTTTTTACCAGATTGCATTGAATTTAATAAATTGTCAGATAAGTCTGTAACATTAATTGTTATTAAATTATTACATTTTTTACCAGATTTTGTTTAATTTAATAAATTGCTAGATACGTCTGTAACATTAATTTTTATCTAAATTTGTCTCAATAATTTCGCGTAAATATTCATTGAAAAGGCTTCTCTTCAGCTTTTTCAACGAATAAACACAAAATTATTACAATTCTATCAGATTTAAAATAATTTAACGCATTGCTAGATAAGACTAACCCTAATTTTCAGCTCAACTTGACAAAGTCAAGCTGAGCTATTGCCATCACTTCTCGTCCGTTGGCGTAAGTACGTCCACAATTTCCTTTGACACACCTCACAGGTCGCATTTATGATCAGCTCGCTTTTAAATTTGGTATGCTTGTTTGGGGTGACCTCAAGATGGGAGCTATCGATTTTCTTCAATTTCCGTCAAAAAATGTTGCCGCGGCCAACGTTCTTAGAACTTAGTTTAGTCAGACCTCAATATGTTCCTTTGGCACACCCTACAGGGCACATTTATGATAGGAATGCTTTCAAACCTGGCATGCTTGTTTCGGGAGACCTCTAGATGGGAGCCATCGATTTTCTTCTACTTCCGTCAAAAATGTTGCCGTGGCCAACATTCTTAGAACTTAGTTTAGTCAGACCTTAATATTTCATTTAGGCACACCCTACAGGGCGCATTTATGATCAGATTGCTTTGAAACCTGGCATGCTTGTTTGGGGTGACCTCTAGATGGAAGCTATCGATTTTCTTCCATTTCCATCCTTCAAAAAATGTTGTCGCTGTCGATCTTTGAACTTAGTTTAGTCAGGCATCAATATATTCCTTTGGCATGCCCTACAGGGCACATTTATGATCAGATCGGTTTGAAACTTTGTATTCTTGTTTGGGGTTACCTCTAGATGGGAGCTATCGATTTTCTTCGATTTCCGTCAAAAAATGTTGCCACTGGCAATGACCTTCAATGAACTTAGTGAAAACTTAGTGCAGTCAAGCGTCAATAATTCCCTTAGACACTCCCTGCAGGGCACATTTATGATTGGATCACTTGCAAACTTGGTGTGCTTGTGTGGGGTGACATCTATATGGGAGCTGTCGATTTTCTTCCATTTCTGTCAAAAAATGTTGCCGCTGACCTTTGAACTTAGTTTAGTCAGACCTCAATATTTCCTTTTAACACACCCTTGAGGGCACATTTATGATCGGATCACTTTGAAACTTGGTATGTGTATTCGGGGTGATCTCTAGATGTGAGCTATTGCTGTTTTTCATTTCCATAAAAAATTATTATCGTGATCACCAGCCTTTGAACTTACTGCATTTGTGCATCAGCTTATCCCTTTTGCACTCGCAGCAGGGTATATTTATGAATTTCCATAAAAAAAACAATTGTCCTTTGGCATGCCTCAGAGGGCACATTTATTATCAGGTTGTTTTGAAACTTTGTATGCTTATGCAGGGTGACAAAGATAGGAGCTATTGATTTTCTTTTCATTTCCATCAAAAACTGTTGCTGTTAGCAACAATCTTTGAATTTATTGCATTTGTGCATCAGCATTCTTTGACATGGCCTACAGGCCACATTTATCATAGGATTGTTTTTGAACTCGGTGTGCTCATTAGGCAAGACCTTTAGATAAGAGCTATTGATTAGCATTCGTTTCTGTGAAAAAAAAGTTGCCATTTACAATAACCTTTAAACATACTGCATTTGTGTATCAACATTCTTCCTTTAGCCAGTCTTACAATTTAATTTAAAAATGCAACCAATGATCTTCAATTTTGCCATTTCATTTATAACTTACCAAGTCAAGTTTGAGCTACAGTGTCATTGACACTTTCATTATATATATCTGTCACCAATAATTTCGTGTTTATTCATTGAAAATGCTCCACCGCAGCATTTTCAACGAATAAACGCAAAATTATTACACTTTTATTCAGATTTAATATTATTTAATAAACTGGTATTATCACCTGTCCCCAAACATTGGCAAACCACTTCCCGTGTTGATAATGCAGATAATCAACCAATGAAATAATTGATGAACTGAGTACAATGCAGGAGCCACGACTTGTTTTCACTGTAATCAGTGGGGCCAGTAACAAGTGTGTGGATTGTCGGGCAGAAAATCAGTGTACACAGATTGTCAGGGGATTCTTCGGCTGAATCTATTTTATTTACGTTGTCTCTCCACCCTCTTTCTTCGAGGCCGAAATGTCCCAAGCCGAAACGTCCCAATCCCCATACCTTGATGACAAGTTGAGCTAAAAAACAATACTGGGAAGCACTGTATTGTTCAAATGAATGTGGGAGCCGCAATTGGTGCTGTCTGTTGAAAAACATTTCAAGATTTGGATGTGTTCATCGCATACAATTTTTTGACGTGAGGACATTTTCACGGGTTCCACCATTTCTGCCATTTTGTATTCTTTCATTCATTCCACAGAAATCAACCCATGAAATTGACACTGACATTACTTCTCGCATTGTGTACTCACAAGGAAAAATACGTGAGAATGGCAGTTATGTGAAAGGAAGGGTGCAGATACTGCATGCATGTGAAAGTAGCTTGCATAGGTTTTATGTCGCCACTGACAAACTATTAGTTCAATCTTTTTGATAACCAGCTATACTTAAAATAGTCCATTTTTAGCTTAACTTGACAAAGTCAAGATAAGCTATTGCCTTCACGCATGCGGAAGTCTGGGAGTCTGTTCACATTTTCCTTTAGCGCAGACTACACCCCGTAGTTCTTGTCCGATCATCACAAAATTTCATATGCAGGTTTGAGGTCATGTCTAGATGAGAACGTCCCCTTTTGGTCACAAGCGGTCAACTGTGATGGCATGGCTGCCCGAGCCCAAAACCTGAAAACCTTTAGCACAGACTACAGGTCATATTTATGAAGGGATTTCATTTTAACATGGTAGGATGCCTCTGTATAATGCCTAGATGAGAACATCCCCTTTTGGTCATGATCTGTCAACCGTGATGGCTGCCCAAGTCCGAAACCCCCAAACAACTTTTAGCACAGTCTGCAGGTCATATTTAATATGGAGGGATTTCATTGTAACTTGGTAGAATGACTCCAGATAATGTCTTGATGAGAACTTCCCCATTTGGTCGCGATCTGTCAACCATGACGACTACCCGAGCTCAAAACCCTTAGCACAGTCTACAGGTCATATTTATGGAGGGATTTCATTGTAACTTGGTAGGTTGACTTCATATGTATAGATGAGAACGTCCCCTTTTGGACGTGATTGGGCTACTGTGACGGCTAAAGGGGCTCGAATCCCAAAAACATTTAGCACAGTCTACAGGTCATATTTATGAAGGGATTTTATTGTAACTTTGTAGGATCACTCCAGATGAGAATGTCCCCTTTTGGTTGTGAACATTCAACCATGATGGTTGCTCGAGCCCGAAAACCTTGATCACAGTCTACAGGTCATATTTATGAAGGGATTTCAATGTAACCTGGTGTGTTGCCTTCATATAATGTCTAGATGAGAACGTCCCCTTTTGAACGTGATTGGGCAACTGTGACGGCTACAAGGGCCCGAAGCCCGAAAACCTTTAGCACAGTCTACAGGTCACATTTATGAAGGGATTTCATTGTAACTTGGTAGGATGACTCCAAATAATGTCTAGATGAGAACGTCCACTTTTGGTCGCAGTCATTCAGCTTTGATAGCTGCCCGAGCCCAAAAACGTAACTTGGTAACTTTCATTGACATATGTTAACTGTGAGGACCACATACATTAACTGTGAGGTCATATTAACCCGCCCTTTAGTACAGTGTACACCTCATATTATTTTTATTAAAAACATAGCATACAGGGAACAGAAATGAACATATTCCCAATTTTCACAATTCTTGTCTTATTTCATAATCCTTTCATAAACATTGAACATTATCCTTTTCATCAAACACAACACACAGACAAGTTAAGCTACAGTGTCATTGACACTTTCATTTTTTATTCCTGATGGAATGGTCGCTGATGCCTAAAAATCCAATTGTGAGAGCCTAAAATTAAATTCCAGAGCCTCCATGTTGATTTCACTGATAGTTTTGGGTTTTTTTTCTAACTGCGATCACACAACACAAAATCAATATTGAACAACTAAAATGGAAATCAAAAATCATAAGGTGTTTTTTAACTGCTTGAGTGCTGGAAGCCACAATCAGGCCATTTCAAAAACTAGTGCAAAAGTAACATGTACCCATGCTTCGTATTCAGTTAAACTTAAATAATAGTTTTTATTTAATGCTCAGGCATCAATTCACGCTGAAAAATTAAGTCATATTCCCCTGTCGGTCGGCAAAACGAAATATCAAAATGATATTTAGAAATCGATATTTCATCGTAGGTTCGGATGACGAATCACATGTACTTTAAACGAGTCAGCACATCAGTAATGAATTCCAGAGTCCCAAATACAAACGAATTCGAATAATTGATAGTGACAGTGACTAAATCAATTCATTAAATCAGCGGTTTCAGAGTTTGACTTTCTCATTCACCTTCCAGCGAAAAGCCGAAATCACTTTCAAATTTCTTCAGTTCAACTTCACACGTCTTCAGTGCATTGAGTTCAAAAAAAATAAAATGACGTGTCTTGTTATTGAAAATAAGAAAGTGGTGTTTTTTGTTATTGTTCTATTTCTTCGAAACACATTGCGATTATTTCAATTCGCCAGCCTTGGTAAATCGTAAAGTTAGGGGAGAAATAAGACGGGACTACTTTTTGTGTGGATATTCACACATTCCAATGGTTGGAGTTTGGTTGTTGTAATTTTTGTATGGACGCCGGTTCGGCACATAAATTTTGCGCCTTAATGGCAAATAAAGGCCACAAATTGGAGAGTTTGTAGTCATAGAGCATTAAATAAAAAGAAAATTCACGAAAATTTGATGAATACCGAAAATATCTCGTTCGTGGCTACAAGAAATATGAGGATCTTCACTCGCGACTGCGTCGCTCGTGAAGATCCTCATATTTCTTTGTAGCCACTCACGAGATATTTTCGGTATTCATCAAATTTTCGTGAATATCCTCTATGTTTATATAAATTTGTTCTATAACAAATTATTGGAGAGTGCATGTTGGCACTCTCCAATAATTTGTAATAGAACAATTTTTGATGAATAAATTCAGACCACCAAAAATAATCTAGTCCTCAACCAGTTAAATAAATATTTATTTTGTATACATATGAGAATTGTGTTGCATTTCACGAAGAGAATAACAATACTGTATCAATGTATACGACATAATGCTTCACAAATCGGGATGTGATACCGCTAAAATCACATGGTAGTTTTGTACATTTTGAATTTTGCCTCCGAAATTAAAATGACAAATGCGGGCCAAAAAAACGAATGCGGCGGTGCCTGAGAATCAAAAGGTTAATTTTCTTTAGCCTAAACACCTAGAAATAAAATAACAAGCATATGCCTTGAGATGGCAAAAATCATGCATACGCTGCCATTGTTACTGGTCATGGTGTTCCTATTTATCTGCTCAACAAGGTCCTTTGGCTCTTTCAAATACTTTGAAGTGGCAAAATCCTTTGGATTTGACTTTATATCTGTGTTACAGTCATTATAAAGTGACCGTAAACCCCTTCTAAAATGAAAGTGTCAATGACACTGTAGCTCAACTTGTTAAGACGTACATGTATAGTATGTGACACAGCTCCCCGTGGGAACCCCGGGAAGTAAGCAGCACTTGTTTACTGTGGTAAACCAGTTCCGCTTTACTAGTAAAATAGGACCCAGTCACCAATGCTTGGGGTGAAAGTCCTCTAAAATGGGCAACATGTTGATCAACGATAGACTAAACTTGACTTCATCTCCATGTTGTGTCACGATTAGCATGGTGCATAAATATGTGACGTTAACCACCAACAAACAAACAAACAAACAATGTGACACAGCAATGACAAACATCTAGGTAATGACCTGATAACATAGGTTCATATAAAGTATTGTGACGGTAACTATTCAATACGGCTTGGGCTAGAGGCCATATTTATGAACCGATCTTTACGAAATTTCTTGGGTACCTTTGTTATGACCGTGGGACGAGAACAAGTGTTTTGGGGTCTGATCCGAAATTCAAGTTGGCCGCTGGCGGCCATTTTGTACAGACTTAGGTGAAATCAGATTTTTGCGCTGAACTTCCATATGAAAGTGCTGATTTGAATAATTTTTTGTATGAATGTTTAGTACCATGGGATACATCACATATAATACAGTTTTTTTTCTCGTACTTAAATTATGCAAATTAGACTAACTTTGATGTATTTCGTGTTACTTTCAGCACTGTAAGTGCAAATGCCAATACGGCTCGGGCTAGAGGCCGTATTTATAAACCGATCTTTACGAAACTTCTTGGGTACCTTTGGTATCACCGTGGGACGAGAACGAGTGTTTTTGGGTGCGGTCCAAAATTCAAGATGGCCGATGGCAGCCATTTTGTACAAAATTAGGTGCAATCAGATTTTTGCACAGAACGTCCACATGAAAGCGCGGATTTGAAAAAAATTTTGTGTGAATGTTTAGTACCATGGGATACATCACATGTAATACAGGTTTTTTTCTCGTGCAGAAATTATGCAAATTAGATGAACTTTGATTTTTTCAGTGCTATTAACACACAGTAAGTACACATGTCAATACGGCTCGGGCAAGAGGCTGTATTTATAAACCGATCTTCAGGAAACTTCTTGGGTACCTCTGTATCCCCTTGGGACGAGATCGAGTGTTTCTGAGTGCGGTCCAAAATTCAAGATGGCTGCCAGTGGCCATTTTGTACCGAAATTAGGTCTAATGAGTTTTTTGTACACAACTTCTATATGGCTCAGGCTAGAGGCCTTATTTATGAACCAATCTTTACGAAACTTCTTGGGTACCTTTGTTATCACCGTGGGATGAGAACGGGTGTTTTGGGTGTGGTCCGAAATTCAAGATGGCCACCAGCAGCCATTTTGTACCAAAATTAGTGCAATCAGTCTTTTGTACAGAACTTCTGTATGAAAGTTCTGATTTGAATAAATTTTTGTATGAATGTTTAGTAAAATGGAATACATCACATGCAGTACGGTTTTTTTTCTCGTGCAGAAATTATGCAAATTAGATGAATTTTGATTTATTTGGTGCTACTTATACACTGTAAGTGCACATGTCAATACGGCTTGGGCCAGAGGCTGTATTTATCAACCGATCTTCATGAAACTTCTTGGGTACCTTTGTTATCACCTTTCTGAGTGCGGTCCAAATATCAAGATGGCTGCCAGTGGCCATTTTGTACCGAAATTAGGTCCAGTCAGTTTTTTATCACAACTTCTATACAGCTCGTGTTTATGAACTGATCTTCACGAAACTTCTTGGGTACCTTTGTTTTCACCTTGGGACAGCAATGAGTGTGTTTTGGGGTGCCTTTGTTATCACTGTGCTATGAGAACAAATATTTTGGGGTTCAGTCAGACCCACTCTGGGACGCAAAGATTTCTTTTCTAGTTTAGCATCTGACTGTCACCCACCTTTACAATACTTTACCTATACATTTGTTACAGGCTACGGTCAGTATTTATGTACAGACTGTTACAATACTTTATATGTACCTAGATGTTTGTCATTGCTGTGTCACATACTATACATGTACATGTCTTGACAAGTTGAGCTACAGTGTCATTGACGCTTTCATTTAAAACAAAACTGGAGACAGGTGTTTGAAGAAGGAATTATGGTCACATTCAGTATCTGTGATCAGTCAACATAAGAAAACAGAGGAATGAAGTCATGTAATTATAATTCTGCTGTACATACTAGATGATTTATCTGCCCAGAATTTACAGTAAAGCCAAAAGTAGGGCTTCCTCCCCCAGGTCCCAGTGCAGGGCCTGGAGTTCTAAATCCCTATTTTCCAGGTTACTTGGAAATCCTGCAATCAACTGGTGATTTTTTTCAAATATAAGCCAGGGGACTTCCCCCAAGAATATTGTTTGTTTTCCAAATTTCTGAAGATTCTGACAGGGGGATGATGTAAAGAAATTTGCTCAGAATGCATTATACAAACATTTGGGCTTCCACTGGAAGCCCAAATGTGAACCCGTGGACTTAATTTGAACAAACCTGAATCTGCCCCTTCCCAAGGATATTGTGCACCCAATATCTAAAGATTCTGACTTGTGGATCTGAAGAATATTTTTAAAGAATATATCTCAAACTACATTAAGTTCAGCCAAATATGAAACCATGGGAAACCAAGGAAGTGAGGCTGTGCTTGTTTACTGTGGCAAACAAGCTCCGTTTTACTGGTAAAATAGGACCCAGTAACCAATGCTTGGAATGGAAGTCCTCTAAAATGGAAACATGGGTAGAAACGATTGACTAAACTTGACTCTATCTCCATGTTGCGGTTCCGATTAGCCATCATGCAAAAATATGTAACCTTCCAACACCAATGAATACATAAATGAATCCAGGGACTGAATTTGACCAAACTTGACACAAACCCTCACCACCACAAGGATGTTGTGTACTGAATATCAAAAGATTATGACTAATTGATTTGAAGAAGATGACTTTAAAAGAATTGTCATCATATTGCAGGAAGTTAAAATTTAGGCTTCCAAAAATAAACCCAGGGTCTTGATTTGAACAAACTAGAATCCGCCTCCCCTCTGAGGATGTTGTATGTAAAATATTTACAGGCTGTCAAAAGTGTCGTTAAACCCCCAAAAATAAATATCTACAGATTCTATCTGGTGAATCTGAAGATGAATTTTAAATAATATTCCTCATACTGCACCAAGTTAAAATCCAGGCTCCCACAAGAAGATCTGGGCGGTGTTGAAATTTCACCTTCTCTATTGGTTTCGTTTTTTGGGAGAGTGATACCTCAATTTCAGTTTTGGAATTGGTATTGCATGTTCATTCATAAATTTTCTTGATTTATTGGCTGTACACCTGCTAGGAAATAATAAATTCATTCTCGGTTTACTTTTCCTCAGACCATTTCACTACAGTTTCAGTCAAAAGTCGTGTTCAAACTTTGAAAAAAACAAAAACATTTAAAAAATGACAGGAATCAAGATAAAAGTCTTGCCCCCCTGCTGGTTCCTATATCCTTATCAGAGGTAGTTTACCCATTTAGGAGATCTGAACTTTGAGCAAAACCCTTGGAAGTAGTTGGCATCACCCCGGTGCACCCTATCAGCATATGGCCCCCATGAATTTTTAATTATTATGTCCCCGACCGATCTAGTTGGAGGGGATATCTAGTGTAGAAAGTTGCATCCGTTCGTAGGTTCATTTCTTACGTTTGTAACACAAATGTGTCCGTCCAACATATTAGCTGCTCATGTACTGTCATTATTTGGCGGATTCGAATAATTTTTGCTATGCTTGTACCTCAACGTGGGGGAACAGATCCTACAGCAGAATCAAGATTTTTCCATAATCATTTACTGAGTTATTTGCCCTTGTTTAACTTAGGGGATTATCATTGAAAAATGTGTCAAACATATTTGCTGCTGTAGCACTGTCATTATTTGTTGGATTCAAATAACTTTTGCCATGCTTATACCTCAATATGAGAGAACGGATCCTACAACAGAATTAATTTCATCGCATAAAGATTTACAGAGTTATTTGCCCTTGTTAACTAAGGAGATGATTGAAAAATGTGTCTGTCCAACATATTTGCTGCTCTAGCTCTGTCTTCATATGTTGGATTAAAATAATTTTTGTCATGCTTGTCCACAACATGGGGGAACAGACCCTACATCAGAATTAATATCTTCGTATAAACATTTACAGAGTTATTCTCCCTTGTTTGACTTGGGGATGATTGAAAAAATGTCTTCACACTCATTTCCGGGCAATAACTTTTGTACTGTTGGTCGCACAATGCTGATACTTCACACATAGGTTGCCCATAATGGGGCAATGTTGTGCATTGATTTGGGGATCTGTAGGTCAAAGGTCACTGTTGTAAATAGATTTTTTGTTTCTGTGCAATAACTTTAGTTTTCTTTTTGCGTACGATGCTATAACTTCATATTTTGATTGCATATGAGGTATCGATGGTTGGGATTGCATTTGAGGTCAAAGTCACTGTTACCATAAATAGATTTTTGTTTTCCATGCAATAACTTCAGTTCCCTTCTACATACAATGCTATAACTTCACACACGCTTTACCTATGAGGTATCAATTATTGGGATAATGTTTTGCTATGCTTGTACCTCAACATGGGGGAACGGATCCTACAGCAAAATTAATATCTTCGCGTAAACATTTACAGAGTTATTGGCCCTTGTCTAATTTTGAATTTGATATCCTTTGCACTTTTTTTTAATATTAGTACAGATTGCTACAGCCATGTTTTTAATTGCATAATGCTATCCATGGTATTGCAGGAGGGGGAATATGCCAGACTTTGCCTTGCTTGTCGGATTGGCAAAAGCAAAACTTCAAAGGTGAAATTCTTGATGGTCTAGTGAGGTGTGGTCATTGTTTAGGTAGGTGTCGCCCTACCCCACTAACGATTCTGTGAAACAAATCAATATGATGCATTAGTGATCACTTTGAATACATGTACCCGCAGAGAGTCCCATCTGGCTATTGGTGATTTTGTACCACATAAGGATCAATATAGGTCTTTTTGGGAATGGGGCAAGCCATATACAATTTTGTTCAAATTCAGAATAAATTTGATGCACAATGGCACCAGATGCAGATGAAAATATTCAACACAATCTGCTTCCTGTGTGGCTTTGGAACTGCACCCCATGATAGGCCATCCCATTGATGGACAATTTTGGAACTTCAGTGTAACTTACTTCCATTCGATGTTCTGACACTGCATAACCCATTTTTAGCCCGATTGTTTACAGTGAGGGCTACAGTCATGACTTTTGTCCATCTGTCCTTCTGTCCATCTGTTAACATTTAGAGTTTTGGTTAAAGTTTTTTAGTGAAGGTTGAAGTTTTTTTTCTTTTTAATTAATATTTATTGCTATTGATTGTATCATTCTCATTATGTTTCATTTTATTTTGGGACATATTTAACCCTTTTTTGCAGTCAATTTAACTTAAAAATTTCCAGGTTAAAGTTTTTGGTTCAAGTGTTTTGTTTACAAAGTTACACCCTTAATTCTTCAAACAGTTTAGTGAAATGTCAGTTTCTCATTTGGAACAATATTTACTGAAGCTTTCTACAATGATTTTAATTAATATTGGCAGGATTTTAACCCCTTTTAGACATACTTTCAGACTTCGTTTCTTTGTATTTGAAATCAGGCTTTTACCACATACTTTGTTACTTTATTTCTTGCATGGTCAATACAACTTAATGATTGCATTTACATCAATGCTTTCTTTTTAGAGTTTTAGGAAATATTTAACCCTTTTTTGCAGTCAATTTTACTTAGCATTCCCAGCTTAAAGTTTTGCTTTTCAAGGTTGTACCTTTCATTCTTCAAACGCTGTGTTACAACGTCAATTGTTTTTCATTTGGGGAAGGTGTACTGATGCTGTATGCAGTGGTTTCAAATAATATTTGCATTAATTTAACCTTTTTCAAAACGGTTTTCAAACTTACTTTCTTTAAATTTGAAATTGGGCTTCTACCACATACTTGGTTACTTTTTGTTCTTGCATGATTAATACAACTTTAATAATTGCATTTACAGACATGATTTCTTTTACTTGTATGCAGCTTTTTTTTCTCATTACCTGAGCTTCACGGTTTGAAATATAAAGAAATCCCCCCCTTCAGCATACTTCTGTTGTTTTACAAAAAGCAATACAGATGGGAAGGAAATGGAAGGGAGGGACTTTGATGTTGTCTCCAAAACTTCGGGGAAGATGGGTGTAATCAATCCACCCCTCCCTATGTTATCCAGAAGATAAATTCAATTCTAATTGTATGATTCTCTTCAAATTGGATATTAATTTTTATATCCTTGTTTGTAAAAACGGTTGTATTATGTAAATGGTCAGTCTGTTGTCTGTCCTGTCCTGTCCTGTCCTGTCCGTCTTTCTATATTTTTTTTAGCCAAAGTTGGAATGTGTATTCTCCAGCTAGTAATACAGGCCAAGTTTGAATATGGAATCCATCCAATTATTTTTACATGAGTTATGGCACTTTTCTCAACTTAGAATTTGACCTTCTATTAAGATGTTTGGTTTCCAACCGATAATGCCATTTTGGATTATTAAGTTCGAATTGGGGCATGGTCCAATGTTTTTTAGCTTAACTTGACAAAGTCAAAATAAGCTATTGCCATCACGAGTGCGGAAGTCTGTGAGTCTATTCATACTTTCCTTTAGCATAGGCTACACCCCGTAGTTCTTGTCCGATCATCACGAAATTTCATATGCAGGTTTGAGGTCATGTCTAGATGAGAACGTCCCCTTTTGGTCGCGAGCAGTCAACTGTGATGGCTGCCCGAGCCCAAAACCTGAAAACCTTTAGCACATACTACAGGTCTTTCATTGTAACTTGGTAGGATGCCTCTGTATAATATCTAAATGAGAACGTCCCCTTTTGGTTATGATCTGTCCACCGTGGCGGTTGCCCAAGCCCAAAACCGTTTAGCACAGTCTACAGGTCATATTTAATATGGAGGGATTTCATTGTAACTTGGTAGGATGACTCCGTATGATGTCTAGATGAGAACTTCCCCATTTGGTCACGATCTGTCAACGGTGATGATTGCCAGATCCCAAAACCTTTAGCACAGTCCACAGGTCGTATTTATGGTGGGATTTCATTGTAACTTGGTAGGATGACTCCATGTAATGTCTAGATAACGTCCCCTTTTGGTCGCGATTAGCCAAATGTGATGTCTACAGGGGCCCGAAGCCCAAAAACCTTTAACACAGTCTGCAAGTCATATTTATGAATGGATTTCATAGTAACTTAGTAGGATGACACCAGATAATGTCTATGTGAGAGCGTCCCCTTTTGGTCATGATCATTCAGCCATGATGGCTGCCCGAGCCCAAAACCTTTAGCACAGACTACAGGTCGCATTTATGAAGGGATTTCATTGTAACTTGGTAGGATGACTCAGTATAATGTCTGGATGAGGACATCCCCTTTTGGTCGCGCTCTGTCAACCATGATGGCTGCTGGAGCCCAAAACCTGAAAACCTTTAGCACAGTCTACAGGTTGTATTTATGAAGTGATTTCATGGTAATTTGATGGGATGACTGTATAATATCTAGATGAGAATGTCCCTTTTTTGATCATGATCTGTCAACCATGACGGCTGCCCAAGCCCGAAACCCAAAAACTTTTAGCATAGTCTCGGGTCATATTTAATATCGAGGGATTTCATTGTAACTTGGTAGGATGACTTTGTATGATGTCTAGATGAGGACGTCCCCTTTTGGTTGCGATCAGTCAACTGTGATCTCTACACAGGCCTGAAGCCTGAAAACCTTTAGCAAGTCTGCAGGCCGTATTTATGAAGGGATTTCACGGTCATGGTTAGCCATTGTGCAGAAATATGTGGCCTTAAACACCAATAAATAAATAAATATGAAGGGATTTCATTTTAACTTGATAGGATGACTAGTTTTGGAATAATTTCACTGTAACTTGATAACTTTGGTTGACATACATTAACTGTGAGGGCCACATACATTAACCCACCTCTCAATTCTTTAGTACAGTCTACACCTCAAATTATTTTTATTGAAAACATAGCATACAGGGAACAGAAATTAACATACTCCCAATTAGCACAATTCTTGTCTTATTTCATAATCATTATCCTTTTCATCAAACACAACACACAATCAAGTTAAGCTACAGTGTCATTGACACTTTCATTACAAGAGTTATGGGGATTTTCGACTTGGAAATTTGCATATTTCAATCAACATTTTTTCAGAACTTTGTTTATGACATAACTTCAACAATAGTAAAGAGATTTCAATTCTTTTTGGCATATGTCTATAGCAACAATGTCTTTGTCAACTTACATGAATAAAAACAATTGACTTCTATAGCTCAATGCCCCCTACCCCCCCTGGTCATTTACGTATTTTTTTTGCCCCAGAATAAATGCATTTTTAAGTATTTGTAGTGATTGCATGCAGAAAAAAATTGTCTCCTGCCACCCTGTGTTATTTAGACAATTTTCCCCAAAATGCATTGTGAAGGATTGGGAGTTATCAATAACCCTTAATGTCATTTAGGTATTTTTTTTTTCTTTACAGCAAAATGCATTTTTAAGCATTTGGAGTGATTGCATGCAGAAAAAAAATTGACTCCTCGGTGTGTGCCTCTTAACCGAGCTTCCTCTGATGCACCCCTTTAAATACCTGGGCTAAGTCGCAAATGATTTAAAAGGTGGATTGTCAGAGGAAGCTCAGAATGGCTTAAACTACAAGAACATTGAGCGAAACAATATTAAGTGTTTGACCATTGAGGTGGTATTTGTCCCCTACGGCGCTTTTGTGACATAAGGTGTTTTTTGTCACATAAGACACTAGAGCATATAAGCATCTCTGCAATTCAGGTTAGTAGTTTAAGATGTACAAAGACCGCCAGTAATGGTCTGATCCAGTGAAAAGAAGGTCAAGTCCAGCTCTTGGTGGTGCGGTATTTTTGCCTGGACCGGTCCAATCATTATAATAACCTTAAATGAAGGGAAAGGTGATGAAATCTTACTTTTGGTAATACCAAAAAAGGAAGATATTAAAACATTTTCCTTCATTTAACGTATTTTATAATGATTGAATTGGTATTTGCATTTGTGTTACAGAAAACATCAAGTTACTGACGTCTGCTGGGGAAGCTTGGTAACTCGGGGCATGTTATATAATACACTGTATGCACATTGTGGAAATGTTTCTGCAGGACAACTGAATACTCTAAACACAGAAACTTTCAATATATTTAGAGTTGAAAGTATGATTTAATGCTGCAAAAATGGCCGCCATTCCGCCATCTTGGATTTTGAAAAAAAAATATTGAGTGTGCATCATCCCCTCAGAACCATTTATCCACGTACCAAATATGAAAGGTATAGCTTAAAGCATGTTGGAGGGAGAGGTGGTAACATAAAAACAGACAGACAGATCTTAGATTTTGAAAAAAAAATATTGAGCGTGCATAATCCCCTCACAACCCTTTATCCATGTACCATATATGAAAGGTGTAGCTTGAACCATATTGGAGGGTGGGGTGGTAACATAAAATGGAGAAAATGGCTGCCATGGCGCCATCTTGAATTGTGAAAACAAAATATTGACCGTGCATATCTGTTGCACATGCAGGTCAGTCAGCATAACAAAGGAGATCCAAATCTGACTGGTTGCTTTGAAATTACAATCCAACACATTTTGTACAGACAGACAGGCAAACTGGGTTAAGAAAAGTTACCGGGGAATGCACCAAGAGAGCCCAAGACCCAGAGAAAATTTTAATTTTGCAAACTGAACGAACGTGGCTTCCTTACATCTGAGCGATCAATGACAGTCCACATAGAGGGCTTTTCACTGGCATTTCTGTATCTTCATCGATCATTCAACAATGAAAGTGTCAATGACACTGTAGCTCAACTTGTTAAGACATGTACATGTATAGTATGTGACACAGCAATGACAAACATCTAGGTAATGACCTGATAACAAAGGTACATATAAAGTATTGTAACGGTCTGTACATAAATACTGACCGTAGTCTGTAACAAATGTATAGGTAAAGTATTGTAAAGGTGGGTGACAGTCAGATGCTAAACTAGAAAAGAAATCTTTGAGTCCCAGAGTGGGTCTGACTGAACCCCAAAATATTTGTTCTCATAGCACAGTGATAACAAAGGCACCCCAAAACACACTCGTTCCCGTCCCAAGGTGAAAACAAAGGTACCCAAGAAGTTTCGTGAAGATCAGTTCATATATACGAGCTGTATAGAAGTTGTGACAAAAAACTGATTGGACCTAATTTCGGTACAAAATGGCCACTGGCAGCCATCTTGAATTTTGGACTGCACCCAGAAACACTCGTTCTCATCCCAAGGTGATAACAAAGGTACCCAAGAAGTTTTGTGAAGATCGGTTCACTGTAGCTCAACTTGTCAAGACAAAGACATTTACATGTATAGTATGTGACACAGCAATGACAAACATCTAGGTAATGACCTGATAACAAAGGTACATATAAAGTATTGTAACGGTCTGTACATAAATACTGACCGTAGCCTGTAACAAATGTATAGGTAAAGGTGGGCTACAGTCAGATGCTAAACTGAAAAGAAATCTTTGAGTCCCAGAGTGGGTCTGACTCAACCCCAAAATATTTGTTCTCATAGCACAGTGATAACAAAGGCACCCCAAAACACACTCGTTCCTGTCCCAAGGTGAAAACAAAGGTGCCCAAGAAGTTTTGTGAAGATCAGTTCATAAATACGAGCTGTATCGAATTTGTGACAAAAAACTGATTGGACAAAATTTTGGTGCAAAATGGCCACTGGCAGCCATCTTGAATTTTGGTCTGCAACCAGAAACACTCATTCTCGTCCCAAGGTGACAACAAAGGTACCCAAGAAGTTTTGTGAAGATCGGTTCATAAATACAGCCTCTACCCTGAGCCGTATTGACATGTGTGCTTACATTGATTAGACCTAATTTCGGTACAAAATGGCCACTGGCAGCCATCTTGAATTTTAGACCGCACCCAGAAACACTCGTTCTCGTCCCAAGGTACCCAAGACATTTCGTGAAGATCAGTTCATAAATACAGACTCCAGCCCGAGCCGTATTGACATGTGTACTTACTGTGTGTAAGTCGCAATGAAAAAATCAAAGTTCATCTAATTTGCATAATTTCTGCACGAGAAAAAAAACCTGTATTATATGTGATGTATCCCATGGTACTAAACATTCACACAAAAAATTATTCAAATCAGCGCTTTCATATGGAAGTTCTGTGCAAAAATCTGATTGCTCCTAATTTTGTACAAAATGGCTGCCATCGGCCATCTTGAATTTCGGACCGGACCCAAAAACACTCGTTCTCGTCCCACGGTGATACCAAAGGTACCCAAGAAGTTTCGTAAAGATCGGTTCATAAATACGGCCTCTAGCCCGAGCCGTATTGGCATTTGCACTTACAGTGCTGAAAGTAACACCAAAAAACATCAAAATTAGTCTAATTTGCACAATTTACGCACGAGAAAAAAACCTGTATTATATGTGATGTATCCCATGGTACTAAACATTCATACAAAAAATTATTCAAATCAGAGCTTTCATATGGAAGTTCTGAACAAAAAAAAGATTTCTGCATCGTCGGTACAAAATGGCAGTTGGCGGCCATCTTGAATTTCGGACCGCACCCAAAAACACTCGTTCTCGTCCCACGGTCATAACAAAGGTACCCAAGAAGTTTCGTAAAGATCGGTTCATAAATACGGCCTCTAGCCCGAGCCGTATCCAATTGTTGACGGACGACGGGCCATGACAAAAGCTCAAATTTGGCTTCGCCAATGTTGAGCTAAAAACAAAAAAATCTTGAATCTTGAAAATCAATGCGGTCATGTATGAAAAGGTGATGTGTACATTATGTTGGAAAATGCTGTTTGGGTACCTATAATTGGATTCCCCGCGGGAACCCCAGGAAGTGAAGCAGTGCCTGTTCACTGCGGTAAACAGGCTCTGTTTTTCTGGTAAAATAGGACCCAGTCACCAATGCTTGGGAGGTGCAAACCTTCTCTAAAATGGGCAGCATGGCTTATTAACGCTCACCCTTGGTCTTGAGTTGATACTCATGTTGTGGTCACGATTAGCCATTGTGCAAAAATGTGACCTTAAACACCAATAAATAAATAAATAACCTATAATTGGTGAAAAAAGTGTGTGAGTGAGGGGGTGGGTGGGGGCATGCCCCCACCCCCTCCCCCGACTCCACCACTCCTGGCGACAATGAATCATGTCCAAAGAGGAAGACAGTTTTGTGAGTGAGAAAGTGCTTTGTTGCTCCTTAGGAACAAGATCCAGAAAGAACTGCTGAATGAAAAACATCACTTCCATGTGTTGCATTGATAGACATGGCCCACTATCGTCATCATCCGACAACTCTACAAGACCCTTGATCTCTGTCAACCGAACATTCAAGACTCATATGCACAAGCTGTCGACAGAAGAAATATTTTTGAAGAACTCGCATTTTTTCCCCAAATTACCACTGGGATATATAAAAAAAAATTTTTTCATTCATGTCACTCGGATGCGTAATGTCGCCAATTTTTTTTTTTTTTTTTTTTTTGCTTCAACTACTATTCTGAAAAGAAATTCATCATTATTTTAATATTTTGAAGATCTTAAGAATAAGTTGGAAGAAAAAAAAAGCAGGTTGGGGGGGGGGGGGGGGGGTTAATTGTGACCAGTTTATCTTACCCCCACCTGAACATGAAGCTTCTACCTCAATCCACAAGAGAATTTCATCAATATTTTCCATTTTCAAGATTCTTTTGCAGAAATTGTTAACAGATAATTCTTCAGGTGTGTGGGGGGGGGGGGGGGGGGGGGGGAGAGAGATATCCTGACCAGTTTATCTTACCCCCACCTGAACTTGAAGTTACATAAAAAATCATTTTTTTACTTCAATCCACAATTTTGAAGAGAATGTCACCAATATTTTCCATGTTTAAGACTCTTTTGCAGAAATTGTTAACAGATAATTCTTCAGGTGGGGGGAGGGGGGGAGTTGGGGGGTGGAAGATATCCTGACCAGTTTATCTTAACCCCCACCTGAACTTGAAACTTACATAAAAATTCATTTTTTTTTACCTCAAACCACAATTTTGAAGAGAATTTAATATTTTCTATTTTTAAGATTCATTTGCAGAAGTTGTTAAAAGATTAATCTTCAGATGGGCTGGAGGGGAGATATCCTGACCAGTTTATCTTATCCCAACCTAAAACTTGAAGTTACTTAAAAATATATATCACATGAAACGTCGTTAATTTTGAGGTAAACAACCCATGTCTTATTTCCTGATTATCAACTAGTGTCTAATCGGCACATGGTCCCATAGCAGCAGCAGCAGCAGCAGCATTATATTCTTGTGCGTAGTTCACATGATGTCAATTACGACAACATGAGCAAGTTAAGCGCATTCATAATGTCATGGTGTGAAGTGTCTGAGCCAACGAACTGATTGTCGGTTGTTTTGGGAGAATTTAGCGACAATGAATTAAATAAAAAGTGTAAAAAACATTCGAAAATTCATGTGATATACAGAATCTTTAACTTGTGATGTTGGATATAAGATTTTTTGAAACTCGTTTGATGAATTCGATTCACAACATGCCTAAAGGCTCATTGTGCATCAAATTCATCAAACTCGTTTAAAAAAATCTTATATCCACAACATCACTTGTTTGAGATCCTCTATATTTTTTACCTCAAACCACAATTTTGAGGAGAATTTCATCAATATTTCCTATTTAGAAGAGTGGGGTAGGGAGGGGGAGATGGATCATGGTTAGTTTATGACTCCCCCATTTTTTTTACCTCAAACCACAATTTTGAAGAGAATTTAATATTTTCTATTTTTAAGATTCATTTGCAGAAGTTGTTAAAAGATTAATCTTCAGATGGGCTGGAGGGGGGGGGGGGGGGGGGGAGATATCCTGACCAGTTTATCTTATCCCAACCTAAAACTTGAAGTTACTTAAAAATATATATCACATGAAACGTCGTTAATTTCGAGGTAAACAACCCATGTCTTATTTCCTGATTATCAACTAGTGTCTAATTGGCACATGGTCCAATAGCAGCAGCAGCAGCAGCATTGTATTCTTGTGCGTAGTTCACATGATGTCAATTACAACAACATGAGCAAGTAAAGCGCATTCATGGTGTGAAGTGTCTGAGCCAACGAACTGATTGTCGGTTGTTTTGGGAGAATTTAGCGACAATGAATTAAATAAAAAGTGTAAAAAACATTCGAAAATTCATGTGATATACAGAATCTTTAACTTGTGATGTTGGATATAAGATTTTTTGAAACTCGTTTGATGAATTCGATTCACAACTCGCCTAAAGGCTCATTGTGCATCAAATTCATCAAACTCGTTTAAAAAAATCTTGTATCCACAACATCACTCGTTTGAGATCCTCTATATTTTTTACCTCAAACCACAATTTTGAGGAGAATTTCATCAATATTTCCTATTTAGAAGATTGGGGTAGGGAGGGGGAGATGGATCATGGTTAGGTTATGACTCCCCCAACTGACATTCAAAGTTGTAAATCATTTTTTTGGGCTCATACACAGGGCTTGATTTAATCTGAAAATTTTGAATAGCAATTTATTATTTACCCTGGAAAATTGATTAGCAGTTGATCCAAAAGCACTTAAAACTAATAAATCTTGAATAGCAAAATTCAGAAATTGGAGAGCAAAGTGCTATGCTAATCCAGTTAAATCGAGCCCTGATACAACCACACTGATGAGAATTTTATTCGTATTTTCAAATAAAAAACTATACCCAAATATAGGGTTTGTTGCTGCACTCTCAAGGCCAGACTAACAAGTTTTCAAATTGTCTTTCATGCTCTTTAATATAACAGAGGGGTACTAAAGAAAATTCTTTAAAAAGTTCTGTGATTAAATTGAAAGATAAAAAAAATTCAGGTTGGGGGAAGATAAACCAGTGGGAGAGGGGGGGGGGGGGGGGGAGGGAGATAAACTGTTACACCGGGACTGTAAGTGCTGAAAATACAGATATTCTGAGTTGATAATATCTAACACATGTAAGAATTATAGACAAAAATACAGGCTATTAATTCACCCTTTAATGGCGGCCGCATATGAAAGACAAAAGTCCACCCAAGCCAGCAGATTTCCATAAAACTTTTTCTGCAACTTCATCAGTTGAAGATGGACGAGCTCACTGAGAACCCCCATGCTCAAGTTGTAATAAAAAGGATTGTGGCGACAAGATGCCCTAGAGTGTGACTCTTGCAATAAATGGAGACACAGGATTTGTGGCACTGGTATGTCCAGAGATGAATATAGAAGGATGACGAAACAGCAGCGCGATGGTACCATAATAACATGGGTCTGCCCAGAATGTCTAGAGTCAAGTATCAGATGAATCAGAAATGGAAATAGATACAATATCGCAAGAGAGGTCATTCAACGTGATTCATCATCCCGTGGATGATCCCCTACCGAACCAATGGTGCAAATTGACCAAACCAATGGTGCAAATCTACTTTTCCGATGGAGCAAATCAACTTTTCCGATGGTGCAAATCGACTTTTTCGATGGTGCAAATCGACCGTTCCCCTTCAAGGTACATCATGCATGGAATCCGTTTCTATGTGTTTGAACAAATCTGATTGATCAAGACGCATCCGAGTGACATGAATGAAAAGATTTGACACAAAACAGTGTCAAGCAAGAATGTAAACAGACCACCAGTGATATTTTTTTTTTAAATATCAGTTACATCCACTTAAGTCAAGTTTAATCGTATAAATACAGAACACAAATACAGCACCACCAGTGCACATGAAATACAAGAAAAACTGCAACTCAGGCCATCGATTCCAGACCCCCATACTCCACCCTTGAGTTTTGTCTTAAAACACATGCCATATTTGAAGCACTTTTTAATCCTTTATCTGACCTGCCATATTCAGCCACCACTATTCACAAAAGTTGCTATTAAAAATTTATTATTTTTCTAAATTGTTGCTTCCAACACACAGCTTATGATACCTCATTGGAAAGAGTTTTGCATGTACTAATTTCAATGAGGGACCATAAGCTACGTTTTTGAGGTAAAAATTTCCTTTTCATTATTTGAAAATATTTTTTGTAAGTGTTGTCTGCTACTCACGTTAGAAAAAGAGTTAAAGTAGGTACCTCTTGTTGAAGATAGGTGCAAGCAACTTTTGGTACATATTGAATCTACTTTATGGGCAAAAGCACAGATGCTCCCACCTCTCTTGGCGGCCTCTAAAAAGTTGTGCTGCAAAAAATGTTTTATATTCCATTGAAGTGCTTCATATTCAGTTAGCGGCAAGCAATTATGTGTTCATATGGATTTGTCATGTTAGCATGCTCCAATAAATTGCAACAAAACAATGATTGACTATCACAATCTGGCACTTCTAGTTATACTATTCTTTGTGGACTTTATGAAACTATTTCTTTTGTTTACATCTGCTTTATCCATTTACAATAATGTACTAAAACAAACACAATCTAAATTTATCTGTTTTTATCAAAAAATACATCCAAATTTATTTTAATAAATCACATCTGTATCTAAACTGATAAGAGTGCTAAATTATTTTTCAAAGGTGATTTGCAATATGACAGGTTTTTTTCAAGGATACCATGCTACCAGCAAAGGTAGCCTTATTTTAGCAAGAATTTGTTCATAAACAATTGTTTTATTACAATTTATTGGAGAGTGCCTTCTGGCACTCTCCAATCAATTTTAATAAAGCAATTTTGCACAAACATTTTTTCTGTTCTCTGCAGCTGAGCAAACACGCTAATGAATATGGTGTAATGCCACTAAAGAGGCTTTCAGCACATTGCAGTCAACTGGTTAAAATACCATACCAAGTTTTTATAATACACTGGTTATAGTTCACAAGTGTAGCAGTTCATACCAGAATACCAAAGGTGGTTATTTTCTTTTAACCTTTACCTAACACAACTTGTACACATGCAAACATTAGGAAATAAGGCCCATGAAATAAATTTTTCATGCATTTTCCCCTCAATTTAATAATGAGGGAGGGAGACTTTTTTTTTTCTCTCTTGTTAATCCACAAAAGAGTCCTGAAAATAGTTGGAAATATTAATTTAACTCCTCACACCATTCTGTGGAAATATAGGTTATTACCACCACATGGGTTTCTGAGATAGTGTATTGAAGTCAAGAACTTTTCTCTGGGCATATATCAACAAGTCTGTTAGGACGAGTCGATATATGACCCAGTGGCAAGGTCAAGGCTTCAGTACACCATCGTGAAAACACCACTTGAGGTAATAAGCAATTTATCTCACAATATTCCTCCCTTTCTTGACATCAATAGTATTGCATTCTTGTGCTGTGCATGATATAATTAATCCCCATTCAGTATTCTAGTTATACTATAACTGCTGAAGATTCTAGTAGTGTTTCAGCTGTGTGTTTCTTTGTTTTATTTTTCAGGTTTTACACATGGTAGGCCTATAAAAAAGTATCATCATGGCCAAAAATTATATAGTCTAATTTATTTGCTGAGTTGGTGATTTATTTATCCTTTATTTACTGTTATGAAAATAGTGGCCTCGACATGTGTAATCAGGTAAAAAAAAACTTTCTCTTTCTGGAGCAAATGATCACAAGTGCAGTTGCTACCCTCAATACCGATTTTTATCTTACAATCAACATGCATTTTGTCTGTATTAACTCCGCAACTGTAGTATATCCGACCCCCTGATACAGATGTTTGTATCAGGGGGGGCAGATACAAGCATGTTCCTTTTGCGTGAGTTCCATTTTTTTTCTTTTTGTTCATCCGTACGAATAAATAGTTTGTTATATACTCGTCTACATTCTTGACTTATCCCCAATATATTGTAAGATAAAATGATTATTACCATTATGTGGATGTACAAAATATGTATCCGAGACTCGCTTCGGGTTCTAAGGGTAGATCACCACTCGTCTTCGACTCATCGTGACCTGCCCTTAGAACCCAGAGCTCGACTAGGGATACATATTTTGTACATCCACATAATGGTAATAATCTCTATGTATTTTGTCTAGATGTTTTTACTTGTATCGGGGAAAATCCATTCTTGTTGTAATATAAAATCCAATATTTTCAGCAGTGAAAATTTCTCATACTGCAGTTGCAAATTTAACCAACTGTATCTTGTTTGACAGAGGTCAATGTGCTTTGTCAAACAAGATACAGTCAGTTGAATTTCCAGTCCTACAAGGGCATAATATCAATGAAGAGATTTTGAAGTAAATTTAAAGAGTGATGAGGTAAATTTCAATAACGAGCGATGTGCCAGAGAACCAAGTACTGTTTTTTAATAGCCTAATTGAAAGTTTTAATATTTTTTTCTTACAAAGCACAGTTATCCTTTGTCGGTCAGGACATATTCACAGGATATTTGTAGCTCTACAATGAGTTGGATTATGGGCTTTGATGCAGTTTCTAATTAACTGATTGAGTGCTAGAAGCCACTAATAAGGCAATCAAAAATGAGGATACCAGAGCAAAAGCCTGTTTTCCTTGCTCATGATTTATATTCAGTCAAAAGTGAATAATATTTTGTTTATATGAATTTGTTCTATTTCAAATTATTGGAGAGTGCCTGCAGTATGAATTTGTTCTATTTCAAATTATTGGAGAGTGCCTGCAGGCACTCTCCAATAATTTGTAATAAAACAAGTTCTGAATAACAAATTCAGGCCACCAAAAATAATTTAGCCCTCATCCAGTTAAGTCTTGCCTGCCAATACAGACAGCCAAGACTTGAATAGAAGTCACTACAAAAGTACTATGAATGTTACCTGCAACTTTACCTGAAGACAGCATGTTGTGGTACCAGTTCTTAAGTAATAAAATTTATCATCAAAGTCAAAATAAGGCATATTGAGACAAGCCTGACAAGCTCATTCCAATGAGAGGTCATCAGGTATGTTTTGCAAGTAACATGAAAATAACTAAATTTATATGCCAACATTTTTGTACACAGCACTGCATAATTATAGTTCACAAGTGTAGCAATTCATACCAGAATACCAAAGATGGTAGTTCTTTTTTTTATCCTTTACCAACACCACTAGAGATACATGCAACATACTGATAAAAAGCCAAATGAAAATATTCTTGCTTCTCAGGCAATTTTTCCCAAAATTTAATGATCAGGGAGAGAGGCTTTTTTTCTTTAATCCACAAACACTTCTGTAAATAGCTGGAATTATTAATTTAACTCCTTACACTCTTCTGAAAAAATCCAATGTTTTCAGCAGTGAACATTTCCCATACTGTAGTTGAAAAATTAATTATATCTAAGGCCCCACAAAATAGATTTTCTGTTTCTCAGGCCATTTTGTTGTAAATCGCATGTGGGTGGGCATTTTTTTATTTAATTTTTTATTTTTGTTATTATTTCTTTCCCATCAAATGTTCATTGGTTTGTTTTATGTTTCAGGATGCATAATCTACAGATTAGCATGGGGGTGATGCATTTTGTTCCTTAAGTGCAAGAAGGCTTTGCAATGCTAAAGCACCGCAAAAGCCTTGTTGCACTCAAGGGAAAAATTTATCAATTTATTAACTTGGGTAAAATATCAGACATAACCCATTTAATCTTTATTATTTTTAAGTTAGCATTGGTTATAAAAAGAGAGCATGCGGCAGCCAAAATAACCATGTGGGAGGACCTGAGAAACAGATTCTTAACTTTCTTAGGCCTAAGTTGGTTCAATTTTTTAGACTAAGAAGTGCAAAATAGTATCAGTTACAAGATTTTGAGGTAAAAAACAGTGATGAGGCAGATTTTCAACAGCCTAACTGAAATTTTTTTTTTTTCATATGAAACACAGTTATCCATTAGATCATTTTTTTTTTTTCATATGAAACACAGTTATCCATTAGATCGGGACATATTCACAGAATGTATGCAGCTCTAGGATGATTCGAATTTATGTGTTTTGCTGTGGTTTCAAACACTGGCAACCAAGACTGCATTAGAAACCACTATAAAGGTACCTGAATGTTACCTACAACTTTGCCTGAAAGGAGCAGGTTGAGGTACCAGTTCTCAAGTAGCAAAAGTGATCCAAGTCATATATAAGCTGTATTTAAACAAGCTTTTTCCAAGTAAAAATTGAGAAAGCAACCAAATTTATTTGGCAACATTTTCCCCAATTTGTTAGTTGCGGAAAGGTTGAAATGAAGTTCTGTAAAACAATGTCAAGCCTATTCAGTATAACTTTTAACAGTCTCCAAACAATATGATCTTTATTACATTTATCAAGGGTGCAAATGTTATATTGTCCACGATGATGAAATGTCTGTTTGTTTATTGGAGTTTAACACTTTACCCAACGCAGACGATATCAAAATTTATTATTTTAAATATCATTTTTTTTTAATTTTAAAAAAAATTTCAACAAAACCATATCATGTGACCCCTCGTTGGAACAAGCTTGTTCCAACGAGGGGTCACATTATATGGTTTTGTTGAAATGTTTTGAAAAATAATATTTTTTCAACTGCTGAATTTGCATATTACGTGGGTGGATGCAGACGATTCGTTGGGTAAAGGGTTAACAACACTTTCAACAGCCAGGTTCATGTCATGCAGGACAGTTTTACATACAGAAGAAGCCGGAATACCCCAAGAGAACCACCAAACAGTGGCAAGCAACTGTCTGACTCTCCAACTTACTAACCTGGCACAAGAAGAGTTAGCTGCAATTGAAGGCAAGTGTACCATTGACATGCTGTACACCTTAATACACAGTACCCTCATGTGGGTGATTAAGTGTCTTGCTCAAGAACATAAGACAAATGGCGTGGTTCAGAACTGAACCGTAAACCTTTCGGTTTAAAATTCAATGCTATAACCCTCTGTGCCCTCATGTGGGCAATCCATATTAAATGTCTTGCTCAAGGGCATAGGACAGATTGCGTGGTTGGGAACTGAACCGCTGGCCTTTCAACCAATGTGCCATGACACTCCCTGATGATGAATTTAATTGCATACTGCTGAAAAAGTGCTTTGAGTCCTCACTAAGGTGTCAATTAATAGCTTCCTATCAACCTGACCCTTTACTCAACAAAATGTCGAGTGTTGTTTCTAGTCATGTAGGGAAAGCACAAAATGAAACTGTTTAAGAGAATTGGGGGGAAAAATGAGCATCAGGCCCACAAAGTTAGTGTTGAAATGATTACCTATTTTTCAAAGTCGACGGGAGTAATCGATTCAAAATCGACTAGTCGGCTTTTTTGTTGAAAACATAATTGTCTCAGTAAATTACGTGATAAGAGACTGTTACATGTAAGTTGATAACCCTTTCGATTAATGACTCGTTTGACAGGTGTTTGATGAAGTTTCCTTGTCAAAGTCATGAACGTAGCTGTTCTCTTTTTTGTATTTTTGAGTTTTTTAAAACATCATGCACATTATAGCTTTAACCATTCAGTAAAAAAATTAGGATACCTGGGAAGTGCGTGCCTCCTAGTCCTCTGTCCGTACAGTGGAAAAAGTACCCAATGATGTTAAAACAGAAGTTTTGTGAATTTGTAAAATGTTTGAAGTGTGCCGCCATTTGCCCGGTGCAATTAATTAAAAACTCCCGGGACAAATTTTGTGATGGACAGTTTCCTCACCTTCATATCCAGTCTTCGCCAGCTTGCACCCAAATAAGTACAGTATGGCAAATGACAATGATTGCATTGATATCCACTTCTCAATACAATTTAAAATAGGTCCACCACGAAGCAGAAACGTCTGATGTTTGTAATCATTAACCCCCACTATTGGCATTTTACGACTTCATCTTTGAGTTTCCCGACTAGTCGACTGGAGAATTTCAGAGTCGATTTTTCCGAAAATCGAATCGACTTCGACTAGTCGACTCATCGTTTCAACACTACACAAAGTAGATCTTCTGCTTCTCTGGCCATTTTTTGTAAAATTGCATGTGGGTGGGAGTTTTTTTATTTTATTTTTTATTTTTGTAATTATTTCTTTGACATCAGATGTTCATGTTCTTGGTTTTTTAATGTTTTACACCTCACAATCTACAGAATAGCATGGGTGGTCATGTATTTCGTCCCTTGAGTGCAAGAAGGCTTTGCAATGCTAAAGCATTGCAAAGCCTTGTCACATTCAAGGGACAAATTTATCAATGTTGATCACTTGGGTAAAATATCAGATATAAACCATTTAATTTTTATTTTTTTAAAAAAATTTGCATTGGTTATAAAAAGGGAGCATGTGGCAGCCAAAAGGACCATGCAGGAAGGCCTGAAAAACAGATTTTTAACTTTTTTAGGCCTTATTAATCTAACTGGGTGAAGAGATGAAACTGTTCTCTCCAAGAAGTCCACTGAACACAAATGTCCAAATAAGGCCTATAACAAAAAATGATTGTTTCTCAGGAAAATGTTCCTCAGTTTAATAATGAGGGAGGGAGGCTTTTTTTCTGTTTATTCACAAAACTGTTCTGAAATAGTTGGAATAAAAAATTTAACTGGAGGTGTGACTGCCCCAGATGGGCCTGTCGATACTCCCGGCCTGCCCCACTGCTATGATTATTCTAAGACGAAGGACACAACTCTGGTAAAAAAAAAGTCTGATCAAAACTATAATCGCATGTGCACAGGTTCCCATGGTAGTGAACATCCATACCAAGTTTCAACAGAATCGAACAGTAAACATCCGAGAAAATCTCCAGACAAAATTAATTATTCTAAGACTAAAAGGGGCATAACTCGGGCAAAAAAAATCCGATCAAAACTATAATCGCTGGTGCACAGGTTCCCATGGTAGTGAATACCCATACCAAGTTTCAAAGGAATCGACCCATAAACATCTGAGAAAGTTAAAAAATTTATAGTAATTTATATATTTTTTATACTTACCAATGACCCAGACATAGCTGGTGCTAACTCTTAAAATATAGGGCCAAACACAAATTTTGCCCCCCAATCCCCAAAATTTGCATCTAAAACTAAAGAAAACATGTCCAGAAAGGCCCTCCACACCTCGCCCCCACTGCGCATGCGCAGTGTCAAGGACGTTCCGAAATTGGCGCCATTTATCATTCTAATAACCAGTGCCTGGTAAGCGCTATGTACTCAGCGGGGAGGCAAGAGTTCCCAACTCCTGGGAGGGCCATCCCCGTCTGGGTCATTGGTAAGTATAAAAAATATATAAATTACTATAAATTTTTTAACATTTTTATACTGTACCAATGACCCAGACATAGCTGAATAGTAAAAAGGCTGGAGGGCCAAGGACATAGAGCAAAATGGAATACGCTCAATAAAATAAAATAGAGTCATCCCCTGTAGGGAAAAGAAGTAATAGGCCTTACATGTATCTTTCTTATTTATGATAAATTAGAAAGATACAACACCTTCCAAAAATTGAGCTTCATACATCCATGTACTCTATTAATATCCAATAATCCTTATACTAATAATTTTTAAAGTAAGCCAATAATAAAGTAAGTATAGAGAATAGAGACTCTTATACTCCTAAAAGTGTGTGAGAATTGCATAATCATGTCCGTTGACATATGCAATATTCAAAAGCTATACTTTAAAAAATAAGACTTGAATGAATTTTATAAACTTAAACTTCTCACTAAACAACCATCCCAATAACAGCTCAGAATTACTAACTCCGGAGGAGGTATCCCCTTGTTTTCATAGTAAAAACAGGTGACCCAAGGGAACACCCTCCCCCCCCCTTTTTCTTGCCCTGGGTCAAATAGCCCAGAGCGAAGAGGGCAGCCGAACGGAGACACTGCCGAAACAGACAGCCTACCTAGCTATAGTAGCAACTGTTAAGAGAATGATATTCTGAGCAGTAGATAATAGACCTAACAATAGAGGCCTCCAGAAATGGACTCGATATTTCTGAGATAAAATTCATGAATGGATGGCTGAGCGCAATGAGCAGCCTTCAAAAATCTATAATAGCAACACTATTAATGTAAGCCCAAGAAGTAGAAGAACTCTTACTTCATGAGCCGAAATCTTAAGCACAACTGCTAAGCCAATGATATACCATAAGCAGTACGCTAGTTAATAGAATCCATTAAAAATAAAATGGAGCGTAACGTCCTTCTACTAGACATCAAAGACAGAAGAAGCTTACGCCCTTGTAATAAACAGATATCTGTTTATAAATACATAAACTGTACCCGGAAAGAGTAAAGGTCTATGCCCATACGAAGACGGAAGGACCTTAAATAATAGGTTCCGGAAATAGGAGCCTAACTCTTATGCAACAATCCAACCTAAATAGTAACGGAAGTATTGACTCCGAAACTATGAAAGTGAAAATCATCCATCGATAGTGCATGAAACTCACTGACTCTACAGTAAAAGAGAAACCAACAGAATTACTGTCTAAAAGGTCAGAATTTGAAAACTACTGTTTCCAGAGGCTCAAATGATTACATAGCTAAATAAGAACCGAAGTTAAAATCCGTATAGGAATTTAATCTAAAGATTCTAAGTCTATTTATCAAAAAGTTACTAACTGACTTAGATAAAGAGACAAAAGACTCAATTGTAAACTATCGTAGAGTGCATAGGTATGAGGTAACATAAACCTATAACCTAAATAACAACAGGCTGCAGTAGATCTTGTGAAACAAGTATACTAAAAACTAGCAATGCGTAGTATGGAGGGATCAACCATATGAACATAATGATCCCTATACCACGACGGAAGAGCCTCCACTTTAGTCGCATAGAATAGCGAAGAAGAGGATCTCCTATAGTAAGAAATCGCGTCCAAAGCTCGTCCAGTACAGTGCTTACAATGCAATACGGACCACACAACGGAATACATGAAGGTTGCGACCTTGCTGGTTGTGATAAAGATGACACGATTTACCCAGTGAAAAAAGATCCTCACATAGAGGAAGATTTCACGTTAAGATCCACAGTAGACAAGAGAGTAAATTACTCATGATCTCTGTGAAGATAGAGATGCTATCAACAGAAATGTATTGTGGTTGTTTATCTTAGCAATACCTGCTAAAACAACAGCGCCGGAGGATACACGTATCCTATCATTCCATCCTATAGATCAATAGAGCGTTAAAAGTATTAGCTCAGAGATCTGGACAAGCCAACACATACGTCTGCAATTGATTAGCAAGCTGTGTCATAAATAAAACATCATTGGGCGCTCCCATAGATAGCAAATCTGATTAAATACTTGTTTGTTGAGAGTCCATTCTGACAGCAACAAGCGACCCGTAAGAGAACGGGAGTGCGATAAAACAATCAGACGACCCAGAATATGACGGACCAAAACTGAACTTGGTGTACTATAACCAACAGACGGATTCTTTCCATTAAATTGAATAACGGAAACGAAAGAGTGCCTCCCTGGTTCCGGAGATACGCCACTACTGTCGAATTAAAGGACAGGAATTTGGGCATGCGTTTCTGAATAATGTTCATGCAATGACATAAAGCAAGCCTAAAAAACATTATTCCGCGGAAGTTAAACTGATAGCTAAAAGACTGCGGAACCCAAAGACCCTGGCACTTCGAATCCGTAGGGATCAGAATATCCCAATCTGTTTGACTGGCAACCGTCATAACAGCCACACTAGGGTCCGGCAACTGCGGCGGCACTCTCTGAGTCAACCACCGAATGTTTGCCCCAGTCTGAATCTCTTGTAACACTAGATAGACAAGAGAATGTATAAATCAAGCAATTCATGGATTGCCGGAAAGTTGCCGTCGAAGAGAAGCTCCTCCGAGAACGAAGCGACTCTGAGAGAGTTCTTAACCTACTATCCACGCGTGGATGTAGCTAGGGCTGCATCACGTCTAACCAACTCCAATCAGCCACTGAAGGGCGGAGTTATACGTGAACAAACTACTGCCCTCAAAAGAAATTACATTGAGAATAATATCCCGTAAATCTTTTCTTGAAGACGTAATGATAACGCCTCAGTAAGGCGGATTACGTATAATAAAGCGTCTAAGTTAAGTCTACTATACATAATGTCGTTTCCAACATTGAAGTTGGAAAAGACATAAAGGGCGAAAAAGAATATATGCAGTCTTTAATCACACCGTCTAGACGCATATGAACTCTCGGTATGCCCTGCTCTGCCAAAATAAACTATATGTAAAAAAGATAAAATGGCAGAAATGAGCCACGCGGACAAGAAACTAAACTATCATGCTTAGTAGCAGGCTTGTATATATATATAATATATAGCGTCGAAAAATAAAACACATGTTGTAATGACAATATTGGACTGCGTCGGTAAGTCAGGGACAAAGTCCCTGTACCGATCGAAAAATCCGAGTCCAATGACGCTATAAGTCTCTTATCCAAGATCGCAGCAATGAAGTCCGAACAATAATCACTGGAAGAAATGCCAGAAAATATGAAAGGCATCTTCCGATACTACTAAAGGGAAAACTCGAAATCTTTCGAATCCCTTTCGCCATCCTGTCGGACCCTATAAAGCGTTCGGTCGTCCGTAGCTTGATGCAACCGCGGACCGCACCGACCCAGCGCCGTCGGATAATTCCTGATTCGACCGAGAAACCGTCAATTGCTGGGATGCTGCGAAACAACTGTGCTAACTCGGATAGCACGTCCGTCACTGAGGCCTGAGGAGCAGCGGTCTTACGATGCATTGCCGCAGGAAGCTCCGAGATCGTTACCCCGTGCATACTTCCAATATGCGAGCGAACGGAGTGTATAGGCCTCGTGTCCTTTGGCTACCGGATGGCGCGACCTATTCGCTGTGGAATCACTGAATGCCGAAACTGATCGGATACTCGAGGTCACGTAGCCAATGTGCGGTCGTGTGCCCTGCTGTGAGGATGAGGAAGCATTAAAGACAGTCTCTCGGACTGTCAATATAACGGAGCGTCCCGAGCAACGAACATATGCTCCGAATGTAAAATATCTGAACCACAACATGCGGTCCCCTATGTTGTTGGCTTCCTCCGATCCGTCCTCAATCTGCCGTCACTGGGTGAGTACTAAAGTAATTAAAGTGCTCGCATCACCCAAATCTCCTTCCTAGACCGCAACGGACGAACCCGGCAGCCGAACCATTCGATGAATGTACGCTACACCGGGTGAGCTAGCGAATGTCACTCCGTAAGCGATAGACATATTCCATGAGCACTTATTGCCGCTAACTCATCATTAACTATGACGACAGAGGCACACTTTTGAAGACATCTCCATAACTCTTCGAACAAGAAACCAGAAATGCTTGGATAGCAAGCATAAAATAATAATATATATAGCGTCGTTCAATAATTCGAAAGTTTGTGTGACATTATTGGACTATGTCGGAACTGAGGGACGATGTCCCTGAACCGAACCAAAAATTTCTAAGTCCACCGACGCTATCAGTTTCTTATCCGACATCGCAGCATATGTTGTTCCGAAAGGGAAAGCTTGAAATCCACCGAATCCCTTTCGGTATCCCGTCGGACCGGATGAAACTTTCGGACGTCCGTACCCGCTTCCGCGGAGCGTCCCGACCCAGCATCGTCGGATAAAATATATGCGACAGATTCAGTTGATGCTGGGATGCTGCGATAAACTGTGCTATTAAGGAAAGCACGTCCGTTCCCGAGGCCTGTGCAGTAGCGGTCTTACGATGCATTGCCGCTGGAAGCTCCGTGTACGTTGACTCCCGCACACTTCCTATGCGAACGTCCGGAGTCTGCAGGCCTCGAGTCCCCGGCTACCGACCCAGCGCTGTCGGATAATTCTCGATCCGACGCCGTTTCTGTCGGCTGCTGGGAAGCTGCGATAAGCTGTGCTATGTGCACAAGAATGTCCGGCGTCGAGACCTGCGGAGGCGCAGTCTATCGGTGCTTCGCCGAGGGCAGCTCCGCATCAGATGGCTCCCGCATACTTCCTATGCGAACGTCCGGAGTCCATCGGTCTCGAATCCCTGGCTGCCGGATGGTGTGACCTGATCGCCAAAGAATCCTTGATCGGCGAAGCTGGTAATATATCGGCGGTCACGCAGCCAAGGTGCGGTCGTGTGCGCTGACGAGAAGAGGAAGCCTTAGCAGTCTCAGCGGACTGCCTATACAACGGAGCGTCCCGAGCGACGGACGTATGCTCCGCTAACGACACATTTGTACCACAACATCTGGGGCCAGATGTTGTTGAACGAGAGAGGGGCCTCTCTCGCTTGCCGTCCGGATGGACCGGAACGAGCTAAGAACCGGACTAAAAGGCTTCCTCCGTTCTCCCTCCGATCCGCCGTCACTGGGTGTGCATTAAGTTAATTTTATAGTGCTCGCATCACCCCAAAATTCCTTCTAGACCGCAACGGACGAACCCGGCTGCCGAACCATTCGGTGAATGGACGCTACACCGGGCGAGCTAGCGGACGTCAAAGGCCGTCGAACCTACTAGGGTCCTCTTAGGCAATTGGCGTATTACATGAGCACTTTTCCGCTAGCCCTTCATAATTGTGACGACGGAGGCACACTGTTGGAAGACATCACAGATACATCACCCTAATCTTGATCGTCTGAAATAGAAATTGATAAAGTAGAGTGACCCTGCGGGGAAAGGACCGGAGTGTCCAAATCCCCAACAACATACCGTGACATACGCTTCCCATATTGTCATCGAAATCATACGATACAGAACAGGAGTTAATGCGAGTACACTGACCACATATAGAATGAAAATAAGGTCAGAGGAAGACTTCCTCTTAAAACAATTGATCAATATCCTTTCCATGTGAAAAGAAAACAAGTCCTGGTACTCGCACTAACCCCTGGCAATCAAAATACATAATAATAATATGATCCATTAATATAGAAAAAATAATTGAAATCAAAATATTTTGAAAAAATATTTTTTCAGAACAGCCCAAGTTTCTGAAAAGTAACGTTGAGCCCCAATGGATCCCAAGCCTAAGTGTGGACAAAAATTTTTAAAAATATTTTAAACAATTTATTCAACACTTACGAACAATAATAATGTATCTAGTTATGATTAAAATAACATAAAGATATTATTATTTAGAAATCCCCCCCTCACACAGAGGGCTGTTGTAAATGTAAACAATGAGTGTAAAAACACTAAAATAAGACTCCAGGCACCCAGGCCCGAAATCAGTTACCAAAAATACCCCATCTGATGCAAAACAGAGACTTCCAGGGAAGAAACTGCAGAACATCAGATGGTAGATGCAGAACACAACGCCTAACCACCCGTAGGTGAAGACGTAAACATGGGGAAAGAACAGAATTCATTCTGTTATTAAGCTAAAACTCCCAAGAAATTTTAGTAATAATAATTACAGAAACTATGCCAAAAGCATGGGAGAATAGCAAGGGGGAATTAAAGGACAGGGAGAGAGGAAAAACACTTGAAAACACAGTGTAACTAAATAATCAGAATGACAACAAAATGGCTGCTGCCTTGAAAATAGGTAACTTAACATAATTTCATTAAAAAATTTTAAGTTACAGCCCTGATAATATTCTGTCACACATTCTTTTCCTCTCCTCCTTTTCTATCCTCCTTAGAATCACCATTTCACTAATATTTATGTGTCTGGCATCATTTAAACTGAGATTTAAAAGCACAAAGATCAGTCAGATGTTAACTGATGAAGGGCCAAACTTAGAATGATAAATGGCGCCAATTTCGGAACGTCCTTGACACTGCGCATGCGCAGTGGGGGCGAGGTGTGGAGGGCCTTTCTGGACATGTTTTCTTTAGTTTTAGATGCAAATTTTGGGGATTGGGGGGCAAAATTTGTGTTTGGCCCTATATTTTAAGAGTTAGCACCAGCTATGTCTGGGTCATTGGTACAGTATAAAAATATCTCCTGACAAAATTCTAGCATTCTAAGAAAATGGGGCATAACTGTGAAAAAAATAGTCCGACCACAATTATAATCGCAGGTGTACAGGTTCCCATGGTGGTGAACAGTCCTACCAAATTTCGAAGACAATGGTCCATAAATGTCTGAGAAAATCTCCGGACAAAATTATGTCTATGGACGGATGTTCTTACTTGTGGGGTTTTTCCCATGTTAAACCCTAACCCCACAAGGTCAAAAAATTAACCCAACAGTGCAAAAAATAACCCCACAAGTGGCCACTGTGCTAACCCAACCCCACAACTACCACCCACCCTAAATTGTAAACCCCACAATGTACCTCTGCTAAGCCCATATGGACAGATAGATGGACGGATGGATGGATAGACAGACAGACGGATGGACAAGGTGATTCCAGTATACCCCACCACCCCACAACTCGTTGCAGGAGGTATAATTACTTACACTAATACGTGGCAAACCAATGTTTTCAGCAGGGAAAATTTTCCATAACATTGAACATTTAACTAACTATATCTTGTTTGATAGAGCTCTGTGAAACGAGGTACAGTTGGTTAAATGCTTGTCCCAAAAATGCAAAATAGTGTCATAGAAGAGATTTCCAGGTGAAAAAAAGGTGATGAGGCAGATTTTCTATGACAAGGGAGATGCCTGAGAAACAAAATTTTTTTTTGTAATAGCCTAATTATCAAATGCAACAAAGGAACACAATGGTAACAGCTTCTTCTATTATCTATTGTTGTGTATTGTCATAGAATGCATTTTGGTGAGAGGCAAAAACCTCTCTAGGTTTTTTTTTTACAATATGTTTTGTGGAGTGATGCGGAAGGCATGTGAAAATGTGCCTCATGTTTTCAAAAATTTGGACAAATAAAATACAAGCATTTAAACCATTTCCAGATATTTTTAGTGATTTATTCAGTCAAGTTACGGATGCTAACCGATTCCCCGCATTCCGTACATGGTGGAGAATCCAAAGTACATTTATTCAGTGGACTTTTTCATGTTTTGATAATCACTAAATCGAGTGTTGACCGGTCTACCTTATCAATATCATTTTGGCTCGCCGGAGTGTCATATTTTGTATCTGAGACTGACTGCTGACATTTCTATGTATACGCAAAAACTATATTATTATTAATATCCATTTTATCCGGTGTTCAGACTTCTCAATGTACTTGTTGTTCTTAATACCGTTGTGTTTGACACTGACAGTCAGATCATTCATCATGTTCAGGACTCCGACTTTTTCAAAGGAGACATCCGTGCCACAACACGATATTTCACCAGTGACTCTAATCACCCCATTTGCCTGGTCTTGGTGAACCTACATATGTGTCGCGTCCAGCTTCGCCACCCCATTTGGAGCCGGTATATGGTAGTACTCAGGATGTGAGTCCCAAGGTTTCAAATGATACTACATGTAACAAAGACTATTTTGTCATTTCTCGTACTCAGAGATGCGATTTCTCACAACCTACTGTTCTCACATCCTCTTCTATTCCCACTAATATCAAGAAATTTGCTGGGTATCTTCATGAGGACCCCTCTAAATTTTTATCGGAGTTTGCCTCCTACTTGCTTTTAGATAATATTCAACCAGCTACTCCTAGGCCAATAGCTGCCTTTCATTTGAATTTACAAAGACCAGCATTAGTATGGTACAATGCCTTACCCGCTTCTGACAAATCATCATGGTCATCTGTGCGAAATGCATTTATTACAGAATATGTTAACATTGAAAATAATCCAGTGCTTATTGCTGAAGAAGCTGCATATGCCAATATGTCTCTCACTCCACACAGCCGATAGAGGAGTTCCACAGCTTAGTCTTGGAAAAGGGGAAACGATTCGGCAAAACCGACAGAAATTTGACATGCAAGTTTGTGGATGGACTTCCTTCAAATTTAGCATTTTTTGTTCGTGCCGGCCGTGTAAAATCTTTTCGCAAAAGTCTTCACGTAGCCAAATTAGGTGAGGCCCATGGCTACCGATTACCTAGCAATTCTGCTCCAGCACATGTTAATGCTGCTGCAGTTTCCACCTCATTGAACGATCAGTTGCCTCTCATTATACGTAGACTTGAGGCATTGGAGTTTTCCAAACAGGATCATCCTGTGTTGTCGCCACCCTCTCAACGGAACTCAAGTACTTCCTATAATGTGACCCCTCAATGTAGTGCACGTACTGCTAATATGCCACGCTCTGGACGTACATGTTATAGGTGCTCCGCCCATGGACATATACAGACAAATTGCAACTGGTTGGGTACCGGTCCCCAGCTTGTTGACACTGTCTGTCAGTTGTGTTATCAACAAGGTCATAGTGCTCAAGGGTGTAAAACTTTGCAAAAAGCCCCTAATAGTAAACCAGTTTGTCAATTTTGCAACAAAATGGGCCATACTGCTAAGAAGTGTTATTCTTTAAACCAGTCAGGTCTGAGAGTGCCGCGCAACCCTCAGACCCAGTAGTTTTATCAAGTGATGAGAATGCGCAAAATGAGATGGATATTTTTCTTGACAAAAATTTCATGTACTTGCACTTAAATATAGACGGTGCACCAATTACTGCTTTACTTGACTCTGGCAGTGACATTAATGTTATTTCAAAACAATTCTTTCCCTCTCTTCAAAGTCTGTCATAGATTTTCAACAGGGAGAAAGCAAAGTTCTTCTTGCAAATAATCAATCCGTCAAAATTTTTGGCACTGCCACTGTTCAGATGTGCCATTCCTTGCATGGTGCCCCATTCATAGTTTTTGTCTACATACTGGATGATGCTTCGCACCCATTGATATTGGGTACAGACTATTTGAAAGCCAATAAAATAGTTTTGAATTTTGGCAAGACCAATAATTTCAAAAAAGTCGACCAAAGTTACATGTAACAGGACGCTAGTTCTGCAGCCCAACTCTGAGTGCATTGTGCCAGGGACACTGGCAAAAGATATTCAGGTAGGGAATAGGGATGCTTGTACACCAGATCACCTGTTAAGATATTAAATCCTGGAAGTGATTGTGTTTATATCAACAAGGGAACATTTTTATGTACTTTTGAACTGTGTGCTAATTTTTATGATATAATACCTATTCCAGAAAAGTCATGTTCCCATGTTCATTGTTTACCGAATGATGACGCAAGTTATCCTGCTTCACATACCTCATCCTATGATGTCACTTGTCAACCGCTGGATTCTGACTTTCTAATATTTAAAAATTATTTTGATATCAATCCACAGTTGAAATGCTCTGAACAGGCAAAATTATACAAATGTCTTTATGATCAAAAAGACGTCTTTATAACTCCTAACAATACAACTTTTGGTCTTACTGATTTAGTAAAGCATGAGATTTATTTAAAGCCAAATGCTGTTCCTAAGCACCAATACCCATACAAATTGCCACCTGCTAAAAAACAGGTTTTATGATATCAGTTGAACGAACTTTTGAGGCAGGGTATCATTGCGTCTGTGTCGGAACAAGAGGATTTACCAATAACAAGTCCTATTGTTTTAGTAGCCAAGCGGAACAAACCAAAGTTAGATTGTACTAATATGTCTAGAGAGCAAAGCCTCTCGTCTTACAGGTTTTGTTGTGACTTTCAGTATCTCAATTACCAAACATTGGACTTTATGTATACCATCCCCGACCTACAAGATTTGACTGAATCTTTTTCAGGATGCACCCCAAATTATTTCACCTCACTAGATCTCAGTTCAGGATTTTTTCAAATGCCTATTAGTGAAAGATCGACAAAATATACTGCTTTTAACACATGTTTTGGCACGTATAAATTCTTACGGTTACCGATGGGCTTACGCACGAGTCCCAATTCCTTTTAGTTGTTAATGGACAAAATATTAAATGGGTTAACATTTAATTCAGTTTTATGTTACCTCGATGATATGTGTCTTTTCTCGGAAACTTTTCATGACCATTTGACTATTTTGACGGATGTACTTTCTCGATTACGAGCGGCAGGTCTTAAACTGAAACCCAAACCTAAATGTAAATTTGCTTATTTCAACTGTATTTTCCATGGACATGATATCTCTAAGGATGGCCTTCGACCACCCAGCAATAGATTGGAAATTATACTAGATTACCCTATTCCTACAAACAAAAAGGAATTGCAAAGACTTCTTGGTATTTTCAATTGGTTCAGGAAATTCATTCCTAATTACAGTAAAACTGCATTGCCTTTACACCTTTTGCTACAGAAAGGTGCTTCCTTCATATGGACTGATCAATGCTCAGAAGCACTTCAGTTATTGAAGGATGCACCACTCCATTCTGAAGCTTTAGCATTCCCATCGTTTGTGAAAGAATTCCGGTTAGCCGTTGATACGAGCAGCAAAGGAATAGGTTATATGCTATACAGGATGACAAGTCCTGTGTTGTTCGCTTTGGCTCCAAAGGGCTTTCTAGGTATCAACAATCCTACGGCCCTACTAAATTGGAACTACTCGGTGTCGTAACTAGCATTTTAGACTGTGCCTCGTATTTACGAGGTAAACATTTTGTGGTGGAATGCGACCACCTGGCCCTTAGGCCTTTATTTCAGAAGCAATTGAAAGGGGCCATCTATGAAAGATGGTTAGCCATTTTACAACAGTTTGATTTTGATATTTTGTACAAGCCAACATCCCAAATGATAGTGCCTGATGCATTATCTCAAGCTCCCAAGTTTCAGGACTTTCTTACCTCTAGTCCTGAGGAGCAAGATCCTTATTTTCCATACATACAGGACAAGGCCACTCAAATTAGGCTAACCCCATGATGGTAAAGCTACTTCCCATGTTGATACTTTATGTGTATTGTCACAGAATGCATTTTGGTGGTGAGAGGCAAAAACCTCTTTATGTTTTTTTTTTACGATATGTTTTGTGACGTCATGCGGAAGGCATGTGAAAATGCGCCTCATGTTTTCAAAAATTTGGACAAATAAAATACAAGCATTTAAACCATTTCCAGATATTTTTAGTAATTTATTCAGTCAAGTTACGGATGCTAACTGATTCCCCGCATTCTGTACACTATTACAGAGAGTGGCAAGTGTGGTGAGTCATTAGACTTTGAATTGAAAGGTTGACGGTTCAATCCTGATGTGCATAATCTGAATGTGTCCTTGGGCAAGATACTTGATGCTGACTGCCTAAGTTATGCTGCGTATAAAAGCATACAGCATGTCAATGGTACACATACCTTCAACCAATGTGAACCCTGCTTATGCTGTGTTAGTAAGTTGGAGTTATTTATTTATTGGGGTTTAACAACACTTTCAACAGCTAGGGTCATCTCATGTCGGACAGTTTTTATGCTAGGAGAAGGGTTAATGAAAAAAAAGCTAAAAAAAACAAAAAAACAACCCATTTTAACTCTTTACCAAGATATAAAAATTTGTTACTTTAATTATTTTTCAATTTTTCAAAAACTTTCAACAAAACCACATCCTGTAACCTGTCATTGGAATAAGCTCATCAAGCTCGTTCCAATGAGGATTCACATAAAATGGTTTTGCTGAAATATTTTGAAAAGTGATTTTTTTCCAGTGCTCAACTTATAAATTGTGCAGATGGAAGCAACCAATTCTTTAGGTAAAGGGTTAATCTATGCTATGTGTATTAGACTTGCACTAAGGGCCTATCCTCAAGATCATTGAACTGATGCAGCGCAACTGAAATGAATCATAATAAATCAATAAGTAACAAGGATTTCTTCTGAACACTTGACCAGCAACTACTGTGAAAGCTGCAAATAAATTTCACCAGGATCGAAATGAGTCTGTGTCTTATGCATTGAATTGGAAATTTCCATGCCTGTTTGAAATCTTGAAGCACAAAAAGGGTTTCAATCCAACTTGCTTCTCAAGTCTATGCCAGATTTTTGAAGTATTTGAAGTGGAGGTTACTAGGCATTAAAGTATTTTCACACAACACGATGGATACAGGATGCTCAGGAGGTATTCCAGCAAATGTCAGTCTAGTTTCACCATCACCTCTGTTGTTGATTATGTGGGTTCCAGCAACAACAGTGACTATGCCTTTTTTTTACTTGCCTGAAAAAAGGAAAAGATTAATTTGAAAAAAAATATCAGCAGTACGTGCATTGCAAGGACAGAAAAAACTGCCATTTTCCACTCAAAAGTTAAATCACTTGAAATATTTTTTTTTTTCAATGTCATTGACAAAAGAGTTCAATATGCTGAAAAACAGAGGGTTTAATACTTTCGAAAAACTGTTTCAGTTAAAAGCTGCTATCATGGTTTGAATGGAAGGAAAATAAGCCTCAACAGTAGCATCCAGAGATTTCTTAAAATTAAGAAATCAAAAAGAAAGAAAAAAGCAAAAATCAAAATATTGGGTTACTATCTTTTGGAGAGAACCTCAAGAATCTCTTACATTAATTTTTTTTATTTTAAAAAGATAAATTCTTGTTATATACCCCCCTCACCCCCACAATTTGTTTTTTTGGAGGGGGGAGTGTCAAAATACTATCTGTACATCTTTAGACAGAGTAGAGTTGGTTTCTGCTCTCTGCTAGGCTGATCAAAACCAAACTTGAGTTGGATATGACGAGAGGAAGAACCTTATTTATTTTGGGGGTCATTGTGCCAAAGGTCAAGGTCACAATGACTTTGAACCTAAAATTTTACCATGAGTTGGTTTTTGGTTTCTGCTAATTGAAATTTCGCTTGGCCCACTGAAACAAAAATTGACATGTGGGTTGGGTACAATGAGAGGAAGAACATTGTTTATTTCACAGCCTCTGTGCCAAAGGTCAAGGTCACAGTGTCTTTGAAGTGAAACCAAACCTGACATGTGGGTTAGTTTGATGAAGGGAAGGACTCTATTCATTTTGGGGGCATTGTGCCAATGGTTAAGGTCACAGTGACCTCAAACGTAATAATTTTTCTGGTTTCCACTCTCTAATTAAAGTTCTGCTTGGCTGATCGAATTCAAACGTGACATGTGGGTTGGGTATGATAGGAAACTTATTAAATTTGTATTTATTGATTTATTGGGGTGTAATGACACTTTCTACAACCAGGGTCATCTAGTGTCAGAGTTATATGGGTGGAGGTAGCCAGAGTACTCTGAGAGAACCAATGCACAGTGGCAAGCAACTGTCAGACTCACCAATGTACTAACTCCACACAAGCAGGGTTAGCATTGGTTGAAGACAAGTGCACCATCAACATGTGATACGCCTTAAAATGCCACCATGCATCCACATGGGCAATCAGGATTAAGTGCCTTGCCGAAGGACACAATGTGGTTACCCCTGGAGGAGACCGAATCGTGAACGGTCATGCTTGAAGTCCAATGCTGTAACCACTGAACCACTGCACTCCCTTAAATTTTTATCCTTGGAAATATCTTCACTGATACTATTTTTCACTTGCAGGACTAAAAATTTAACCAGCTATATCTTTTTTGACTGAGCTCACTGAGCTCTGTCAAACAAGATACAGCTGGTTAAATTTGCAACTACATTAAGGGAAATGTTCACTGCTGAAAACATTGGTTTCTCCACAGAATAATGTAAAAGTTATTTTAATAATTCAAACAATTTTCACTACTTTTTTGTGAATAAAAAGAAGCCTCCCTCCCACATTATAAAATTGAGGGAAAATAGCCAGAGAAACAAGAAATTTTTTGTAGGCCTAAATAAAAGCAAAAATTCAAATGTGTCTTTCTACCAACAGTGACACTCCTGAAATGATTTAGTAAGCATAGAGTTCATTATTCAACTGATTTTTAAACAATAGAATAAGGAAACAGACATCACAGGTTGATAGTATGTTTGAAAGAGACATAAATATAATGAATAAGTTACACATTTTAATCGAGGAGTCTACAAGTCCATTTTTCCCGTTCTGAGTCATGATGTATCCTGCTTTCATAAAAGTAAATGTGTGGAAAGACCAATAAATATTTTCGATATGAAGTTAAAAGACTGATGTTAACAAGACCAATACCGGGTCTGGACCTGCGTCACTGCATGCAATTGAATCGGCAAACAGGAAGTGGCTGCATGGCAGATCTGAAAATTGCATACACGATACAACTGATCATTATCAGGCTCCAGATGAAATATAAAATCAATCCCTTGCATAGAAGCCGAGAAAAGTTTGACGAAAAATTTCAATGTTCAGTGGGTACAGTAAAATTTCAAAGTATCAGCAAACAGGAAGTGGCTGCACGGCAGATCTGAAAATTGCTTACACGATACAACTCATCATTATGAAGCTGCAGACCAAATATAAAATCAGTCCCTTGCATACAAGCTAAGAAAACCTTGACGGAAAATTTCAATGTTCAGTGGGTAGAGTAAAATTTCAAAGTATCGGCAAACAGGAATTGGCTGCACGGCAGATCTGAAAATTGCTTACACGATACAATTCATCATTATGAAGCAGCAGACCAAATATAAAATCATTTCCTTTCATAGAAACCAAGAAAACTTTGATGGAAAAAGTGTTTCGGACGGACTGACGGATGGATGGACGGACTGATGGACGGACTGACTGACGGTCGGAGTCGAGTGGTTACTAGACCTGCTCTGCCGCTGGCGACGCAGGTAAAAATATTAATTGATCTACCCTAAATAATGAAAAGTCTTCTCTGATACATATTACTAAACTGACATGGAAAATACTGTGAGGGTTGTTGAAAGGATAAACTCCTTGCATACTGCTGGCAGATATCCCTGCCAGGACAGGATTTCTCTTGCTCCTGAAATAAGTATAAATTTGGGTACAGGTAATCCATTTTCCGTCTTGTAAATTGAATGGATTTTTCACCAATGATTTGTGGAGTTAAATTTGAATGTTTCATCCAATCTAGTCATGGCTGCCTTCAGAGTAGCCATGACTAGATTTTATGAAAAATGTCTTAAAAATACTCAGCAGGTTAAGAGTTAAAATTTCCCACTCAAGGTTCATTACACTGGAAAAATTAGACAAACTTTGAAATTTTTGCTACAAGAATCAATTTTCAATTCTTAAATAATTCAGAATTTAAGAGTACTGTTATAACCTTTTGAGTGCAACCAGTTTATATACCATTGTAAAAAACAAAGCTTGTATTTATAGAGTTTAACCCTAAAAGAATTAGTTCCAATTTTGGTGAGTTTTTTGCATTACATGCATATGCAGAACACATGTTACAACATGCAGGCCAGGGGTTCTTCTACCCTCTTTGGGAAAGGGACCGAGGTCCATGCAATTAGGAAAATTCCTGTCATGAAGGGTCCAAATGGGAATATGTTTGGAAGAAGAAGCACACAAAGAATAAGAAATGTTACCTTCATATTGAGATGAGAACATTAATAAAGAAACTACTACATGTATAGTACATGTAATAAGTTTTATAACAAACAGTCACATGAAATAATGATCAGTCTTTGTAATCTCTATTATAAATTGTTGTATTTGCTACACTTCAACCATTTACATTATGTGGCTTAGCAGTTGTGTCTAGGCAAGACTTGGCTGCCTGTATAGGCAGCTAAGTCTTGCCTTGAAACAACTGACAAGGTTCTTGGTATGTAACTTGCAAATGTATCTAAAAACTGCCTGTTGAGGCAACTGTTTTGTTGCAGTAAAAAGTTATTAAAGTCAAAATAAGGCTTTCAAGAGTTAAAAGAAGAATTAAATTTTTATTTGAATGAGGACTGAGATTTGGAAAATTTTGGTTTGAATTGGGAATGAAAGTGTCAATGACACTGTAGCTCAACTTGTCAAGACATGTACATGTATAGTATGTGACACAGCAATGATAACCATCTAGGTAATGACCTGATAAGTATTGTAACGGTCTGTACATAAATACTGACCGTAGCCTGTAACAAATGTATAGGTAAAGTATTGTAAAGGTGGGTGACAGTCAGATGCTAAACTAGAAAAGAAATCTTTTGAGTCCCAGAGTGGGTCTGACTGAACCCCAAAATATTTGTTCTCATAGCACAGTGATAACAAAGGCACCCCAAAACACACTCATTCCTGTCCCAAGGTGAAAACAAAGGTACTCAAGAAGTTTCATGAAGATCAGTTCATAAATACGATTTGTATAAAAGTTGTGACAAAAAACTGATTGGACCTAATTTTGGTACAAAATGGCCACTGGCAGCTATCTTGAATTTTGGACCGCACTCAGAAACACTCGTTCTCGTCCCAAGGTGATAACAAAGGTACCCAAGAAGTTTCATGAAGATCGGTTGATAAATACAGCCTCTAGCCCGAGCCGTATTGACATGTGCACTTACAGTGTATAAGTAGCACTAAATAAATCAAAATTCATCTAATTTGCATAATTTCTGCACGAGAAAAAAACCCTTACTGTATGTGATGTATTCCATTTTACTAAACAATCATACAAAAATTTATTCAAATCAGAACTTTCATACAGAAGTTCTGTACAAAAGACTGATTGCACTAATTTTGGTACAAAATGGCTGCTGGATGCCATCTTGAATATCGGACCACACCCAAAAACACCCGTTCTCATCCCACGGAGATAACAAAGGTACCCAAGAAGTTTCGCAAAGATCGGTTCATAAATAAGGCCTCTAGTCTGAGCCGTATAGAAGTTGTGTACAAAAAACTGATTAGACCTAATTCTGGTTCAAAATGGCCACTGGCAGCCATCTTGAATTTTGGACCGCACTCAGAAACACTCGTTCTCGTCCCAAGGTGATAACAGAGGTACCCAAGATGTTTCGTGAAGATCGGTTCATAAATACAGCCTCTAGCCCAAGCCGTATTGACATGTGTACTTACTGTGTGTAAGTAGCACTGAAAAAATCAAAGTTCATCTAATTTGCATAATTACTGCACGAGAAAAAAACCCGTATTATATGTGATGTATTCCATGGTACTAAACATTCACACACAAAATTTTTCAAATCAGCGCTTTCATATGGAAGTTCTGTGCAAAAATCTGATTGCACCTAATTTTGTACAAAATGGCTGCCATCGGCCATCTTGAATTTCGGACCGCACCCAAAAACATCGTTCTCGTCCCACGGTGATACCAAAGGTACCCAAGAAGTTTCGTAAAGATCGGTTTATAAATATGGCCTCTAGCCTGAGCCGTATAGAAGTTGTGTACAAAAAACTCAAAGTTGAGCTAAAAATCATGCCAAAATGCCATTGGGAAAGGGTTCCATATTCAGACCCCATAGACATCTAAAACAATCCCTGCAGGCTTTTAGTGGTCTTTTCTGATGGAAGTTACAGTACTATGGCAGTGCTTCCTCGTGAAGTATTGTCTGCCTGTATCACTGGACACCACTGCTATGTCAAAGCATTACTTTATTATGAAAGAGCAAAAATAAAGAATTCTCCATTCTCCAGGCCTTTAAGGGTACTTTCAGAATCTATGACAAGAGTCAAATGAACAATTTGCGAGAATCAAATTTGATGCTCATTGTTTTCCTTGTGAGAATTCTGATTCTCACAGGAATTTTAAGACCCTGTTAGGCTTTGCCTTCTAATTTCCTGCACTGAAGTCTTGGGCCTTCACCGCACTCCAGACAACATATTTAATTCCTTGCCTGCTGCAGAAGAATTGCCTACCCTGCAGGTGGAATTGATGCTGGCAGAATCGGTTATCTGTTATCTTGTTCAGGTGTGTTCCAGGATATTGTTAACCAAGTATGCTCCTATAAATAGTGGTCACTTTAGGACTAAAAAAGTTAAAAATCTGTTTCTCAGGCCCTCTCGCATGGTCCTTTTGACCGCTGCATGCTCTTTTTAAAACCAATGCAAACTTAAAAAAAAAAAAACTAAATAGTTTATGTCTGATATTTTGCCCAAATTAATAAAAAGAAATTGATAAATTTGTCCCTTGAGTGCAATAAGGCTTTTCAATGCTTTGGCACTGCAAAGCCTTCTTGCAATCAAGGGATGAAATACACCACCACCCAGGCTATTCTGTAGATTATGAGGCCTAAAACATGAAAACAAACCAAGAACATGAACTTTTGATGGCAAAGAAATAATTAGAACTTTTGATGGCAAAGAAATAATTACAAAAATGAAAAACAGAATAAAAAAACGTCCACCCACATGCAATTTTACAAAAAATGGCCTGAGAAACAGAAGACTTTATGGGACCTTATCAATACTTTCTTGATGCAAGATTAAATTGAATTTTTTATTACAGTAGACATGATTTGATTTTAGGAAAAATTTTAGGAAAATACCAAGCAGGTTATAAGTTAAAAGCAATCTGAAAAACTGTAGTAAGCTTGCAGTTTGGTAAACATTTGTCAGAATGCCCAATACCAGCTTTGAGAATATTTTCTTCATCAAGCTGTTCTTTGTTCATGTTTAATTTGATTTTGATCATTTTGACTCAAATTTTTTTGTCTTTTAGGATTGCATGACAAGATTTAGAAATAAATGTTTCATAATTAAGAAAGCAGTGAAATTTACTTTCCTTCTTTTGAAGTCCTTATAATATTAAAAGACTGAGACTTGCTAAGTTAGTATACAAACGAAACTCAAACCTCTGATCTAAGTCATCAGAAAACCAGAGGCTCAAGTGAGCCTAACATGTTCATATGGATCAAGTTGTCTCTAAGAAAATGAAAGTATGTTAGAGGGAGGATGCAAGAGAGAAATAACTGAGTTAGTGTTAAGGTATTATAAAGATGGAGGTAAAAATGAAGTGTCACCTTGTACTTGTGTGTATAATGCAAAGACCATCACCAAAAATGCTCTTAAACAATCAACCCTCCCACTCCCCAATCTTGGCACACATCTTGCATTGGGCTTGAAATTAAGAATAATGACTAAAGAACTACCCTCTGAAAATAGGTTGTTTGGAACTTAGGGCTAAAATTGTGTGAAGTATTCAGTGTTCTTGGAAGCCATCAGTTATGTGAAGAATTAGCAGTCAACAAGGACATGACTAAGATAGTTTTTTTAATACTAATTAGGGCTTTCTGGTGGTGTACAGTCTTCCACACCTATAAACAGATGGAATCATTCATGGAAAACAAAACATTTCTTTGAAATAAAATTTGTTTTATTACCAAGTATCAAAAGGTACTGCCTGGTGGATGTGAAGAAGATCTCTCATATTGCATCAAGTTGAAATTTGGGCTCCATAGGGAGCTCAAATATGCACCCAGGGACTTGATTTGAACAAGCTTGAATCTGACCTCCCTAAGGAGTTTGCATACCAAATATCAAAAGATTTTGACTGGTGGATCTGAAGAAGATTTTTGCCATGTTGCACTAAGCTGAATATGGGAGACCAAACATGAACCCAGGGACTTGATTTGAACAAATTTGAATCTGCCTCTGAGGATGCTGAAAAAAAAATATCAAAGAATTAAGAGAAATGGATCTGAAGAAGATTACTAAACAATCATATTGTACAAAGTAAAAATTTTGGCTGCCATAACGAGCCCAAATATGAACTCAGGAACTTGATTTGAACAAATTTAAATCTGATCCCACAAGGGATGTTGTGTCTCAAATATCAAGAGATTCAGACAGCTGGATCTGAAGAAGATTTTGAAAGAATTTTTTTCATACTGAACTATCAGGGATCCTAAATCTAAAGACATGAACTTGCTTTTAACAAATCTGAATCTGCCCCCACTTAGAGTGCTGAATACCAAATATCAGAAGATTCAGAGTGGTGGATCTGATGAAGAAGATTTTTAAAGAAATTTCCTAATATTGCACAAAGTTAAAATTCAGGCTACCACAGGGACGGCAAATATAAACCCAGGGACATCACTTGAACAAATTTGAATCTGACCCCAATAAAGATGATGTTTACCAAATATCTAAAGATTTTGACTGGTGGATCTGAAGGAAAGAGTTTTTAAAGAATATTACTAATATTGACATAAAATGTGCACTCCATATGGAGCCGAAATAGGAACCCAGAGGTCCTGATTTGAACAAACTTGCATCTGGTTCCCCTACAGAAGTTGTATACCGTATATCATAAGACTCTGAATGGCGGTTTTGGAAAAGAAAAAAAATAATTTAATTTTCAAAAGTGCTGACACAGAATCTTCCCATATGGTACCCCCAAAACACAACTAATTGTAAATTTTAGGGCCTAATTGATTCTACTGGTCCTAAGGATGATTCAGACAAAATATCAATTCTCTGTTCCTGCAGTCTGGGAAATATGGCCATTTAAAAAAAATTCTATTTGTAACCTCTGGAGGTATAAATTTTTTTTTTTTTTACATGAATCAAGTGCATGCCATCTTGTACAACTACAGAGCAAAATTGGTTTCAAATGGGTCAAACAGTTAAGAAAAGATAAATTTGGGTTGGACGAAAAATTTGCTCCTCTTAGCATGAGTCTTAAGTGTTGCCCAAGAAGTTCAGAACCTTTCTTTAAACAAAAGGACCCACAGGGCAGAGGCACTCACCCGACAAAGTTGTTTATATTTATTTATTTATTTATTTATTGGTGTTTAAGGTCACATACTTATGCACAATGGCTAATCGTGACCGTGACAGTTTTATGGCTGGAGGAAGCCGGAGTACCTGGAGAGAACCACTGAGCAATGACGAGCAGCTGCCAGCTCCCCAACATCGTAACTCCGCACTGCAGCACAGACAGGATTGAAGATATGCACACCATCGACGTGCAGTACCCTTTAGTATATGGCATCATCGTGCCCCCATTGGCACCACACAATTTGGCACCACACAATTGTCGCCCAGTGTGAACACTGCTTACAAACCTCTATCGATCAAATTTGAAATGGTATCCACCAAAGATAATTTGTATCAAGTTTGGTGGGGTTTGGACCAGTGTTTCTGAATAATAAGACTGATATGCATAGCTAATGGCACCATATGATGGACGCCACATAATGCCAAGAGCTCACACTGATTTTCCGTCAGATGAGCTAAAAGTGTTTGAATACTTACTGAACTACCTCCAAATTCTGAGTAAGAACTCTGACGTTTTAATTTTCTGAAAAAAAAATAAAACCCATATATGTATGCAATAAATAACATCCAAAATATCTAGACATCAAATGGCAGGTCTTGAACAATGTTATTCGGATTATTATGCTAGAAGCTAGTCTTAGCACCTTAACAATCATACCCTACCCTCACTTTTCCTGGAAAATAGGCCGATGAAATCATCAGATGTGTACCCATATGCGCAACTAGTAGAAAGCTGTATGACAGAGGGCCACCCTGGATGCCAACATTATGTACACCATACAAGGTATGGGTACATATAGAAATGGATTGGAGGAGTGCCTAATTTGATGGATAAAGGGTTAATATCTCCGGATCAAATTATTAGATTTACATAAAAAACTATACAGCACAGCATAGCAGTAACCTGAATACATATATAAAGTAACCTGATAATCGGATTAATATTTATTGAGTTATCGCATGCCGAAGAAATGGATTGGAGGAGTTCTCAATTTGAAGGATAAGTTAATATCACAGGATCAAATTATCAGATTTACACCAAAAACTATACAGCTCGGCACATCTGTAACCTGAACACATATATGAAGTAACATGACAATCGGATTGATATTTTTTGAGTTATCTCATGCCAAAGGAATTGGAGGAATTTTCAATTTGAAGGATAAAGGGTTAATATCTCAGGATCAAATTATCAGATTTACACCAAAAAACTATACAGCTTGGCACATCAGTAACCTGAACACAAATATAAAGTAACCTGACAATCCAAGCAATATGTTTCAAGTTATCGAATGCCAAAGGGATGGCAGGAATTTTCAATTTGAAGGTAAAGGGTTAATATCTCAGGATCAAAATAATAGATTTACACCAAAAACTATACAGCTCGGCACATCAATAACCTGAACACAAATATAAAGTAACTTGACAATCCAAGCAATATTTTTCAAGTTATCGAATGCCAAAGGGATTGGATGAATTTTCAATTTGAAGGACAAAGGGTTAATATCTCAGGATCAAATTATCAGATTTACACCAAAAACTATACAGCTCGGCACATCAGTAACCTGAACACAAATATAAAGTAACTTGACAATCCAAGCAATATTTTTCAAGTTATTGAATGCCAAAGGGATTGGAGGAATTTTCAATTTGAAGAATAAAGGGTTAATATCTCAGCATTAAATTATCAGATTTACACCAAAAACTATACAGCTCGGCACATCAGTAACCTGAACACAAATATAAAGTAACTTGACAATTCAAGCAATATTTTTCAAGTTAAAGAATGCCAAAGGGATTGGAGGAATTTTCAATTTGAAAGACAAAGGGTTAATATCTCAGGATCAAATTATCAGATTTACACCAAAAACTATACAGCTTGGCACATCAGTAACCTGAACACAAATATAAAGTAACTTGACAATCCAAGCAATAATTTTCAAGTTATCGAATGCCAAAGAAATGGAGATGGACGTTCTAACAAATGACTACTTATGTGGCTATTTTATGGACATATTAGGTGGCTAACCTAAAACACATGTCCAACATAATAAAACAAGTATTTTTTTTTTTTTTTTTTTTGGGGGGGGGGGGGGGGGGGGGGGGGGGGGGCAGCTAACCCTAACCCTACCCTAACCACCGTTAACCCTAAGCTAACCCTAACCCTAGCCACATAACTCTAACACCCCTTCACTGACCCCACCCCACCCCACTCCTAAACCCCACCCTGGAATGCCCTAACCCTACTCTACATTTATCCAATCCCCCCCCCCCCCCCCCCCCCCCCCCCCCACAATAGGAGATTGTTACATGGCTAGCCAAGTAACAGACTTTAACCACATAAGTATCCTGTTTTACTAACTCATAGCCACATAAGTAGTCATTTGTGTGTGCAGACGGATGGATGGACAGATGGACAGACAAAGGATGGACGATGGCCACCCCAGATGCTGGCATTATGTGTAACATACATATTATGGGTACACATAAAAATGTCTGAAATCTGTAAAACCAGTTCGTGTATTCTCGCCCTGATATTTCTTGGGTCATCTTGCTCTAGTTACACCTTCACCTTCTGGGTACTTGAGCATTAAAAATAGTGATGGAGAAGATACCAAAAAAACCAAACCGATGCAGACATTATGGGCACACCGAAAAACTGAACTGAACCAATCATTTAATACCAAAACTGTCTGAATTTTCAAATTTTCCTACATTCACTATTTATAAGGCCATGTTGAGGCTTGATAGCAATTGAATGGTTCATTTTCATGAAAGAAGTGGCTGATTTTCTTTTCAGTTTTGTTAACCCTCAGGGGCCTGGGCAATTGTCATGAATTCTCTCTAGACAACAACCTGTACATGTCCAGCTGCTTTGCAGTGATTTCTAAGCATGTCTTGGATGTCTTAACAGGCAACCAAGACTTGTCTAGAAATCACTGCCCAGGTGCTTTGTCTATTGTCAGCAGGACCTCATGAAGATGGCATCATCAGAGCACATGCTCTGAGATTGCATATGCCTGAAATAGGTCTAGGTTAAGGTGTATTTTGAACAAGTCACAAAATTACTGTAGATATTATTTGATTTCGGAAAAGAATGCCACTCTTGAGCTCATTGGCAGTGGCATTTGTGGCACCATGGTAGAATGATATAAGTACAGATTTTCCTGATGTGAATTCCCCTTTGGTACTATCAGGAAATCACAGTCAAGTCAGATACTGAATAACGAACCGATACCAAGGTAAACCCCCTAAAAAATACCGAAACCGAAACCAAACTCAAAATTCCAATACCGCCCATCTCTCATTAAAAAAGGATTTAGTTTGCTCCAATTGGCATGAATCTTTATTTTTTTCATGGGGTTGACCCTGGTCATGCCTCTATGATGGACACAGACTCTTTAACCAAAACTAGATGAAATGAACAGGAGTAAAAATATCTTTCTGAGCATAAAACTATTTTGCCACCCTCCCCACCCTCACTTCATTTAGCCCATCATAACAAAGTAAACTAAATGTAGAAAACAGAAAAGTTATTAAGATATGTATTGGACAAGTGTATAACAGTTTGGAGGGTAAAATTCTTTAACCCTTTACCCAACGCAGACGATATCAAAATTTATTATTTTAAATACCATTTTTTCAAATTTTTCAAAAAATTTCAACAGAACCATATCATGTGACCCCCGTTGGAACGAGCTCGATGAGCTCGTTCCAACGAGGGTTCACATGATATAGAGTTTTGTTGGAATTATTTGTTAAATAATATTTTTTCAACTGCTGAATTTGAATATTACGCGGGCAGATGTGGGCGATTCGTTGGGTAAAGGGTTAAAATGAATAAAAAATAAAAACTGACCTTTGGTGTTAAACCTTTATCAAACATTATGATTATATACAGCCTGCCCAAAACTTAGCACATCATGCCCTAATTGGAATGTGCTCATCAACCTTGTTCCTATAAGGGGCAATAAGCTATGTTTTTGAGTACAAAATTGACAATTGTTAGGCTATTAAAAAACAAAAGTCTTATTTCTCAGGCACCACCCTGGTCATTGAAAATCTGCCTCCTTTCACTCTTTCTTACCTGATATCTTGTTTGTTTATCTATATAATAGTGTACAGAGTTCAATTTCTAATTCTAACTTAGTGTAGAGAGTTCAAATTCTTATTCTATTTTCAGGCCTGTTTTGTGTATTTAAAAAAAAACACAATATTCCATGTTGCAAAACTGCCAATGTCTATGGACAGTTCCTCGTGTGTACTGTATGTTTATATAGAATAGGAAGACTATAATAAGAAACTAACAGCAATGAAATAAATATTATGCACACAAGGCAGTTAAAAGTAGTAAAAATTAACATGTAAAACAGGGGGCATAACTCTAGTATTTGTGCATTTTTTTTTTTTTTTTGAGGGGGGATGGAGTTCGCATAAAAGCAATTCAAAATGCTTCAAAACTCATTTTAAAGCAAAAAAAAAAAACATCCAATGGACTCCCCCCTCCCCCCCCCCCCCCACCTTTCACAGAGGGATATAATCATCCAATGGATCCCAGACCCCACAATTCCCCCAATGGAATCCCTCTCCCACCCACAACCACCAATATTTGGGGATTTTTTAAAAAACAATTCATGCAATCACTCAAAATCTTACAAAACTCACTTTACACCCCCCCCCCCCCCCCCCCCCCCCCCCCCCCCCCCCCCCCCCAGAAATTGCTGTATGGGTCCCCAAAACCCCAAAAAGTAAATTCCATGTGTGTATATCACCATGTTAAGTGTCAAAAAGATGTATTCAGAATTGATGGAATCTAAGTATTCACAAGAATCTGAAATGAAATAATGATAAATTATTTAACAAGGGCATAACTTCAGTAATTATATATGGGTAACAATGAAAATCAAAATTTGTCAAGAACTTATCAATGAATATCAACATGTCAAGATTCAAGTGAATCTGTTAATAAATGTAAAAATGGCTAAGTTCACATAGATATCTACAACCTGATGATGTGAAATAATGAGGTATTGAACTACCAAGATGGATAACTTCAGTAATTACACATTGATAATGATAAACGTAAAACTTTTGTCAAGAACTTAATAAAGTGTATTTATACTGTGTCAAGTTTCAAGAACATTGAGGAATGGTACTGTTCACAACCAGATGAAGAGAAATAATGATAAATTGAGCTAACAAGGGGTGTAAGTCCAGTAATTAACACACTGATAATGGTGAAAGTCGAACTTTGTAAAGAACTTACTCAAGTACATCAACATGTAAAGTGTCAAAAAATTGAATAAAAATTGAGGAAATCACAGTGTTCTCAAGAAGCTGAAATGAAACAATAATAAATTGAACTACCAAGGGACATAACTCCATTAATTAAAAATAGATAACAGTAAAAATTGAACTTCTTCAAGAACTTTCCAAAGTATATTGACATGTCAAGTTTCAAATGAATCGTTTTATAAATGCAGGAATAGCAGTGTTCACAAAGGTATCCACAGCATGATGAAGTGAAATAATGAGAAAGTTAATTAATAAGGATATAACTCTCATAATTACGTATGGATAATGGTAAAAATCAAGCTCCGTCAAGAACTTACCAAAGTGTATCACCATGTCAAGTTTCAGGAAAATTTATTGAAAAGTGAAGGAATCAGTATTCAGAACCAGATGAAGTGAATATTGTTAAATTGAACTAACAAGGGGCATAATTCCAGTAATTGTGTAAGAATAATGGTGAAAGTGAAACTTTGTCGAGAACTTACTATAAGTATATCACTGTGTGAAGTGTCAAAAAACTGATGGAAAAGTGAAGGAATCATAGGGTTCACAAGAAGCTGAAATGAAACAATGGTAATTTTAATACTAACAAGGGGCTTAACTTCAGTAATTATGCATGGATAATAGTGAAAATCAAACTTTGTCAAGAAATTACCAAAGTACAGTCAAACTTTGACAGTCCAAACTTCGGTTTCCCAAAAGCCTAAGATAAGTCGAAGTGAATTGTAGGTCCCAATTTTCTTCCTGTATAAACACTGTTAAATAATCTTCAATAACTTGTACCTCAAAAATTAGAAAAATACCATTTCTCAAAGAGTTTTGTCAGTCCCAAATGCTAATCTGTACATGTCAACTTGGAAACATCGAAATGAGAATGGAAATTCAACCAATTTTTCAATGGAGTTCATTAAACACCACAGACCTGTTTTATCACCAGATTAGTTCAGTTACTAATTAAGCAAAACTGACAGAGCTTCGATTATGGGTATAATCGTGAAACCTGTGAAACCTAATTTATTGTTGTTTCATTGAGCTTACACATTATAGTTTGCCAAGGGCAATGCAAAGTGTGGACCAGTGTACCTGACCTGCAGGCATGTTTGAAGTAGCCTTAAAGGTATTGTGGGACCTGAAAATGTTCGAACATTTTCTAAGTCGAAAAAGTGAAATAAAGAGCCATAACTCTGGGAAAGATTATTGGACTGAACCCGTTCCTTGTGCATATCCGTTCCCCCATGCAGGTCTATCAGCATATCAAAGGAGATCCAAATCCGAGTAATGGTCTTGAAATTACAATGCAAAACATTTGTACTGACAGACAGATGGATGAACGGATGGCAAGACAGACGGATGGACGGACAGAGGGAGGGTTTCACTAGATACCCCCAAATCCTCCTCGGAGGTCGGGGGGCATAATAATATGTAATCACAATACTGAAACCAGCTCATTGTGAAATTAAGATTGCTGAAAATTATTTGCATTAAACAAATTACCAAGTAAAAAGAGAAAGATATAGTAGACAACTGCCCAGCCCACCCTCACACTGAAGAGCTCAATGTGACTGAATTAGTCTTCCTGCCTGCTAACACAACTTCCAAAACACAACCTACGGACCAATGCATCATAAAAAGCCTCAAAGTTCACTACTGCAAGACACTAATTTTGAGGCACATGAATTCCATCAACAAGAATAAAGATTTGACCATCAATATACTGGATGCCTTTCACCTGATGATGCAAGAAGCTTGGAATAGTGTAACACCACAAACCATCGCTAACTGCTATAAACACACTGATTTCACTACAACTGTTGATGACACTGAGGAAGAGAATGATCCTGAAGATATATCACCTTCGAAACTGGTTTAGTGTGCAGTCACTACTGAAATCAATTGTTGAATTTGATGATGATATACAGACCTGCACTCCAGTGAGTAAAGATGGCATTGTGATGATGATAATGATGATGATGATACAAGTGAAGCAACATCACAAACAAGGTGTACGTTGCGGGGCTTCTTCTGCCCTCTTTGGGAAAGGGTCTGGACCCATGCAGTTGGGAAAATTTGCATCATGAAGGCTCCAAGTGGGAATTTGTTTGGGAGAAGAAATACACAAAGAATAAAAAATGTTACTTTCATATTGAACTGAGAACATTAATACAGAAGCTACTGCTACTGTAGTGTAGTGATCTGAACGTAGTGGCTACCCCTCTACGTTCAGATTCTTCCCATTCAAATCTGTGCTAAAATTCCCCATCAAGTTTTTATGGGAACTCAAAACTCGAAAATAGGAATATATATCAAGCTTTCGCCCTTATTACCGGCTGCATTCGATAGTACACGTATTTCCTTACATTTGGACAGAGTTTCTTGATCCAAACTATGTTTTATCCTTTAATTATCAATATTTGAATACTCGCGAAGCGTCAACATATGTTTCGATATCGTCCATGTTTTTGTCTAAACATAAAACAGTAAAAACAATAACCCGGTAATGGCACCGAAACGAATAGACCTTTTCATCGATGCAGAATCGGAATCTCGATTGCATTCATGCAGGGGAGGTTATCAAACTCAGGAGGATATCAACCTCCTCTGCGTGAATGCGATCGACTTTGCGATTCCACATCGATGAAAAGGTCTATTCGTTTCTGTGCCACATATTTATGCACAATGGCTAAACATGACCGTGACAGTTTTATGGGTGGAGGAAGCCAGAGTACCCAGAGAGAACCACCAAGCATCGACAAGCAACTGTCAGCTCCTCAACATTCTAACTCTGTTCAAGCTCCACGCAAGCAGGGTTACAATGGTTGAAGACATGTGCACCATCGGCGTGCAGTACGCCTTAGTATATGGTGTCATCGTGCCCCCATGTAGGCAACCGGGATAGAGTGCCTTGCCCAAGGACACAACGCGGGTCGTCTCAGAAGGGATCGAACTCGGGACCTCTAGCATAGAAGTCCAACAGTCTACCACTGAGCCACTGTGCTCCCCTCTTAAATGGTGAAGATATTTATGCATTTTGATACACTTTCGGCAGTTTACATTCCGTGGCTTTTCAGTTGTGCCTAGGCAAGTCTTGGCTGCCTATGTAGGCAGCCAAGACTTTCCTAGAAACAACTGACAAGGTTCTTGGGATATAACTTGCAAATGTATCTAAAAACTGCCTGTTGAGTCACCTGTTTTGTTGCAGTAAAAAATGATTAAAGTCAAAATTAGGCCTCAGGAATTAAAGAAGAATGAAATTTTTATTTGAATGAGGACTGAGATTGGGACATTTGAGGGTTAAATTGGTGAAAATCCTGCCAAAATGCCTTTGGGAATGAGTCCCATATTCAGCCCCTGTAGACACACAAAAGAATCCCTGAGCTTGGATGAAGCCATGCTGCAACGCCATCAAAAGTTACTTGCAGTCTCAAGAAATCCATCACAAAAACTCAAAGACTTTTCTAAGCTTTAACATTTTCTATCAAAAGACTCTTTGAATAATCACTTTGAAAAGCAATTATTGATAACCAAGTTTTTTAACTGAATCGCAATGAAAATGCAACTTCACTTTTCTTGATTTTTATTGATCTGTGTTCATGTATAAATGTATTATTTCATTTTATATAATTTACCCATTTTATGTAATAATGATGTTCTCAGTTTTTATGCCAAAGTTTTTTGTGTCACCATTGATATCTGGTTTATTTCTGTTGAATAAATTACATGAGTATAAGATGAACAAACATTGTTGTCATTCATATTTATGTGTATACAACCATCAGAAGCTGTGCACCTTGAAAGATAACCATTTTCAAAACTTCAAATGCTCGAACACCCTGATAACTCAAACTTAACTCTCGGTTCTGTGAACAATAAGATATCGAAGTTTGACTTTATATCAACATATCAAATTTCAAATGAATCAGTTAATAAATGTACAAATGGCAGTATTCAGAAAGTCCAGTGTTCACAAAGTTGGATGCATGGACACACAGACAAATGGAACCATGGACACATTGACTAATGGACACAGGCCGTTTTAAAGTCGCTATCAACTTGCGAAGGGGGACAATAAAAAAAAAATTCTTGTTTATCAGGCATCTCCCTCATCAAAGCCTTCTTGCACCCAAGGGACAAAATGCTCCACCAACCATCCTATTATGTTGATTATGAGGAACATAAAACAAATTCAAGAACATTAACTTTTGATGACAAAGAAATATTACAAAAATAAAAAATAAAATAAAAAACTGCCAGCCCACATGCAATTTTACCAAAAAAATGGCCTGAGAAACAGAAGATGTACTTTGTTTGGCCAAATGCAAATTAATAATACTTTGACCAATTCATTTCTCATACTCCCAAAGAAGCTCGACACCAAAAGCTAGTTATCTTTACTGTGCAGTTCAGCTGAGTTGATTTTTTTCTGCTTGTTGTTTGCTCAACAATGGAAAAGAATGTTTGTATAAAATAGCTTTCTTACAATTTACTGAAAAGGGGCCAATGGGCACTTGCCAATAAATTATAACAAAACAATTTTTTGATGAACAAAATCTTAGTAAACAGAGGCCTCACTTGCTAGTAGCATTGTATCTTTGAACAAAATTACTCATGTCACAAATCACTTTTGAAAAATAATTTAGAAATCAACCAGTTAAATGGGACTCCCTGTAAAATAGTATAGTTTGTAATTATTTAAAGTATGTTTTGAAATTATACTGTTCTTTGAGTGAAACAAGAAACAAAACTGGACACCCAATTTTCTCATTCCAAAACTGAAACCAAACTGGTGTATGAAAACTACACAGCTCAATTCCTTACAAGCCAGGGACATGCTACTCACAAAGCAGCAATGCAATAAATGAAGGTAAGTGTATTACCTTTTGTATGTCAGAAAACACACTGAAAAGTTGCAGCAAAATAGTTGAAAAGAAACTACAGCTTACTGGCTCTCGTGTTTGGAAAGATTGTCTTCAGAGTCTGCTTTTCTTTTTAATCGATGTTGAGGAAATGTTGGCATCAATTCTGGATCACAAGCTTGGAAATGTACAAAAATGCATCGATAAGCCACAGAATATCTTCACTATAAATCTGTACACTCTCAACAAGAGCAACAGTGGGAAATTACTAATGAAATGAAAGCCTATTAGGCCTAAGAAAGTTGAAAATCTGTTTCTCAGGCCCTCCCGCATGGTCCTTTTAGCTGCCATATGATCTCTTTTTATAAGCAATGCAAACTTAAAAAAAAAAAATTCAATTGTTTATGTCTGATATTTTACCCAAGTGAATGAAATTGATAAATTTGTCCTGAGTGCAACAAGGCTTTCCAACTGCTTTAGTATTGCAAAGCCTTCTTGCACTCAAGGGACGAAACACACCACCACCCATGCTATTCTGTAGATTATGATACCTAAAACATAAAACAAACCAAACGCATCAACTTTGATGTCAAAGAAATAATTACAAAAATAAAAAATAAAATAAAAAAAACGTCTGCCCACATGCAATTTTACAAAAAATGGCCTGAGAAACAGAAGATCTACTTTATTGGGCCTTAACCCAACCTTACATAACAGCCATATTGTTCCAGTGTTATTATACAAAAATCTTGATTAAAATTTTTGTTGTTCAATTTTTGCCTCCAAAACATAGTTTATGACACCAATTGGAATGAGCTAAAAGTTGTGTCAATATTTAGTCATTTAAACATTTTTTCTGCACGTGTTGTCCAATAGCCATGATAGGTAAAGAGTTAACTGAATTGCCACTTCACCAGTTAAGGCCAACAAAGTAGATCTTCTGTTTCTCAGGCCATATTTTGTAAAATTGCATGTGGGCAGACATTTTTTTTTTTTTATTTTTGTAATTATTTCTTGGACATCAAAAGTTCATGCTCTTGGTTTGTTTTACGTTTTAGGTCTCATAATCTACAGAATAGCATGAGTGATGGTGTGTTTCGTCCCTTGAGCGCAAGAAGCCTTTACAATGCAATGCTAAAGCATTGCAAAGCCTTGTTGCACTCAAGGGACAAATTTAGCAATTTTATTAACTTGGGTAAAATATCAGACATAAACCATTTCATTTTTATTTTTATAAGTTTGCATTGGTTTTAAAAGGAGAGCATGCGGCAGCCAAAAGGACCATGTAGGATGGCTTGAGAAACAGATTTTTAACTTTTTTAGACCTAAATAAATTCAATTATTTATTAGATATGCTTTTCTTTCCCAGAATTGCTTATCATCAAGCTTGGCTGATATGACTCAAACTCGGCTGATATGATGCCGATCTTTGCTGATATGAACCAAGCTACAACTGTCCCCCATGATACGTTACTAGGCTCAAGCAATTTATTTACACTAAAATTTTATACCATTTTCGCTCAACACAATCAGGAAAATTGGTGTGACTGGGCATAATGTAATGACTTGAAGCTGAGTTTTGGTATGTTGACGAATTAAAGATGACAAGTAAGGATTTATAACATGGATAAAGAGAAAAAAGAAAAAAGATAGTTACACAGAAAATACAACACAAACTGAGATTCAAAGTTGTATGCAGGCATTCTTAGAAGTGGGATAAGAGATAGTTCAGCTGTCTGAAAGTCACTGCTTCCCCAGTGGGGAAGCTGAGACGAAGAGGAAACTTCACGAGAGGAAATTGTCAGAAAAACGAAACATAATTGAGAAACTTTGTAATTATTTGTTTTGGTTTTATAAATAAAGAGGTTATTACTTTCCAGACATGCTAACCCACCCGGAATGCCCAGGAAAATCCTTGGAATTCAACGTTGTTCCCGTCGTCCCGGAAAAAGGTCTCCTTGGGCCGAAAATATCAATCAAAATATTTAGCAGTTTTGAAATGATTCGTAGATCAATTTGCGATTAGTTTCAAAAGATGTATAGTCTTGGCATTATCCTGTTAAAACATCAAAAAAATGATCGTAAAATTCATTAATTAATGAAAAAAAAAGATGTTTGTACCTTAAAATTTGTCTGGTCCAAGAGCTAAAAGTTTTTAATTCTTATGTATATTGTGCGAGAACCTATGTGTCCCTAAAATTCATCCAATTTCCCTGAAAATCACCAACAAGTTACCTGAAAATTTTTTTGAGCTTAACATGTATGTTACTTGCACAGTTTCATATCGGCTGCGATATCAGTCCTAGACCTTTGACTTCAGGCAGATGCGAAATTACTTCAGGCTGAGGGTATGAAACTAACCAAGTAATAACTTCTAATTCACAAGAATATTCAACCAACCAGAATTTGGTTATTTTTGTACATTCTGGTGATAAATTAAATATTTATTCTACTGAACCTTGTTTGACAGAGCTTCACTAGCTCTATCAAAGAATATATAATAAATCAAATGCTTATAATTAAGTCAATGAAGTCTATATAAAGTTGGAAAAGTTGAGGATTGTTAGAAAATTTTTTGATAAGGCTACAAAAAAAAAATTCTTGTTTCTCAGCATGCCTCTATCATCAATGAAAACCCACATCATCACTTTTTTTTACAAATCTCTTCATTGATACTTTGCATTTGTATGATTAAAAGTTTAACCCACTATATCTTGTTTGACAGAGCTCACTGAGTTCTGTCAAACAAGATATGGTTGGTAAAATTTGCAACTGCAGTATTAGAAATTTTCAGTACTGAAAATACTGGTTTTTCCACGGAATAGTGTAAGGAGTTTTATTACACATCCATTAAACTTTAAACCCTTGTACTTAACGAAATAGCCGATATGACATAAATGTTTCTGTATTCAACTGGTGATGTACAAGCCAGAACTTTTTCCCCAGCACCATTTATACTAGTTCCTTTCCCGTCGAGACATTAGTTACATTTCGAAAAGTTTCCAAATTTTGTTATACAATTATCGTTACATATTATTTTGTTATATATTATTATGAGTGAAAATGAAAACGTCAAGAGCAAATTAAAGTAGGTTTAACTAACAAAAAAGTGAATGAGATAATATTAAATAAACAATCATTTCCAACAACAACATTAACCCAGTCCCGTGGCCATCTCGTATGCAGATCCAGTTATATCTAAATTGGTCAAATTTATTTTGGTAAATCTTCAGACATCCTGACATGCTTCAAACTTCTTTTTAAAAATATTTTCTCCCAGCTGTTTTGCAAATTTTCCCAAATTTGTACGTATATTTTTACTATTAGTAATAGCTACTAAATAGTTTGACATGAATGGACACCAGTCAAAGAGAAACAGTGATACAGGCTCAATAGAAAAGATAACGAATGTAATTTAGATTGGTTCTCAAAAGGTTGTTTTGATTTTTAATTGATCCATTTGATCAGTACCGCTTCAAACAAAAATGACTCTTCAACTTTGGGGTTAAACATCGGAATTAAAATTTGTTTATTTAAATGAATTTTAATGCATGGGGATGTGTAATAAACACAGATACGGCTCAAGCGAAATATGGCTACGCTATTCAACAAATTATGTAAAACACCCACCGATCCAAACATACATCGCATTCTGTCCAAGTATTAATAATTCCAAATTTTTTTTCCAGACTGTTTTGAGGATTAACAGAAAATTGAGAAAAAGAAAAACCTGCGATGTAAAATTGAAGGAAAATTACTAGAGAAACAAACAATTTTTTTAATAGGCCAAGAACACAACATTATTTACTCAATTATTATGGATTCACTCCATAACCTACCGGTATATGCAATTAACAGATAAACAGTGAAATACTACGAGATTGTTTTATTCTGTTATCAGCAGTTCACTCTATTACCAATATACATTTAACATGTCAAAATGAATGTGTGGTAAATGGTTTGGTGTTTGGAAGTTATATGCAATTAACAGGGTTATGCAATTACTATAATGGACAACAAAGGTAAACAAATTTAAACACAAAAACTTACAACCAAAAATGATAAATTTAAAGTAATTTGGATATTTTTTTATACTTACAGTACACACGTCAAGTTTTTTGCTTTTTTCGCAACGTGTGCGTGTTTCATGATTATTATGGTCGTGTACACACGCCGGTACACTGTGTCATTTCGTCGTGTCAATAAACTTCTCTATTGCTGAAGGACAGCAGCAAACTAATTAATTACGTAATCGTGTGTCAACGAGTTCACAGGCAGTGAACACGACGGTCATGTACAACTACAAACATTATAAAAACAAGAGGCCCCAGGGGGCCTGAGGGAGCTCACATGACATGGTAGTCTAAATATCAAACCAGGGACTTGACTTGAATAAGCTGCATATGCCCCTCCTAAGAAAAGCATATACCAACTAGATGAAGCAGTTGTGCCCACACAATGCACAGGATTTTCCTTCTATTTTCAGTTCCTGCACTTTTACGTCCCAAAATTGAGATAAACGCATAAAAACAGATTTTTTTTTATTTTTGTTCGGAAAGTTTCGAAGTCCGAAACAAAATATTTTCAGCCTAAAATTTTTGTTTTTTTTAAAATTGACCAAAACGCATAAAAAATCAAAAAAACTAATTTCCGGATTTTGGTCAAAAATTTTCTAAGTCCCACCCGGCCCCCAAATTTTCAGTGTAAAAAAAAAAAAAAATTTTTGTCTTAAAATTGACCGAAACGCATAAAAAAACAAAAAAAAAACTTTCTGGATTTTGGTCCAAAATTTCCAAGTCCAGAACGGGACCCCAAATTTACTGCCTAAATATGAACCCAGGGACTTGACTTGAACAAACTTGAATCTCACCCCCCTAAGGATGCTGCATACCAAATATCAAAAGATTCTTATTGGTAGATCTGAAGAAGAAAATTTTTAAAGAATATTCCTTATACTGCACTAATTTAAACATTTGGGCTTCCATAGAGAGCCCAAATATGGACCCAGGGAATTGATTTCAATAAACATGTGAAACAATCTTCCAAAGATGTTATATGTGAAATTTGAAAGCTTTTGGAGCAGTGGTTTGGGAGAAAAGTAACGATGGCAAATATAGCTGCTCCTAGAACTTCTCTTGAACAAATCTGAGTCTACACCCCTAAAGGAAGCTTCACACCTAATATCAAGTCTCTGCTACTGCTGGTTCATGAGCAGAAGATTTTTTAAGATTTAGGCTCACTTTTTGGCCGTGGCCCTACCAAGGGGCAGGTCAACTTGATTTGAACAAACTTGAATTGACATATGGTAAGGTACATGCACAGCAAATTTTGTTGAATTTGGTCCAGTAGTTTGTTAGAAGAAGTCGATAATGTAAAGTTAATGCCGGATGGACAGACGATGGATGGAAAGTGATTAGTAAAGCTCCCCTTGAGCTTTGCTCAGGTGAGCTAAAAATTAAAATGACCATGCATCTGTTTCAGTCCAAAAAAAATCACAAAACCCTCTTGTTTTCTCCCCCTGCAAGGAAGTGTTCGGCGTCGGTCATCACAGCGCTATGAAAGGTTTTATCCCCCAAAATATTTAAATTCTATGTCAGTTTCATAAGTGAAGTTGTGTGTGCACACGATTATTCTACTAATTATTCTCAGGAAAAAATAAAGAGTAAAAAAAATTAACAGTAGTAAAAATGTTCTTTTCGCAAACATACTACGAGCACTAAATGTACAGTTTATATACAAATTGGTCATAGAAATTCATCTACGAATAGGGTCTACATGTATACTGTACATGTGAATATGTACATTTTCCAACAGAAGTTTATTAACCTGTTACATTGAAACTGAATGGGTATTTTCTTTCAGGTCATACAGGCCAGTTATAGCGTAAATGGAATGGGAAAAATTAAGTTATTCAAGCTGAAAAAAGCTTAAGTTAGCCTACTTTTAATGGGATTCCCCCCCCCCCCCCCCACACACACACACACTCTCTTCTATAAATTACACTGGTATGTTGTTCCATGATAGCTTCCTAGATTTCCTTGGTAAATTGCCCCCTCCCCAACGCAGCCCAACATGATCTGCCAACAGCATTATTCAAACACACAGGCCAACCACCATCTATGAATGTTTGATGTCTTACAGTCTAGTGGTCGAAAAAGCAGAGAAAAACTGACAAATCCTTTACAATGTAAACTTACAAAATCGATTAAAAATCAGTTAGCAGCTGATCGTCCACTTTCAGCCAACTGGCGGCTTATTTGGGTGAATTGATATTCTGATGCTGTGCATGCGACGGGTTAAATGAACAAGAGGCCCCAAGGGGCCTGAGGGCACTCACCTGTCATGGTAGCCTAAATATCAACCCAGAGAATTGATTTCAACAAGTTGCATCTGCTCCTCCTAAGAACAGCTTATACCAAATATCCAAAGATTCTGACCAGCAGATCTAAAAAAAAGAAGATTTTTAAAGAATATTCCTCATATTGAACTAAGTTATAATTCGGGCTTCCACAGGGAGCCCATATATGAACCCAGGGACTTGGCTTTAACAAACTTGAATCTCCCCCCCCCCCCCCCCCCCCCCAAAAGGATGCTGCACACCAAATATCAAAACATTGCGACTGCTGGATCTGAAGAAGAAGATTTTTAAAGAAAATTCCTCATTTTGAACTAAGTTACATTTCGAGCTCCCACAGTGAGTCCAAATATGGACCTAGGGACATGGCTGAACAAACTTGAATCTCACCCCCTAAGGATGCTGCATACCAAATATCAAAACATTCCGACTGCTGGATCTGAAGAAGGTTTTTAAAGAAAATTCCCTCATTTTGAACTAAGTTATCATTCGGGCTCCCACAGTGAGTCCAAATATGGACCCAGGGAAATGGCTTGAACAAACTTGAATCTCATCCTCCTAATGATGCTGCATACCAAATATTCAAACATTCCGACTGCTGGATCTGAAGAAGATTTTTAAAGAAAATTCCTCATTTTGAACTAAGTTATAATTTGGGCTACCACAGTGAGCCCAAATATGAACCCAGGGACTTGGCTTGAACAAACTTGAATCTCCCCCTCCCCCCATACCCAATATCAAAAGATTCTGCCTGCTGGGTCTTAAGAAGAAGATTTTCAAAGAAATTTGCCTGAAATGCACTAAGTTCAAATTTGGGCTCCTATATTGAGCCCAAATATAAACCCAGGGGGTCGATTTGAACAAACTTGAATCAGATCCACCCCACAATGTTGTATACCAAATAAAATATCAAAAGATTCTGCCTGCTGGATCTGGAGAAGATTTTTGAAGAAATTTGCCAGAAATGCACTAAGTTCGAATTTGGGCTTCTATGGTGAGCCCAAATATGAATCCAGGGGGCCGATTTGAACAACTGGAATCAGATCCACCCCACAATGTTGCATACCAAATATGAAAAGATTCTGCCTGCTGGATCTGGAGAAGAAGATTTTTGAAGAAATTTGCCTTAAATGCACTAAGTTCAAATTTGGGCTCCTATACTGAGCCCAAATATAAACCCAGGAAGCCGATTTGAACAAACTTGAATCAGATCCACCCCACAATGTTGCATACCAAATATCAAAAGATTCTGCCTGCTGGATCTGGGGAAGAAGATTTTTGAAGAAATTTGCCTGAAATGCACTAAGTTCGAATTCGAGCTTCCATAGTGAGACTAAATATGAATCTAGGGAGCCGATTTGAACAAACTTACATCAGATCCACCCCACAATGTTGCATACCAAATATCAAAAGATTCTGCCTGCTGGATCTGGAGAAGAAGATTTTTGAAGAAATTTGCCTGAAATGCACTAAGTTTGAAATCGGGCTCCTATACGGAGCCCAAATATGAACCCAGGGGGCCGATTTGAACAAACTTGAATCAGATCCACCCTACAATGTTGCATACCAAATATCAAAAGATTCTGCCTGCTGGATCGGGAGAAGAAGATTTTTTAATCTTTTTCCCATTGCCTACAGTGTTAAAAAGTGCTGACTCAGCACTTTTTCAAAGTCCTGAAAAAAGTACCTTGTGATCAAAAGGATAGGGTTTTTTTTAACCATTCTATTCTACTGGATAAAAGTAAGCTTTATACAAAATAAGAATTCTCTGTGCCATGTAGTTTTGGAGATATGGCAGTTTTAAGGTTTTTCCTATTTTTAGCTCCCGGGGTTCCCACGGGGCAACGAGAAAACTTTTTTTTGCATCAATCAACTACTTATGACCCATTATCATCTCATATCAAATCTGGTTCAAATCGACCTCACGGTTCAGAAAATAGAAATTTTAGGCGTGGCCAAAATTTTCGCCTCTCTCATAACGAAGGCAAATAATGCCTGACAAACTTCTCTTGAACAAACTTGATTCTAAACCTCAAAAGGACTCTGTATACCACATATCAAGTCTCTGCTACTGGTAGTTCATTAGAAGAAGATTTTCAAAAAATCGGACGGATGGACGGACGACGGACAGAAAGTGATTAGTAAAGCTCCCCTTGAGCTTCGCTCAGGTGAGTTAAAAAATCGGGCTTTTCGACCAAAAAATTCAGGCAATTTGCCCCGGACGTATCAGATGTTTTGTCTAGTTTTCATTTTGAGAAAATGGGACGAAACTACCCAAGACAAAATAATGGAAGGCGTAACATTCAGTAGAAGTATTCATTTTGAGAAAATGGGACGAAACTATCCAGGACAATATAATGGAAGGCGTAACGATCAGTATATATATAGACAGATCATCACAGGAACTTGAATAGTAACGAAATAGGATTGCATATGGTTTATTTTTTTGGATTTATTTTGTAAAAAGAATTGATGTAAATTGTTTGTATTGCTACAAATGTGTACAAATAAATGACGTTCATGTATTTAAATGACGTCATAGCAAAAGCAAAATATTGAATAAATTTGATTAAAAATGTTCGTTGTTTGAATTTTTTATGAATACATTTCTTGGACTTTGAGCTATCAGATTTGTGAGGAGACCGATGGTGTTTTGTTCAACCACTGCACGGTTTATTTTTTTAGTTTACCTTTAAAGTAAAACTATGAAAAACGACTCTGTGAGTGCGAGAGGGCCTGATCTTCAGAGATCCCGTATAACTCTATAGTTGCCTAACCGGTTTCGTTCTAATTTGAACTTCGTCAGAGGCGATTGAACTGCTGTGCGGCTCTCCTTTTATAGGTTTCCTCTGAAAACAGCTTGGCGGCCACAAAGGTTGGCGGCCACAATAGGTGATTAATTGATTAGATTGATTTTGGCGGCCACATGTTGGCGGCCACAGTGGTTTGTGTTGTTTTTGGCGGCCACACTTAATAATTAAATTTTTGGCGGCCACTTTGATGCAGAGTTAAATTTGGCGGTCACAGCTGTTTGGTTTGGTAATAGTGACTCTAACTTGCCGATTCCATTTGATAGTTATTGTTAATAGGTGGGATGTAAGTAAATAATCACCAGTATAAAATTTATTTCCAGGTTTTAGAAGAAATGGCAAAAGGAAACAGCAGAGAAAGAACCAATTTGGTGTCTGATAAATGTCATAAGAGTTGGGGTAGGGTAATGCGACGAGACATGAACCCATTGTTCGTACACCATTGTAAATCATTGGGATTGAAATAAAAAGATAATTATTTATTGGATGTTGCTTTTAATTTGTGATTTCCCGGAAGTAAGGAGTGTCAACATTTTAAAATTGATTGCGGTTTAATATGTTTGCCGCGTATCTCAAGACTTTCCCCGTATTATATAGGGTAGTTATGTCCGTATTCGGGGGGGTGTTTCCCCTATGGGATGGGATCTGTGGGTGTGGTGACCCAATGTCCATGTTCTGGTAAAATAGTTCTGGCATCGGAGAATTTCCGAATAACGACGTTTGTCTGACCGGAGCAATCGCTGACTCTTCATGTGGAAAGTTTCTCTGTGCAGAAATGTCTGGGTCAACCATGTTGCGTTGCTCAATACCCGAGGCAGCAGCCATGGTTGGATTGTTGTTCGTGGCTATGGATATTGAATCACCATGTGTGGAGTTGTTAGTAGTTACAGTGGATCGGTATGATGAGGTTTCTTGTAACGTTTGTGTAATGTAATCCACTATGTTTTCCCCGAAAATTTCCGTCACAGCCATTTCCAATACGTCCGAATTGGCGTTCATTTGCCGGGAATGATTTTTATGGCATTTTCTCATTAAATGTTTATCTAGATATTCTTTCCTTTTGAAGGTTTTGATGCAGTCTTCGCAAGAATAAAAACCTCTCTTGAGGTGTATAACCCTATTGTGGCGTATAAGTCCGGTCCGGTCTGCATAGTTGATTTGACACTCATTACATATGTGAGCCATGATAACAGGTGAAGTTCGTAACATTTGGTTTAACAGTACAATCACCAAAAAACGCTACCGAGGACCACGGCACACCAATTGCCTAACTAGAAATTGCATTTACCTGCTTCAATGCAAAATTTGCAAAAAACAGTATGTTGGAGAAACCAAACGTCACTTCAACACACGCCTCAAGGAGCATGTAAGTGACATTAAACATAAAGGCGACACCCTTATCGCAATTCACTTTAACCAAAGTAATCATTCCAGCACGGACCTCTCCTACCGTATTATACAGGTACTATATACCGACCCGGACGGTGACAACCCCACCTAATTACGGCGCCATCGTGAAATACAATGGATATTCACGCTCAAAACACTCACCCCACTCGGCTTGAACAAGAAAGACTTTTGATTTTACTTTGATCTATTAGCATTTTTCACTTCTTGTTCTTCAACGCCACCTGCCCGGTGGTAGGGAAACTAACCACAGTAGACGTAATCACGTCACAATTAGACGACGCAACACAGAATTCACTCGAGAGGAATTCAGTTACGAACTTCACCTGTTATCATGGATCACATATGTAATGAGTGTCAAATCAACTATGCAGACCGGACCGGACTTATACGCCACAATAGGGTTATACACCTCAAGAGAGGTTTTTATTCTTGCGAAGACTGCATCAAAACCTTCAAAAGGAAAGAATATCTAGATAAACATTTAATGAGAAAATGCCATAAAAATCATTCCCGGCAAATGAACGCCAATTCAGACGTATTGGAAATGGCTGTGACGGAAATTTTCGGGGAAAACATAGTGGATTACATTACACAAACGTTACAAGAAACCTCATCATACCGATCCACTGTAACTACTAACAACTCCACACATGGTGATTCAATATCCATAGCCACGAACAACAATCCAACCATGGCTGCTGCCTCGGGTATTGAGCAACGCAACATGGTTGACCCAGACATTTCTGCACAGAGAAACTTTCCACATGAAGAGTCAGCGATTGCTCCGGTCCGACAAACGTCGTTATTCGGAAATTCTCCGATGCCAGAACTATTTTACCAGAACATGGACATTGGGTCACCACACCCACAGATCCCATCCCATAGGGGAAACACCCCCCCGAATACGGACATAACTACCCTATATAATATGGGGAAAGTCTTGAGATACGCGGCAAACATATTAAACCGCAATCAATTTTAAAATGTTGACACTCCTTACTTCCGGGAAATCACAAATTAAAAGCAACATCCAATAAATAATTATCTTTTTATTTCAATCCCAATGATTTACAATGGTGTACGAACAATGGGTTCATGTCTCGTCGCATTACCCTACCCCAACTCTTATGACATTTATCAGACACCAAATTGGTTCTTTCTCTGCTGTTTCCTTTTGCCATTTCTTCTAAAACCTGGAAATAAATTTTATACTGGTGATTATTTACTTACATCCCACCTATTAACAATAACTATCAAATGGAATCGGCAAGTTAGAGTCACTATTACCAAACCAAACAGCTGTGACCGCCAAATTTAACTCTGCATCAAAGTGGCCGCCAAAAATTTAATTATTAAGTGTGGCCGCCAAAAACAACACAAACCACTGTGGCCGCCAACATGTGGCCGCCAAAATCAATCTAATCAATTAATCACCTATTGTGGCCGCCAACCTTTGTGGCCGCCAAGCTGTTTTCAGAGGAAACCTATAAAAGGAGAGCCGCACAGCAGTTCAATTGCCTCTGACGAAGTTCAAATTAGAACGAAACCGGTTAGGCAACTATAGAGTTATACGGGATCTCTGAAGATCAGGCCCTCTCGCACTCACAGAGTCGTTTTTCATAGTTTTACATTGTTTACGACCTGAGTCTTCAGCTATGGCTTACATGTTTCCAGCCAGAAATTCATTGAGTAACCTGACACTTAGTTCCTACAGCAGCGCCACCACCATAATAGAGACCGAATCTGAAGACACAAGGAGAGCAAAACGTCAAAAGCTGGACGACAATACCACCATGATATTTGTCAACCAGGACAACAAACCAGCATACAGAGTAGTCCGAGTACAGCCAACTGCGAAACCTGCTTCACATTAAACAGGGGCATTTGGTTTAACAGTACAATCACCAAAAAACGCTACCGAGGACCACGGCACACCAATTGCCTAACTAGAAATTGCATTTACCTGCTTCAATGCAAAATTTGCAAAAAACAGTATGTTGGAGAAACCAAACGTCACTTCAACACACGCCTCAAGGAGCATGTAAGTGACATTAAACATAAAGGCGACACCCTTATCGCAATTCACTTTAACCAAAGTAATCATTCCAGCACGGACCTCTCATACCGTATTATACAGGTACTATATACCGACCCGGACGGTGACAACACCACCTAATTACGGCGCCATCGTGAAATACAATGGATATTCACGCTCAAAACACTCACCCCACTCGGCTTGAACAAGAAAGACTTTTGATTTTACTTTGATCTATTAGCATTTTTCACTTCTTGTTCTTCAACGCCACCTGCCCGGTGGTAGGGAAACTAACCACAGTAGACGTAATCACGTCACAATTAGACGACGCAACACAGAATTCACTCGAGAGGAATTCAGTTACGAACTTCACCTGTTATCATGGCTCACATATGTAATGAGTGTCAAATCAACTATGCAGACCGGACCGGACTTATACGCCACAATAGGGTTATACACCTCAAGAGAGGTTTTTATTCTTGCGAAGACTGCATCAAAACCTTCAAAAGGAAAGAATATCTAGATAAACATTTAATGAGAAAATGCCATAAAAATCATTCCCGGCAAATGAACGCCAATTCGGACGTATTGGAAATGGCTGTGACGGAAATTTTCGGGGAAAACATAGTGGATTACATTACACAAACGTTACAAGAAACCTCATCATACCGATCCACTGTAACTACTAACAACTCCACGCATGGTGATTCGATATCCATAGCCACGAACAACAATCCAACCATGGCTGCTGCCTCGGGTATTGAGCAACGCAACATGGTTGACCCAGACATTTCTGCACAGAGAAACTTTCCACATGAAGAGTCAGCGATTGCTCCGGTCCGACAAACGTCGTTATTCGGAAATTCTCCGATGCCAGAACTATTTTACCAGAACATGGACATTGGGTCACCACACCCACAGATCCCATCCCATAGGGGAAACACCCCCCCGAATACGGACATAACTACCCTATATAATACGGGGAAAGTCTTGAGATACGCGGCAAACATATTAAACCGCAATCAATTTTAAAATGTTGACACTCCTTACTTCCGGGAAATCACAAATTAAAAGCAACATCCAATAAATAATTATCTTTTTATTTCAATCCCAATGATTTACAATGGTGTACGAACAATGGGTTCATGTCTCGTCGCATTACCCTACCCCAACTCTTATGACATTTATCAGACACCAAATTGGTTCTTTCTCTGCTGTTTCCTTTTGCCATTTCTTCTAAAACCTGGAAATAAATTTTATACTGGTGATTATTTACTTACATCCCACCTATTAACAATAACTATCAAATGGAATCGGCAAGTTAGAGTCACTATTACCAAACCAAACAGCTGTGACCGCCAAATTTAACTCTGCATCAAAGTGGCCGCCAAAAATTTAATTATTAAGTGTGGCCGCCAAAAACAACACAAACCACTGTGGCCGCCAACATGTGACCGCCAAAATCAATCTAATCAATTAATCACCTATTGTGGCCGCCAACCTTTGTGGCCGCCAAGCTGTTTTCAGAGGAAACCTATAAAAGGAGAGCCGCACAGCAGTTCAATCGCCTCTGACGAAGTTCAAATTAGAACGAAACCGGTTAGGCAACTATAGAGTTATACGGGATCTCTGAAGATCAGGCCCTCTCGCACTCACAGAGTCGTTTTTCATAGTTTTACATTGTTTACGACCTGAGTCTTCAGCTATGGCTTACATGTTTCCAGCCAGAAATTCATTGAGTAACCTGACACTTAGTTCCTACAGCAGCGCCACCACCATAATAGAGACCGAATCTGAAGACACAAGGAGAGCAAAACGTCAAAAGCTGGACGACAATACCACCATGATATTTGTCAACCAGGACAACAAACCAGCATACAGAGTAGTCCGAGTACAGCCAACTGCGAAACCTGCTTCACATTAAACAGGGGCATTTGGTTTAACAGTACAATCACCAAAAAACGCTACCGAGGACCACGGCACACCAATTGCCTAACTAGAAATTGCATTTACCTGCTTCAATGCAAAATTTGCAAAAAACAGTATGTTGGAGAAACCAAACGTCACTTCAACACACGCCTCAAGGAGCATGTAAGTGACATTAAACATAAAGGCGACACCCTTATCGCAATTCACTTTAACCAAAGTAATCATTCCAGCACGGACCTCTCATACCGTATTATACAGGTACTATATACCGACCCGGACGGTGACAACACCACCTAATTACGGCGCCATCGTGAAATACAATGGATATTCACGCTCAAAACACTCACCCCACTCGGCTTGAACAAGAAAGACTTTTGATTTTACTTTGATCTATTAGCATTTTTCACTTCTTGTTCTTCAACGCCACCTGCCCGGTGGTAGGGAAACTAACCACAGTAGACGTAATCACGTCACAATTAGACGACGCAACACAGAATTCACTCGAGAGGAATTCAGTTACGAACTTCACCTGTTATCATGGCTCACATATGTAATGAGTGTCAAATCAACTATGCAGACCGGACCGGACTTATACGCCACAATAGGGTTATACACCTCAAGAGAGGTTTTTATTCTTGCGAAGACTGCATCAAAACCTTCAAAAGGAAAGAATATCTAGATAAACATTTAATGAGAAAATGCCATAAAAATCATTCCCGGCAAATGAACGCCAATTCGGACGTATTGGAAATGGCTGTGACGGAAATTTTCGGGGAAAACATAGTTGATTACATTACACAAACGTTACAAGAAACCTCATCATACCGATCCACTGTAACTACTAACAACTCCACACATGGTGATTCAATATCCATAGCCACGAACAACAATCCAACCATGGCTGCTGCCTCGGGTATTGAGCAACGCAACATGGTTGACCCAGACATTTCTGCACAGAGAAACTTTCCACATGAAGAGTCAGCGATTGCTCCGGTCCGACAAACGTCGTTATTCGGAAATTCTCCGATGCCAGAACTATTTTACCAGAACATGGACATTGGGTCACCACACCCACAGATCCCATCCCATAGGGGAAACACCCCCCCCGAATACGGACATAACTACCCTATATAATACGGGGAAAGTCTTGAGATACGCGGCAAACATATTAAACCGCAATCAATTTTAAAATGTTGACACTCCTTACTTCCGGGAAATCACAAATTAAAAGCAACATCCAATAAATAATTATCTTTTTATTTCAATCCCAATGATTTACAATGGTGTACGAACAATGGGTTCATGTCTCGTCGCATTACCCTACCCCAACTCTTATGACATTTATCAGACACCAAATTGGTTCTTTCTCTGCTGTTTCCTTTTGCCATTTCTTCTAAAACCTGGAAATAAATTTTATACTGGTGATTATTTACTTACATCCCACCTATTAACAATAACTATCAAATGGAATCGGCAAGTTAGAGTCACTATTACCAAACCAAACAGCTGTGACCGCCAAATTTAACTCTGCATCAAAGTGGCCGCCAAAAATTTAATTATTAAGTGTGGCCGCCAAAAACAACACAAACCACTGTGGCCGCCAACATGTGGCCGCCAAAATCAATCTAATCAATTAATCACCTATTGTGGCCGCCAACCTTTGTGGCCGCCAAGCTGTTTTCAGAGGAAACCTATAAAAGGAGAGCCGCACAGCAGTTCAATCGCCTCTGACGAAGTTCAAATTAGAACGAAACCGGTTAGGCAACTATAGAGTTATACGGGATCTCTGAAGATCAGGCCCTCTCGCACTCACAGAGTCGTTTTTCATAGTTTTACATTGTTTACGACCTGAGTCTTCAGCTATGGCTTACATGTTTCCAGCCAGAAATTCATTGAGTAACCTGACACTTAGTTCCTACAGCAGCGCCACCACCATAATAGAGACCGAATCTGAAGACACAAGGAGAGCAAAACGTCAAAAGCTGGACGACAATACCACCATGATATTTGTCAACCAGGACAACAAACCAGCATACAGAGTAGTCCGAGTACAGCCAACTGCGAAACCTGCTTCACATTAAACAGGGGCATTTGGTTTAACAGTACAATCACCAAAAAACGCTACCGAGGACCACGGCACACCAATTGCCTAACTAGAAATTGCATTTACCTGCTTCAATGCAAAATTTGCAAAAAACAGTATGTTGGAGAAACCAAACGTCACTTCAACACACGCCTCAAGGAGCATGTAAGTGACATTAAACATAAAGGCGACACCCTTATCGCAATTCACTTTAACCAAAGTAATCATTCCAGCACGGACCTCTCATACCGTATTATACAGGTACTATATACCGACCCGGACGGTGACAACACCACCTAATTACGGCGCCATCGTGAAATACAATGGATATTCACGCTCAAAACACTCACCCCACTCGGCTTGAACAAGAAAGACTTTTGATTTTACTTTTACCTTTAAAGTAAGCCGAGAGGAATGTGGAGAGGGTTTGGGGGATGAAATTGCTTGAGAATAAAACCCCACTCCTTCCCAGTGTATAACTATTTATAAGCGGGGCTATTTTTACTCTCAGTATTTTATTTCGTAAAATGGCCGGGAGTAGGTGCCTGACTGCCTGTATCAGTATCTCTCTTTTCGAAGAAAAAAATTAAACTGAAAGCAGTTATGCCGTTGCTTCAATTGTGATTACACGACAAGTGACTGCGAACTTCAATTATACGGCCTGTATCAGTATCTCTCTTTTCGAAGAAAAAAATTAAACTGAAAGCAGTTATGCCGTTGCTTCAATCAAGATTACACGACAAGTGACCGCGTACTTCAATTATACGCACGCTGCGCAGTTTATTTTTTAGTTTACCTTTAATGACTAAAAAGTAAGCCTAAAGGAATGTGGAGAGGGTTTGGGAGATGAAATCGCTCGAGAAAAAAAACCCCACTCCTTCCCAGTGTATAACTATTTATAAGAGGGGCTATTTTTTCTCTCAGTATTTTATTTCGTCAAATGGCCGGGAGCAGGTGCCTGACTGCCTGTATCAGTATCTCTCTTTTCGAAGAAAAAAATTAAACTGAAAGCAGTTATGCTGTTGCTTCAATCGCGACTACATGATAAGCGACCGCGTACTTCAATTATACACATGCTGTCATTTGGCGAATATTTCGTTCAACTTCCTGCATTTTCCATTGTTCTGTTCCAGCGTGAAAGTCAGCCAGTGTCGCGCTGCTGTCTAAAATTTCGACTGTTGTGTACATTACACGATGCACATGATCGTGACTTGATCGTGACACATTCACGCACGTTGCAGAAAGGGCAAAAAACTTGACGTGTGTACTGTACCAATGACCCAGACTTAGCTGGAGCAAACTCAATGATGTCAAGGGCCAAACACAAATTTTGAACCCTCCCAATCCCCAAAATTTGCATACAATACCAATAATTAAAAGTCATATCTGGTCCTCCATACTTTTAGTACTGCGAATGCACAGTACCCAGGAAGAGACCGGAACTGGCACCAAGCATCATTCTTCCTAGTTGTGCCTACCAAAGTTATAACTCAGCAGGGAGGTATGAGTGCCCATTCATGGGAGGGCCATCCCCATCTGGGTCATTGGTAAGAATAAAAAATATACAAATTACTTTAAATTTATCATATTTTTATACTAGAACCAATGGCCTAGACTTAGCTAAATATTGAAAAGGCAGGAGGGCCAAGGACTTAAAGGAATAGCAGGCTAAAATCAGGCTCCTTAGCCTGTATTAGGACTCCCAAGGTGAATAGGAGATTAAAATTTTAGGAATTACATATATTCCACTCTATACAACAATAGAGAAGGGCATACCACCAAATATCCAAGTGATTCCTTCTTACTTAGCATAAATGATTATGCTAATTGGGTGTAATGAACACCTAATTTTAAGGCTAGTCCGGAATAAGACAGTTAAAATTAGGAAAAGCATGTCAGAGAGTTGGAGACTAACGCCCACAGACACACGCCATATATAATGCAACAAGCTGTACAAAAGATCAGAATAATCTATAGACAATAACAGCTTCACTCATAGTTACACACTTATTATAAGGCCAGAAGAGGTAAAGAGAAATCTCCCACTCCCCCCCCCCCCCCTCATCTTTTTTGAAGGAATTAATCTTCAAAACAAAGAGGGAAGAGGCCTGGAATCAGCGAAAAAGCGGTACTGAATAATATATAGTCACCTAAAAGGCTCCCAGTTACTAAAATCACAAGCTTCTAAATGTATGCCGCATCCGGAATATGTAGACAGGTCGATAACCGGTGATATTAATATATACAACCTTAAACTTGTCCAATTGAATCCCAATGGAAAGTTATCTGATAGAACTTATGCGCTTCTGAGCCAACCAACAGGTGACCATGTTCAGGTGTACAAGTAAATTCCAATAATGAACTTCCAAATTGTAACCGTTCAATCTACAAGAATGAGAAAGTGGGATTCCCCTTAGTGTGCCGCTTCCGGTTGAAGACTGGATTCAGAACCTGGAATGGGATATGATTAAAACACCCATCACGGACCGTGCCCAAAGAAATCATTGTTCCCTAGGTCCGTTAAAACCAATGACTGTTCGGAGAAAGAATATACCACTCTGAATAATGATGCCAAAAATAGAGAGTGTACGCATAGACGGTCTGTAGGAAACTCCATAACTGATCCAACTAGCCCAAAATTCTCATAAGCTCTAATACTAACACTGAACAAGAATTTAAAAGAATCTATTCAAGAAATATGACTGCCTAATGAATAATACAGATCATACATTCAATCAACAGAATCCTGCATGTACCCTCGCTTGAATACAGCCCATATCAACGGCGTAACCGAGCAATACAAAATCTAACCAGGAAACTGAAGGAATAATACAACGTCAATGCAATTTAACATGAGGAATAGACTCATACGTCGTAACAAAAGCTGACAACATTGAGTGAAACATCTCAGAGTGGACTAATTGCCATATTTGGAGAATGTCGTCCAGATAACCAACATTCCTGCCACACAGGTACACGAAGGCTAGCAATATCAACCGGATGTATTCATGAAAGAAATCAGAATCCCAAAACAGTTACTGTTCAGGAATCATATGCTTGTATACGACTTATGATCGAAGAACCACAGGAAGCAAACCAACTGAAGAGTGGATGCACCCCTGAAGTCGCCGTTAGATCACAACTCACCCTCCAATCGAAGAGCAATGAAAGATTTGCACATAATAGAATGAATAAATCATACTGAACCCCACCCACCTCCACCCCACCCCCTGCATTACTTGAATCGCTAGATAAGTAAGGCCGGTGCAGTAATACTAAAACTTGGAACTGTGACAAATTCCTTTTTCACTATAGGAAAAGGAAACCTCAAGCTAAATTCCAAAAGCTATGCTGCTGCTGCTATTTTCAATAAAGAGTAATACAGCTAATAGAAGCTTATCGTTAAGCAAAACAAGCATGACCAATTTTTAACCTGGCACGACTCGTAACGCTTTAGTGTTAGTCATCTAGAATAGTATAAAACCGTAGGGTTCCCTCACATCTGACCAACTCCATAATGCCACTAAGGACGGAGAGGGACGTGAGAAACATGGCACTATTGCAAGGAATACACCCGCTGATATAGAGTCGATATATCCCTTAAAATCAAGACAGTACGCCATGGCCCTAAACAATACACCATATGGACATAATATCCAAATCCTCTGAGTGGAAATATAATAATCCACGACAATAGATTGAATTTAAAATGAAGCGGGCGACGATAAACCAAGTTCTGGCACCTGATCATAAAAACCTAGATGAACTCCTTGTGCCTCATTGCGATTATAGCAGGAAATACATTCCTGAGAAAGGAGTTAACTACAGGCATCCGAAAGAATGCTCATTAATCTCACTTGGTTAATATGGCATCATAAATAGGGCTAAAAGCCTCAGACAACTTACACAAAACAATGCCATTAAGGAGAGAACAACCTCTTCTCTTATAATGGTACCTTGTCCGATAGGACAGTGGTCTCAGCCTAGCTGAAGCTGCTAAAGGTCTTCTTACTCGTGAAGACAATATATGGCTGTAAACTGCACCCCCAAAAGCTCACTCAAGGAGACTTACAACAATAGCCACTAATGATAGAGAAAAAACACCGCTCGTAATTCTAGCTAGGCTACTATGGTGTCAACAATAAGACTGAAGTCTGTGACACTTAAAAAAACAACACCGAGAAGGAAAAAATGTACTCTTTCCTTTTAACGGTTCTATTCCCAGAAGACAGCGATCTCAGACTAGCTGACGTAGCTTAGAAGTCTTCATCTCCATGAAGACAGATATCTCAGTGTAATTTTTGCGAGTTTAGAAAGCTCACAAGACGGAGACTTACGTTTGTCGCTCGAGTTAAGGAAAAAGGACCGCTTCTAATGTCTGTAATTCCAAAGAGACAGTAGTCTCAGCTGAGCTAATGCAGCTGAGAAGTCTTCATCTCTGTGAAGACAGATATCTGTCACCTGCGGCCTTGGAAACCTCACTAAACAGAGACTTATGACGTTAGCCACAATGTATAAGACCGCTGTAAAATATATAAGGCCACTATGACGTTAGCCGCTAATGTTATAGAAACAGACCGCTCTTAATTCACACAAGACTATTAAGGTGACAACAATAGGACAAAATGCCTGTGATGCCTAGGAATACCAATATACTCCAATATTCCAAATAAGATAGCTGTCTCAGTCTAACTATGAGCTATCGATCTTCTATTCATAAAGAATAGATCATTGCCTTTCTTATACTATTGTTTGGCCAAGGGAGGCGTCATTAAGCGGACCAAAGGCCTTCGTCTTCATCTTTACTACACCTGGTGCCCTAAGCTGTTTTTTGCCTAGCAAATGCAGACTTTTGTTCAGATGGAACAAGATCCAAAAGAACTTATGAATAAAATTCATAGTCTTAATGTGCTGTTCCGTGAGGGATGGAGAATCGTCCTCCGTAGCCCTCTCACAATCTGAATGTTCCATCTGAAAAACATGGTCAACATCATCCGAATGAAGAGATGAATGGACCAACCCAGCACCGTCCAACAGCTCACTACTGGAGACTGTTGATGGCTGAACCTGCAACTACTGAGATGCTGCGATAAACTGCGCAATCTGTGACAGCAGGTCCATGAAAGAGGCTTGCGGAGCAGCTGTTATCCGCTTCTTCACCATATGCTGCTCACGGGATGGAGATCTTCGAGGCATGTCCCGTATGAATATGCCTCAAACCACTAGTTGCAGGTTAATCCGACTTCGGTGGTGAAGACTGGGAACACATCCATGGAACAGCATGAACATGCAAAGTCAGACAGCTAGTCCACGGTCTAACATGCTTTGTCGAAGAAGCAAAGGAAGAAGATATAGCTGCAACCAGCCCCAGCTGCAGTGTGGAAGGAGCGTCCTGGACTGCAAGCGTGAACGGACGCCCCAACCCACTGAAGTTTCTCGAAGCGGTAACAGTCGACCCCACCTGATAACGGAACTGATGACGGAACGGAGAGGGTTCTCCAACTCGCCGAGCATTCCGTTTAGAAACTTGTAGGCTTCTACACCTTAGCATGCTTTTCCATGGAAGAAGAGGAAGCCGTAACAACAGACAACCCCGGATGAAGAGTGGAAGGATCGTCCCAACTCGCACATTTCGGACGGGTGCTCAGAGTCATTGAAGTTTCTCACGACAGAAAACAGTCGACCCCGACTGCTAACGGGATGGAGAATGCTCTCCAACTCGTGGTCTGACCCCAGATCTCGCCGAGTATCCCATTGAGAAACTTGTAGGCTAATCTCCTTTGCGTGATCTTCCTTGTAAGAAGAAGCCATGACCGCAGCCGACCCCAGCTGCAGTGTGGAAGGAACGACCCGACTCACACATTTGGGCTGGGTCCTCGGACTCATTGAAGTTTCTTGCGCTGAACACAGTCGACCCCGTCTGATAACGGGACAGAGAGGGTTCTCCAACTCACGATCTGACCCCAGATCTCGCTGAGTGTTCCATAGAGAAACTTACAGGCTTCTTCTCCTTTTGCTATCATCGCTGGGTGAGCTTTTGTTTATGAGGTGCTTGCTCTACCCATGTCTATACTTCTCCACCGCAACAGACCTACCCAGCGTCCTGGCTCCGATATAGGGACAACCGCTTCACCAGTCGAGCTAGCTGCATGCAGAAGATTAAGCAAACTAAGTAGAGACCTCAATCCTCTGCTAAAATTCATGAGCACCTTGGCAGCTAGCTCTGTTTACTCATCAGAGTGGGGCTCATCAGAGTGTGACGATGCCAGCACATAACGGACAGGTGACAAAGTACCATCACCATGTTCTTGTTCCTCTGAAAAAGTGACTGAAAGACTAGTATTAGCCTGCAGTGAAAGCTCCTACATCAGAACTTCACTGCCCACCACACAGGTCAACACCCATTTCCAATGTTCGCATTCCATAGTTCAAGTACTGAAGGAGCACAGCGGCTACCGGCAAACAACAAGCATTAAAATCCGATGCTTCCTGGACTTACAATAGGTACCAAATTATTATAATAGATACAATAATAATGAAGCCAAAATCATAAGTCCGCTGCACTCCCAATAATAATACAGAATAAACATCACAAGGATACATAACACAGACAATCACACATATTTTCGAAACAAATTAAAAAGTTTTTTCGAAAAATCTTGAATGAAGCCTAAGTACCCCAAGGGAACCTCATGAGCCCAAGGGCATCCTGATAGAGCCAAAGTGTGGACAAGCACTACCTAATTAAAGCTAAACTACTGGAAAAAGATATAATATGTATCCTAATAGAAATGAAAGTGTCAATGACACTGTAGCTCAACTTGTTAAGACATGTACATGTATAGTATGTGACACAGCAATGGCAAACATCTAGGTAATGACCTGATAAACAAAGGTACATATAAAGTATTGTAATGACCTGTACATAAATACTGACCATAGCCTGTAACAAATGTATAGGTAAAGTACTGTAAAGGTGGGTGACAGTCAGATGCTAAACTAGAAAAGAAATCTTTGAGTCCCAGAGTGGGTCTGACTGAACCCCAAAATATTTGTTCTCATAGCACAGTGATAAGAAAGGTACCCCAAAACACACTCGTTCCTGTCCCAAGGTGATAATGAAAGTAACCAAAAAGTTTCGTGAAGATCAGTTCATAAATACGAGCCCTATAGAAGTTGTGACAAACAAGAGTCCCCACAGGGTCTGAAGCGCTCATCTTATACAGAACACAATTTAAACAGAGTCCAAGAATGAGTCTACATTAAGCAAGCCATCTCCATAGGCTACACTGTCAATCCTTGAGTCCCTCAGGAGTGACAAAAATAATCTAGGCATCATGCCTTTTCTTCAGTTGATCATAAGTAAAATGTAGAGCTCCCCTATGAAGCCCCTTGATACAACCTATGTGGATTAATCTTGGTACCTCTAGAGGGTACTGAATACAAAATTTTTAATTCTTCAGCAAAATGGCCAATTCTGGCTCCCATAGAGAGCCCAAATATTAACCCAGGCTCTTGATTTGAACACAGTTAAATCTGACTTCCCTAGAGATGTTGTGTACCGAATATGAAAGCATTCTGACCATTGGATCTGAAGAAGAGAAATTGTAAAGAAATTTCTTCGAATTGCACCAAGTTCAAATTTGGGCTACCATAGCAAGCCCAAATATTGACCTATGGATCCGATTTGAACAAACTTGAATCTGACCCCCCCTAGAGATGTTGTATACCAAATGTGAAAGCATTCTGACAAGCGAATCTGAAGAAGAAGATTTTTGAAGAAATTCCCTCATTTTGTACTAAGTTAAATTTCATGTTCCCATATGGAGCCCAAATATTAACCTAGGCTCTCGAATTGAACAACCTGGAATCTGACCCCCCTAGAGATGTTGTATACCAAATATAAAAGCATTCCGACTGGTGGATCTGAAGAAGAAGATTTTGAAAGAAATTTTCTCATATTGCACTAAGTAAAAATTTGGGCTACCATAGTGAGCCCAAATATATACCTAGGGATCTGATTTGAACAAACTTAAATCTGACCCCCATAGAGATGTTGCATACCAAATATCAAAGCATTCTGACTGATGGATCTGAAGAAGAAGATTTTTTTAAATTACCCTCCATATTGAACAAAGATAAAATTTGAACTTCCATAGGAAGCCCAAATATTACCCTAGGGACTTGGTTTGAACAATCTAGAATCTGACCCTCATAACAATGATGTATACCAAATATTAAAAGATTCTGACTGGTGGTTCTGAAGAAGAAGATTTCTAAAGAATATTCCCCATATTACCCTATGTTAAAACTTCGGGCTCCTGTAGAGAGCCCAAATATGAACCAATGAGCTTTATTTCAACAAACTTTTATCTGACCCCCCTATGAATGCTGTATACCAAATATCAAAAGATTCTGATGATTGGTTCTGGAGAAAAGATTTTAAAAAATTTTTGCAAATATGCTGACATTTTTTCGATGCCCATTACAGAACACCCTAACATAACCGATGGCAATTTTTTTTTACCATTCAATTCTACTGGTCATAAGGATACTTCACACCAAATAAAAGCTCTCTATTCCGTGGGATTTGGGAAATATGGGCGTTTGAAAATATTTCTATTTTTAGCTCCCAGGGTTCCCATGGGGATGCGGGAATTTTTTTTTTTGCATGGGTCAAGTACTTATGACCCAATACTACCACAAACCAAATTTGGTTCATACCGGACCATCGGTTCAGAAAAAGAAATTTTGGGTGGGGCCAAAAATCTTACCCCTCCTATTACAAAGCCAAATATTACTTCACGAACTTCGTTTGAACAAACTTGATTCTACACCTCATATGGAAGCTCCATAGCAAATATCAAGTCATTGTACACACTGGTTCTTGAGAAAAAGATTTTAAAAATATTTTGGAGCATTTTCCCCACTCCCTCCCTATGGAGCTGGGCATGCTGAGTTGAACAATGAAAGTGTCAATGACACTGTAGCTCAACTTGACAAACTTGAACTTGGTAAGTTATAAATGAAATGGCAAAATTGAAGATCATTGGTACCAATGTCATTTTTTTTGCCAGTGGCAACATTTTTTGACAGAAACCGAAGAAAATCGATAGCTCCCATCTAGAGGCCTCCCCAAACAAGCATGCCAGGTTTCAAAGCAATCCGATCATAAATGTGCCCTGTAGGGTGTACAAAAGGGGAATATTGTGGTCTGACTAGACTAAATTCTAAGAACGTTGGCCGTGGCAACATTTTTTGCAAATCGATAGCTCCCATCTAGAGGTCACCGTAAATAAGGAGGCCATGTTTCAAAGCAATCTAATCATAAATGTGCCCTGTAGGGTGAGCCAAAGGGAAATATTGTGGTCTGACTAAACTGAGTTCTAAAAACGTTGGCCGCGGCAACATTTTTTGACAGAAATTGAAGAAAATCGATAGCTCCCATCTAGAGGTCACCCCAAACAAGCATGCCAGGTTTCAAAGCAATCCGATTATAAATGTACCCTGTAGGGTGTGCCAAAGGGAAATATTGAGTCTTCTGACTAAACTAAGTTCTAAGAACGTTGGCTGCAGCAACATTTTTTGACAGAAATTGAAAAAAAATCGATAGCTCCCATCTAGAGGTCTCCCCAAACAAGCATACCAGGTTTCAAAGCAATCTGATCATAAATGGGCCCTGTAGGGTGTGCCAAAGAGAAATATTGAGGTTTGACTAAACTAAGTTCTATGAACGTTGGCCGTGGCAACATTTTTTGCCGGAAATTGAAGAAAATCGATAGCTCCCATCTAGAGGTCACCCTAAATAAGCATACCAGGTTTCAAAGCAATCAAATCATAAATGTGCCCTGTAGGGTGTGCCAAAGGGAAATATTGTGGTTTGACTAAACTAAGTTCTAAGAACGTTGGCCGCGGCAACATTTTTTTACGGAAATTGAAGAAAATCGATAGTTCCCATCTAGAGGTCACCCCAAACAAGCATGCCAGGTTTCAAAGCAATCCGATCATAAATGTACCCTGTAGGGTGTGCCAAAGGGAAATATTGAGTATTCTGACCAAACTAAGTTCTAAGAACGTTGGCCGCGGCAACATTTTTTGACAGAAATTGAAAAAAATCGATAGCTCCCATCTAGAGGTCTCCCCAAACAAATATAGCAGGTTTCAAAGCAATCTGATCATAAATGTGCCCTGTTGGGTGTGCCAAAGGGAAATATTGAGGTCTGACTAAACTAAGTTCTACGAACGTTGGCCGTGGCAACATTTTTTGCCGGAAATTGAAGAAAATCGATAGCTCCCATCTAGAGGTCACCCTAAATACGCATACCAGGTTTCAAAGCAATCAAATCATAAATGTGCCCTGTAGGGTGTGCCAAAGGGAAATATTGTGGTTTGACTAAACTAAGTTCTAAGAACGTTGGCCTCGGCAACATTTTTTTATGGAAATTGAAGAAAATTGATAGCTCCCATCTAGAGGTCACCCCAAACAAGCATACCAAGTCTCAAAGTAATCTGATCATAAATGTGCCCTGTTGGGTGTGCCAAAGGGAAATATTGAGGTCTGACTAAACTAAGTTCTACGAACGTTGGCCGTGGCAACATTTTTTGCCGGAAATTGAAGAAAATTGATAGCTCCCATCTAGAGGTCACCCTAAATACGCATACCAGGTTTCAAAGCAATCAAATCATAAATGTGCCCTGTAGGGTGTGCCAAAGGGAAATATTGTGGTTTGACTAAACTAAGTTCTAAGAACGTTGGCCTCGGCAACATTTTTTTACGGAAATTGAAGAAAATTGATAGCTCCCATCTAGAGGTCACCCCCAAACAAGCATACCAAGTCTCAAAGTAATCTGATCATAAATGCGACCTGTGAGGTGTGCCAAAGGAAATTGTGGACGTACATACTAATGTACTAACGTACTAACATACTAACGTACGTACGTACGTACGTACGTACGTACGTACGCCGACGGACGAGAAGTGATGGCAATAGCACAGCTTGACTTTGTCAAGTTGAGCTAAAAATGAAATGCCCCTTTGGGACCATCACTCACACAAACTTTCACTTGAATTGGCCCAGTGGCTTTGGAGGAGAAGACCAAAAGATGGTGTTGACGGACGACGGACGACAGACGACGGACGGGAAGCGATGAGATTAGCTCAGCTTGACTTTGTCAAGAAGAGCTAAAAACTGATTGGACCTAATTTCGGTACAAAATGGACACTGGCAGCCATCTTGAATTTTGGAGCGCACCCAGAAACACTTGTTCTAGTCCCAAGGTGAGAACAAAGATACCCAAGAAGTATCGTGAAGATCGGTTCATAAATACAGCCTCTAGCCTGAGCCGTATTGACATGTGCACTGACTGTGTACAAGTAGCACTGAATAAATCAAAGTTCATCTAATTTGCATAATTTCTGCACGAGAACAAAACCCGTACTATATGTGATGTATTCCATGTTACTAAACATTCATACAAAAATTTATTCAAATCAGAACTTTCGTACAGATGTTCTATACAAAAAACTGATTGCACTAATTTTGGTACAAAATGGCTGCTGGTGGCCATCTTGAATTTTGGACCACACCCAAAAACACTTGTTCTCATCCAACGGTGATAACAAAGGTACCCAAGAAGTTTTATAAAGATCGGGTCATAAATATGGCCTCTAGCCTGAGCTGTATAAAAGTTGTGTACAAAAAACTGATTAGACCTAATTTCGGTACAAAATGGCCACTGGCAGCCATCTTGAGTTTTGGACCGCACACAGAAACACTCATTCTCGTCTCAAGGTGATAACAAAGGTACCCAAGATGTTAGGTGAAGATTGGTTCATAAATACAGACTCTAACCTGAGCCGTATTGACATGAGCACTTACTGTAAGTAGCACTGAAAAAATCAAATGTCATCTAATTTGCATAATTTCTGCATGAGAAAAAAACCTGTATATATGTGATGTATCCCATGGTACTAAACATTCACACAAAAAATTATTCAAATCAGCGCTTTCATATGGAAGTTCTGCGCAAAAATCTGATTGCACCTAATCTTGTACAAAATGGCTGCCATCGGCCATCTTGAATTTTGGACCGGACCCCAAAACACTCGTTCTCGTCCCATGGTAATACCAAAGGTACCCAAGAAGTTTCATAAAGATCGGTTCATAAATGCAGCCTCTAGCCCGAGCCGTATTGGCATTTGCACTTACAGGGCTGAAAGTAACACTAAATACATAAAAGTTAGTCTAATTTGCATAATTTACGCACGAGAAAAAAACCTGTATTATGTGAGATGTATCCCATGGTACTAAACATTTATATAAAAAATTATTCAAATCAGAGCTTTCATACGGAAGTTCTGCACAAAAATCTGATTGCACCTAATTTTGTACAAAATGGCTGCCAGCGGCCAACTTGAATTTTGGATCGGACCCCAAAACACTCGTTCTCGTCCCACGGTCCTAACGAAGGTACCCAAGAAGTTTCGTAAAGATCGGTTCATAAATACGGCCTTTAGCCTGAGCCGTATTGAATTGTTGATGGACAGATGGACGACGGACGACTGACCATGGCATAAGCTCAAATTTGACTTACGTCAAAGTTGAGCTAAAAACAATAATTGTTTTTAACTAAACACTGAATTAATACATATCCAAAACGTTATTGAACAGAAAACAACGTCAAGAGGAAAAACTGGAAACTAACCAACAACAGGCACAACAGAGGCCCAAAGTTAGTAACCAATCAACAACTACCTGATGCAAAGCTAGATTTTCATAGGAAGAAAAATCAATGCATCTGGTAGAAGATGCAAGAATACAAAACATCCTGAACAGTAAACAAAAAAGACGTAAACACAGGGGATAAACGGAATACCTATTCCGTAAAACAAGTTAAATTTCCAAGAATTTTAATAAAAAATTCTCCATAAAAAGCCGAAAGAGCTTGGGAGTATAACAGGAGGGTTCAGGAGAGGGAAGGGAAGTAACACTAACAAAACAACAGTGGAGTCATATTATAATGACGACGTTCATAAGCATAACCTGAAAATGGGAAACATGAATAATTTTACATAAAAATTATAAAATTACAGCCCTGAACAACCAAAACCACCGTTATTCACTTCCAACATCCTGCTACACTGTTGAATCCATGAAAACCACCATTGATTTGTGTCTGGCATCTTCAAAAATGAGAATTTATTGCACAGATGTCAGTTCAAATGTTTACTGACTTGGGCCAAACAAAAGAATGATGCTTGGCACTAGTTCCAGTCTCTTCCTGGGTGGTGTGCATGCGCAGTACTAAAAGTATGGAGGGCCAGATAGGACTTTTAATTTTCGGTATTGTATGCAAATTTGGGGGATTGGGGGGTTCAAAATTTGTGTTTGACCTTTGATATTATTGAGTTTGCACCAGCTAAGACTGGGCCATTGGTTCTAGTACAAAAATATTGATATAGTTTCAGGTCCAAAATGCAAAGTAAGAGGCAATATGCAGGAATGCACAAATTTGAAATTACGGTGACATGAATAAGTGTAATGCCTGGGATGGCCAATCCCCACCACCCAAGTCCAAAGGCAATAACTCACAAAAAATACATGGACACCCTTAATATTTTCACCAAAAAAAGCTATATATTAGCCCTCTACACTCTGATGTCAAAATGCAAAGTTATCAGCAGCAAATATTTCCCAGAATGCAGTTTGATATTTAACCAAATATACCTTGCTGGACAGAGCTCTGTCCAAAAAGATATAATTGTTTAAATTCATAGTTAAACAAGAGAAAAACAAACTGATCAGAGAAAATTCTGTTGTTCTACCAGAGTGTCAGGGGTTAATATTCATTTATTTATTGATGTTTAAGGTCACATATTTATGCACAATGGCTAATCATGACCGTGACAGTTTTACGAGTGGAGGAAGCCGGAGTACCCGGAGAGAACCACCAAGCAACGACGAGCAGCTGCCAGCTCCCCAACATTGTAACTCTGCACTGCAACACAGGCAGGGTTAGATTGGTTGAAGACATGCATACCATCGACGTGCAGTATGCCTTAGTACACGGCGTCGTGCCCCCACGCGGGCAATGGAGATGAAGTGTCTTGCCCAAGGACACAATGCGGTTGTCGCAGGTGGGATTCGAACCAAGGACCTCTCGGCTTGCAGCCTGCACCTCTACCTACTGAGCCACTGTGCTCCCCTTGTCAGGGGTTAAATAAGGGAAAAAAAAGGTAATGTAATATATTAATTCTGATTCCAACAAGGGCAATATCATTTTTCTCAACTTGTGTCAAGTACCTGTGGAGTGATAGGTAAACAAAACGATCATTCACCCAATTTATTTGGACCTGACCGGCATTACCGTGTTTTACTTCAGATATGTATCATCTGTTTCCCTAAAAGTTTGTTTGTAAATGAGTTGCCAATCATTATGGTTAAGATTTTCATCTAATGTGGTGTTCCATTTCTCTTGGGTATGTGTGGGTTTTTGTGATACTTTATTAAGAAATATTGGATAGAAATGGCGGTTGGCTTTAGTGCAAGATATGATGTCACTTACCAAGGGATCAGAAACATATTCAAGTTTTGTACTATTGGATATTATATTTTTCCATGACCTTGGTATTGCATTCACCACACCGAGGTAGTTGGTGAATGGTATATTAAGGTCATATTTCAACTTAAATTCTTGAAAGTCAATAATGGCTCCAGAAGCGCTAAGTATAATGTTTATGAAGAAAACACCCTTTGTGCACCAACGTCTGTAAAGAAAGGATTCATTGTTAATTTTTATATAATTATTATAAAATAGTGGTTGTGAGAGGCTCTTGGTCGGGGTTGTCGGATCGCTATTTTTTAAGAGAGCCCATGAATTAAGCACGTTTTTCCAGAAAGGGTCCATATGATTTGAAACTCTTAAGTATACCATGTTTATTCAAAGACCACATTTTGCTCCCCCCAAAAGTTTCAAAATTATTGACTACGAGCATTTTCCATTGGGCCATTGTTTCTAAACTCTTTAAATGTGGGCTTTCGGAAACAGAGCTGTGCTCTTTCTGTGGAAATACGAAGGAAACGATCGCATATCTGTTTTATGATTGTTCTTTCTCAAAAACAGTTTTACTTTCACAAGTGGAAAAGGTTAACCTTAATCCGGATCCGCAAGTTCTACTAAACATAAATTAAAAGAGAAATAATTTTAGGCCCAACTTCCGAGCATGCATATCCAAATATGTGGAATACCTGTCTCCTCATCTACAAAAAGTATATTTACACCTGCAGCCGAAGTGATGTCATCCCCTCTTTCTCAGGTCTAGCAAGAGCTGTAAAATCTGTTTTACTTCAGTCTAAATTTACTTTTTTTTCAATTATAAATCCATATACCAGTCGTAATATTCCAATTTTCAATCCGGATATGCTATATAAGTCAAAAGTACTCTGAAGTTAAACCAGTCTGTCTAATTTGAGAATTGCAAAATCATTTAACCCTTTACCTAACATGAAAAGCAGACGACACTTGCAAAAAAATTTCTTGAATAGTTAATTTTTTTCATTTTTTGTCTCAAAAACATAGGTTATGACCCCTCGTTGGAACGAGCTTGTTCCAACGAGGGGTCATAACCTATGTTTTTGAGACAAAAAATGAAAATATTTTGAAAATTAATTGGCGATTTTTGAGAATAGCGCTGGCCGGTTTTGGCCGTTATGTTGGGTAAAGGGTTAAAGATTATCTTATATCTTGTCAACATAATCTTGAAACAAAATGAGACTCACGATATGGTTGCTCTTTAAAATAAACACTTTCCAAACAATCTTCAGCACTGGCCCTGCAAACATAAATTAGCTTTTAAATTGACATAATGATAGAATTTTGACACTAAGCAACTACCACACTGTTCACAAATGATAACAAGAGGCCCCAAGGTGCCTTAATCTCTCACCAGACAAAGTGGGCCAAAGAAGTATTTTGACTCACATTCAGTTAGTCATGGTTCATCAACACTATGGAGGAATGAAGTCATGAATTTATTCATAACTCTAGAGTCTATGTCAGATGATTATTATCATAGGTCTTCCTGGCAACTTTTAAATCTATCAGCTGTAGACAAGCACTGCCAAACTTCCAAGGGACAATGGACAGAAAGTGATCACTTAAGCTCCCCCTGTCTTTCAGTCGGGTGAGCTAAAAATAAAAGTTTCCTTTCTTTGGTGTCTGTATAGGATATGTATTTATTAAAATTTGAGGGACAAATTACAAACCATTTAGTGAACAAATAGCTAACCAAATGTGTCTAGTGCTGAACATAAAAAACTCACCAAACCACAGCTTATGATTCCTCACCCTCAATGGACTGAGCTCGTTGAGCATATTCCAATATAAGAGGTGATAAGCATTGAAAGAAAAAAATATTTTCATACGTGATATTGGGAGGGAGGGGATTGGTACCTTTTTATGCAACACTGAAACACTGTCACAGTACATTATACCGTCATTTCCTTGAAAATAAACATTTTCATAAATATTTCTCGTTTCTCAGACAATTTTTTCACAATTTTAAGAAGAGCGGGACTTTTTCAGTTTTTTTGAATTTTTAGTACACAAAACAGTCCTGAAAATAGTTGGGATTAGAAATTTAATTTGGCACTTTTATTAAAAGCAAACATTTTCCATTAAACAGTTGCACTTTCAACCAACTAGATCTTGTTTCACAGACCTCAGTGAGCTATGTCAAACAAGAAATAATTGGTTAAAATTTCATTCCTATAAGTGCAATTTTGTTATCATCAAAGAGATTTCCTGGTAAAAAAAAAGTGGGATGTGGCAGATTTTCAATGATGAGGGAGGTACCTGAGAAACAAGAAATTTTTTTTTTAAAGTCTTGGCAAAAATGATTTATGGTATTCTACGATATTCATATCAGCCTAAAAAACTAAACAGTTAACCCTTTATCTAAAAAACTGACATTTTTTGCATGCATAACATATATTATGATCTCTCATTTGGACAAACTCAGGGCCCATTCCTATGAGGGATCAAAAGCAATGTTTTTTGATGCCAAAAAAATTAATTTTTCAGTTATTTATGTGAATAATGTACAAGTGTTTACTTCTACTTATGTTAGATAAAGAGTTAATGAAATTTGTTCAAATATTTCTTGGAGGAAAGAAATCTCTGTACATTTGCAATTTTAGGCAAGATGTAAAATACCCCTTATAACATATTCTTATCTGGAGCCCTAAAACTTGACAGTTTTTAGATCAAATCATTCAAGAGAGAACACACTTTACAACACTTTGGTGGTTCTCCCTGGCCCTCCGACTTCCTCCATGCATAAAATTGTACTGACATGATATGACATTGGCTGCTGAAAGTGTCATTAAACATCAATAAACACACAAACATCAGATTGCCCTTGTTTATCACTCTGCAAACAAATCTTTTAATATTCATTAATTGAATTACTGTTTTCTGAATATAATTCCTGACACAAAACCATTTATCATATCTTAAGTTCAAATTTGACCTGTTAATTTCATCTAGGTTATAGAGTATGCTCCTTTTAATTGAATAAAAATCTTGTAATATGTTGAGAAATTGCCCTGACGAACATCAAATTCCCTTTGTTTATAGATATATTTTGGCTCAGTACATCCAATATAGACATATAATCTATTAGATCTTGTTTGACAGAGCTCAATGCACTCTGTTTAGCTCTGTCAAACAAGATATAATAGAAAAGTGCGAAGTTCAGTCCCCACAAAGTAGATCTTCTGTTTCTCAGGCCATTTTTGGTAAAATTGCATGTGGGTGGGGGTTTTTTTATTTTATTTTTTATTTTTGTAATTATTTCTTTGCCAACAAAAGTTTATGTTCTTCGTTTGTTTTAGGCCTCATAATCAACAGAATAGTAAGGATGGTGGTGTATTTCATCACATGAGTGCAAGAAGGCTTTGCAATGCAAAAGTATTGCAAAGTCTTGTTGCACTCAAGGGACAAATTTATCAATTTTATTAACTTGGGTAAAATATCAGACATAAACCATTTAATTTTTATTTTTTTAAGTTTGCATTGGTTATAAAATGGGGGTATGTGGCAACTAAAAGGACCATGTGGGAGGGCCTGAGAAACAGATTTTGAACTTTTTTAGGGCTTATCTCTGGAATACAGGAAACAAATCTCTGTTAATTGGCTAAGTTTCACTGACAAAGTGGCAAATTCAATTAACAGGGTTCCACTTTATTACTTGCCCAATCATTTTTGAATTTCATCATTTTTCTTCCAAAAATCACAATTAACCTTTAACAACAGTAACTTAATTAAATGATGGAAGTTAGGGATGGTAAACAATATTATTATATGCTCAGCTGTACATTATCAAGAAAATGCTAAAATCGTGATCTTCCAAGCAGCACAAAATTTAATGTCAGAGCGCCCGGTCAAATTACCCAGATTGTTCTCCAACAACTCAATAAAAAAACTGTTAAACTTTCATCACAAATATAGTTCAATGGTGTCTCTCCTCTTATTAAACCTTTATCCAACATACTGGATTTCAAAATCTAGTATTTAAATTTTTGTTTTTACAATTTTTAGTGAGCTGATTGGTTTCTCCCTTGTGGCAGCTTTCTTTGAAAGCTCGATTAAGAGTCTGGTTTTTACCACTAATTTCTTCTTTTTAACCAGGAATCAGATGCCGAAATCCACTTCTCCTCCCATCTGCATCAGTTTTGATGGCTACTGATGGGCAATGACTGACTTTATGTTTCAACAAGCTCATTCAAATGAGAGGTCACATGATATGAGTTTGTTGAAATTTTATTAAAATATGATAAATTTCAAGTAATTTGTATATTTTTTATACTTACCAATGGCCCAGATTTAGCTGGTGCAAACTGAATAATATCAAGGGCCAAACACAAATTTTGAACCCCCCCCCCCCCCCCAACCCCCAAAATTAATACTGAAAATTAAAAGTCTTATCTGGCCCTCCATACTTTTAGTACTGTGCTATCGCAGCACCCGGGAAGAGACCGGAATTGGCGCCAAGCATCATTCTTCCTAGCTGTGCCAACCAATGTTATAACTCAGCGGGGAGGTATGAGTGCCCACTCATACCCGTCTGGGCCATTGGTAAGTATAAAAAATATACAAATTATTTTAAATTTATCATATTTTTATACTAGAACCATTGGCCCAGACTTAGCTGAATAGTAAAAAGGCAGGAGGGCCTAAGAGCCTAAGATTTAAAGGAATAGCAGACTAAAATTCAGCTCCTTAGCCTGCATTAGGACTCCCAAGGTGAATAGGAGATTAAAATTTTAGAAATTACATAAATTATATCCCTCTCTATACAAGAATAGAGAAGAACATACCACCGAAATAAGGAGCAATATCCAAGTGATTCCTTATTACTTAGCAAAAATGATTATGCTAACTGGGTGTAACGAGCCTTCAAAGAGGGAAGCGGCCTGGAATCAGTAAAAAAGTGGTACTGAATAATATATAGTCACCTAAAAGGCTCCCGGTTATTAAAATTGCAAGCTTCTAAATGTATGCCGCAGCCGGAATTGGTCGATAACTGGTGATATTAATATGTACAACCTTAAACTTGTCCAATTGAATTCCAATGGAAAGTTATCTGATAGAACTTATACGCTTCTGAGCCAACCCACAGGCGATCATGTTCAGGTGTACAAGTAACTTCCAAATTGTAACCGTTCAATCTACGAGAATGAGAGAGTAGGATTCCCCTTGTGTACCGCTTCCAGTTGAAGACTGCATTCAGAACTTGGAATGGGATATGATTAAAAAAACCTGTAACAGACTGTCCCCAAATAAAACATTGTTCCCTAGGTCTGTTAAAACCAATGTCTGTTCGGAGAAAGAATATACCACTCCGAATAATGAAGCCAAAAATAGAGAATGTATGCATAGACGGCCTGTAGGAAACTCCATAACTGATCAAACTAGCCCAAAATTCTCATAAGCTCTATACTAACGCAGAGCAAGAATTTAAGAGAATCTATTCAAGAACACGTCTGCCTAATGATAAATACATATTATGCATGCAATCAACAGAATCCTGCATGTACCCTCGCCTGAATACAGCCTGTAACAATGGCGTAACCGAGCGTTACAAAATATAACCAGGAAACTGAAGGAATAAAATGACGTTAATGTGATTTAACCTGAGGAATAGACTCATACGTCATAACAAAAGCAGACAACTCAGAGCAAAACTTCTCAGAGTGGACTAATTGCCATATTTGAAGAATGTCATCCAGATAACCGACATGCCTGCCACACAGGCACACGAAGGCTAGCAATATCAACCGAATGTATTCATGAAAGAATTCGGAATCCAAAAACACTTACTGTTCAAGAATCATATGCTCATATACAACTTATGAACGAACAACCACAGGAAACAAACCAACTAAAGAGTGGATATGCACCTGAAGTTGCCATTAGACCACAACCCACCCGTCAATCTAAGAGCAATGAAAGACATGCATATAACTGAATGCATACAAGACTTACGGGAGCAGAACTACGTCATGCCCTGTAATTGCCTCTTAACATATTGGCGGGGGGGGGGGGGGGGGGGGGGGGGGGGGGTCGACCAATAAATCATATCAACCCCCCCCCCCCCTCCCCCACCCACATTACTTGTACTTGAATTGCTAGATAAGTAAGGCCGGAGCAGTAATACTAAAGCTTGGAACTATGACAAATTCCTTTTTCACTACAGGAAAAGGAAACCTCCTGCTACATTCCCAAAGCTATAATGCTGCTGCTATTCTCAATAAAGAGTAATACAGCTAATAAAAGCTTATAGTTAGTCAAAACAAGCATGACCAATTTAACCCAGTGCGATTTGTAACGCTTTAGTGTTAGTTATCTAGAATAGTATAAAACCTCATGTCTGACCAACTCCATAATGCCACTAAGGAAGGAGAGGGACGTGATGAACACTAAGTTCTGGCACCTGATTATAAAAACCTAGATGAATTCCTTGCGCCTCGTTCCGATTATAGCAGAAAATATATTCCTGAAAAAGGAGTTAACTACAGGCATTCGAAAGAATGCTCATTATTCTCACTAGGTTAATATGGCATCATCAATAGGACTAAAAGCCTCAGACAACTAACACAAACAATACCGTTAAGGAGAGAACAACCTCTTCTATTATAACGGTATCTTGTCCGATAGGACAGTGATCTCAGCCTAGCTGAAGCAGCTAAAGGTCTTCCTATTCGTGAAGACAATTATATGGCTGTTAACTGCGGCCCTAAAAGCTCACTAAAGGAGACTTACAATGCTAGCCGCTAATGATAGGGAAAAAACACAGCTCATAATTCTAGCTAGGCTACTATGGTGTCAATAGGCAACAACACCGAGAAGGAAAAAATGTACTCTTTCCTTTTAGTGGTTCTATTCCCAAAAGACAGTGGTCTCAGCCTAGCTAACGTAGCTTAGAAGTCTTCATCTCCGTGCAGACAGATATCTCGGTGTAATTTTTGCGACTTTAGAAAGCTCACTAAACAGAGACTTACAATGTTAGTCGCTCAAGTTAAGGGAAAAAGGGCCGCACCTGATTCTAATAAGGTGTCAACCAAACGACAAAAAGCCTCAGAACCTAAGAATACAACACCAAGAAGGAAACAACGTACTCTTCCTTTAAACGGCCCTAATTCCAAAGAGACAGCAGTCTCAGATTAGCTAGCACAGCTAAGAAGTCTTCATCTCTGTGAAGACAGATATCTCGGTGTAACTTGCGACCTTGAAAGCTCACTTAACGGAGACTTACGACATTGGTTGCTCAAGGTAAGGAATAAAGGACCGCTCTTCTGACAGCCGTAATTCCAAAGAGACAGTAGTCTCAGCTTAGCTAACACAGCTTAGTAGTCTTCATCTCCGTAAAGACAGATATCTGTTCCACCTGTGGCCTTGTAGAGCTCACTAAATGGAGACTTACGATGTTAGCTGCAATGTATAAGAAAAGACTGCTGTAAAATATATAAGGCCACTATGACGTTAACTGCTAATGTTATATAAACAGACCGCCCTTAATTCACATAAGACATACTAAGGCGACAACAATAGGAATAAATGCCTGTGATGCCTAGGAATACCACACCGAGAAGGAATGAACATAATCTTTCCTTCTAACAGCCTTATTCCAAAAAGATAGTGGTCTCAGCCTAAAAGTTATACATCGGTGAAGACAAATATCTGTGTGTTACCCTGCAGCCTTGGACAGCTCACTAAATGGAGACTTACGATGTTAGCCACTAATGTATAAGAAAAGACCACTCTAACAGTACATAAGGCTACTATGGCGTCAACAATAGAACAAAATACCTCTGACGCCTTGGAGTACAACACCGAGAAGGAAAAGACATACTTTTTCCTTCTAATGGCTCTATTCCAAACAAGACAGCTGTCTCAGCCTATCTATGAGCTATCGATCTTCTATTCATAAGGAATAGATCATTGCCTTTCTTAAACTATTGCTAAGCCAAGGGAGGCGTCGTTAATCAGAACAAAACCATTCAACACCTGAGCCGAAAGATCCGGGAAAGAAAGATCTTCATCTTTCCTTCGCCCGGTACCTTAAGCTGTTTCTTGCCTAGCAAACACAAGCTTTTGATCAAATGGAACAAGATTCGAAAGAACTTATGAATAGAATTCATAGTCTTAATGTGCTGTTCCGTGAGGGATGGAGAATCATCCTCCATAGCCCTCTCACCATCTGAATGTTCTATCTGAAAAACATGGTCAACACCAACCGAATGTTAAAAAATTTATAGTAATTTATATATTTTTTATACTTACCAATGACCCAGACTTAGCTGGTGCTAACTCAAAAATATATTTTACCCCCCAATCCCCAAAATTTGCATCTAAAACCGAAATTACATGTCCTATATGGTCCTCCATAGTTTTACTCCACTGCGCATGCGCAGTGTCAAGGAGGTCTCGAAATTGGCACAATTATCATTCTTACAACCAGTGCCTGGTAAGTGTTATGTACTCAGTGGGGAGGTATTAGTTCCCAACTCATGGGAGGGCCATCGCCATCTGGGTCATTGGTAAGTATAAAAAATATATAAATTACTATAAATTTTTTAACATTTTTATACTGTACCAATGACCCAGACTTAGCTGAATAGTAAAAAGGTTGGAGGGCCTAGGACATAAATGAAAATCCAATAAACTCAATTACATATAACAGAACTATCCCCTGAAAGAGAAAATAAGAGATAGGATTTACATGTATCTTTCTTATTTGTATCAAAAAGAAAGACACAACACCATTCTGTAATTGAGCGCAAAAACATCAATGATCTCTATTAACATTCAGTATAACCCTTTATACTAATATTTTTAAAGGAAAGCCCACAAATAAGGAAGTCCCGCAAAAAGAGACTCTATATACTCATATAAAAGTGTCCGAGGATTGTATTTTAACGCCCGATTAATATGTGATATATACAAATGTCTCACACCGAGCAACACTTAAAAAATATTACATAGATGAGTAAACCTTAGCTTTACTTTAAAACCATCCCGGTACCGACTCGGAATTACTGACTCCAAGGGAGGTATTCCCTTGCTTTACACTATAAAGCTGGTGACCTAAGGGAACACCACCCCCCCCCCCCCCCCTTCCCCTTGCCCTGGATCAAATACTCGAGAGCGAAGAGGGCAGCAGGACAGAGTCACTGCCGGAACCGAAAGCCTACATATAGTTGCCACTGTTAAGTGGACGACATTCTAAGTGAAAAATACCGGACCTAAACAATGCATATCTGCAGAAAAGGACTCAATATTTCTCAGATACAAAATCGCGAAAGTGGAGGGCTAAGAACAATATGCATCCCTCACTAGATCTGTAATAGCAACATTATCAGCGTAAGCCCATGATGTAGAAGAGCTCTTACTTCATGAGCTTAAAACTAAAGCAGACTGCTGATTGAAGATATTATCATAAGCAGTACTGATAATAAATTGAATCCATCTGACCATAGAATGGACCGAAATGTGGAGGAAGCTTCCAGGGCATATCCCACAATAGGTGTCTGAGTAGATTAAATCACGGTCTTTGTGGAGATAGAAATGCTACGAACAGAATTTTGCATTGAGATATAGAACTTGAGCAATATCTGCTGAATTAACAGCGCTGAAAGATACACATATCCTATTATTCTGTCTCACGAGATCGATAGAGCGTCTACTGCAAATGCTCGAAGATTCAAACATTGTGACACATACTTTTGCAACTGAATGTTGAGATGCGTCACGAAAAAGTCGATCATACGCCACTCTCCTTGGTAGCAAATCTGATTGAATACTCGTTGTTAAAAGTCCATTCTGGCGACAACAAGCGGCCCCTCCGTGAAGGGAGTTCGCTAATACATTCAGACGACCCGCTAATATGACAGACCGATAGGAGAACTTGATGTTCTAGTACAAACAGAAAGATTCCTTCTGTTAACATGAAAAAACAGAATGGAATGACTGTCTCCCTAGTTCCGAAAATATGCTAGTACCGTTGAATTGTCGGACAGAATTAGCACATGAGTATACTGAATAACGTTATCCGATAACGAAGCGCAAGCCAAAATGACAACATTCTTGATGTTAATGTGCTTAATTAGGAACTACAGATCCCAAAGACGATGGCCCTTCAAATCCATTGGGCTCAATGATATGACCCAACCTGTTTGACTGGCATCCTTCAAGACTGTAAAACTCGGATCCGGCAATTGCAGTGGAACTCTCTGAGTTAACCACTGAAAACCTGCCCAAGTCTGAATCTCTTATTCACTTGATTGACAAGAAGATGTCCGTATCGAACGAAAAAATATTCACCCTCCAATTCTGGATCAGAAGAAATTGGAGAGGACAAGAGCGTAACCGCCCCATCGGAATAAAATCACGGCAGCTCCGCACAAACGTATTAGTATCATGAGATCTCTCGCTGAGACTTTGTCTGAGCGAAGACAATAGTGAGCTTAACAACTGATTAATTTCGCCCTGAGTAACGGCAGACGAATGAAAATGTTGTGTGTTTCAAAGCTCATCCCCCAGTGGGTGAATGATTTGGATGATACCAGATCCGACTTCTCCTCGTTTACTTATGAAACCGAGACGTCGGAGCAATAGAAGCGGATTCTGCACATCGTTCTGAAGCGTTAACTCATTGCCGTACCTCTAGAAGAATGTCGTCCAGGTAGGCTAACATTATCGCAGACGACTGAGCTCGGAAATGAATCATTACCGAGTTCGTTATTCGAGTGAAAGCCCAGGGGGCTAGATACAGACCGAAGCAGATTGCTCAGAACTGATACACAACTCCTATGAGGAAGCGAAGATACTTTCTGAACGCCTGATGTACCATGACGTGAAAGTACGCATCTTGAGATCTATGCATGTAACATAGTCGTACACCCGAAAACTCGCTCTGACCGATTGGATGGACTCCATATATCAACTTGGAGCCACGATGAGCTTGTTTATCCAGCTCAGAAAAATGAGTGAACGGAATGAGCCATCTGGTTTTTGGAACCAGAAAAGGATGGTTGTAGAAACCTGGAAATTCCTGGATTTCTACGATCTCTATCGCGATCATTCCAGAAGAGACTGGACTTCTGATGGAAGCGAGCCTCTTTCCTGCTGACTTGACGGAAGCTGAGTCCATCTTGGACTCCAAGTTAACGGACAATTTAGTCCTTCCAAAATCACCCCTTGAATCCAAGGGACGTCCGTAATCTATTCCCAATTAATTGAGAAACTCGACAGTCTTCCGTTCACTAGTACACGATAGAGGTTAATACCATTACCTCCTGGTCCTGCGAGGCTTGCGGAAGAAGCCATGTCCTCCACAGCCCGCACCTCGTCCCGTTGACCTAGGGGCATCTGACCGGATGTCTCGGCCAGAATTATAGCCCCTACCTGAGTCGCTACCCTGACGGTCTCTAGAGTAAGACCTAGAGGATGCATAGGAACCTCTATAGGAACTTCCTTTGGACGTATTCATCCAGGAAGTGCCTGTCCTACTCTTCTCTGCTGAATCCGACTATATGGAAGCGGATTTGAATAGTAGAGAGTCTGAAGCTTTCTTAGTTATCTGATCATAGACTGCGGAAAGCTTGCCGCTGAAGAAAACTCTGAGAGAGTTTTTCACCTTACTATCCACATGCGTGGATGTAGCCAGGGCCGTGTCATGTCTAACCAACTCCATATTGCCACTAAAAGGACGGAGTTTTAAAAGAACGGCCCTTGAAAGAACTGTTTAGGTTGTACATCCTAGAATTCTTTTTCCTTTGCGACATTATGATAATGTTCTGGCAAGGTGATCTGCGTACGATGAAGTGTCTAAGCTGACCCTGCTAGACGATATTGTCGTTTCCACCATCGTGGTTGGAATTGACATAGACATTATAAACAATACTAGGTCCTGACCTGGTCGTCTAGACGAAGAGAACTCTCAGAATGCTCTGTCCTGCCGTTTCAAAATATTCCTTGAATTGATGAAAGGCAGATGTAGAGCATTTGCCGATAAGAAACCTGACCTGCCCATTTAGGTAGCAAGTTATATAAATATAGTGTCATTCAACAGATCAAATGTCCGTGAGACATATCTGGACTATGTTGGAAACTGAGGGATGAAGTCCCTAAACCGATTAAGAATTCTGTGTCCAGTGGCGCTATCAGTCTCTTATCCGGCAACGAAGCACTTTGGTCCGGAGGAACAACGTCAGATGATAATGCCGGATGTACTCTACGGCAATTATGTTGTTCCGAAAGGGAAAATACAACTCATCCGTATCCCTTTCGCCACTGTCGGACCACTTGTAATTCTTGGTCGTCCGTGCCTGAACCTGCAGCAGAACGTACCAACCCAGCTTCGTCGGAATATACCTGATCCGACAGAGTTACTGTCGGTTGCTGGGATGCTGTGATAATTTGTGCTATCTGCGATAGCATGTCTGTAACAAAGGCCTATGGAGCTGCGGTCTTACAGGATTTAGCCACTGGAAGCTCCTTGGATGTTAACTCCTGCATACTTCTTATATGCGAACGTTCGGAGTATGAAGGCCTCGTATCCTTGGCTACCAGATGGCGTGACCCTGAATCCCTGGTCGGCGATGTTGGATGAATATCACTGGTCACGTAGCCAAGGTGCTGTCGCGTGTGCTCCCATGAGGATGAGGAAGCCGGAAGAGCAGTCTCTCCGGACTGTCTATATATTGGAGCGTCCCAAGCGGTGGAAGTATGCTCCGACTGAGGAACGTTTTGTACCACAACATCTGGGCCCAGATGTTGTAGTACGACAGAGGGACCTCTCTTGCTCGCAGCCCGGATGGACCTGGACGAGCTAGGAACTGGACTCATTGGCTTCCTCCGTACCATCCTCGTATCCGTCGTCACTGGGTGTGCGCAGTGTATTTTATAGTGCTCGCATCACCCAAATCTCCTTCCTGGACCGCAACGAACGAACCCGGGTGCTGAGCCATTCGGTGAATGGTCGCGACACCGGGCGAGCTAGCGGACACCAATGCCGTCGATCCAACTTGGGACCTCTTAGGCAATTGACGTATTTGCATGAGCACTTATACCGCTAGCTCTTCATTTGACTGTGATGATGGAAGCACACTTTATGAAGACATCACGGTAACATCACCTTGTTTATGTTACTCAATGAGACCTGTGGATGCGCGGTCCTACGTAACTATCCGCTGGAAGCTCCAGGGACGTTCATTCCTGCATTTAAATGTCCCAACTGGAAAGGCCTTGTGTCCTTGGCTAGCAGATGGAGTGACCTGGTCGACGTGTAGTCCGTGGTCGGCAAAGCAGGAGCACCAGGGACGTTCAATCCTGCATTTATATAATATGCGAACGTCCCCTGAAAATCTGTGGTCACGTAGCCAAGGTGTAGTCGTGTGTGTGTTGTGAGGATGAGGAAGGCAAATATAACAGCCGCGTCGAACTGTGTATGCAACGGAGCGTCCCGAGCAGGAGGAGTGGATGTAAGCTCCGACTAACAAACAAACATATAACAACATCGCGGAGCAGATGATGTTGATGTAAGAGAGAGGGGGCCTCTCTCGCTCACGGTCCGGGTGGACTTTGACGAGCCAGCTACCGGAATGACAGGCTTCCTCCATACTATCCTCGGATCCGTCGTTGCTGGGTGTGCACATTCGATGTTTTATAGTACTCGCATCACCCAATCTGCTTCCCTGGACCGCAACGGACAAACCCAGATGCCGATCCATTCGACACCGGGGTGACTGGCGGACGATCAATTGCTTTCGATCCTACTAGGGAACTCTTCAGCAAATGTCGTAATACCTTGAGCACTTTCCGCTAGCCCTAATATTGCAACGACGGAGACACACTTGTTGAAGACAGCACGGAAACATCATTCTGAATTTGGTAATATAGAGTGACCCTACGGAGAGAGGACCGTAATGGACCCCTCACCACTAACAAAAGACCGTGACACACGTCTCCAACATTGTCATATCGATTAACAAACAAACACAGAGCAAGAATTAGTGTGACTACAATGATTAAAAGAAACACAATGAACCTGTGAATTAGAGGAAGATATCCTTGCATTACAATTAAAGAATATTTTTTCAACATGAAAAAATATACAGTCATATTACTCGCACTAACCCTTGAAATAAATATACATAATATATTATAATCCATTATAACATTTCAAAAGAAAATAATTTCCCCCCCAAAAATTTTTTGAACAAATTTTCAGAAGACCCCAAGTTCCCAATGGGAACAATGAGCCCAAAACCAGTCAAGCTAGCTGCATGCAGAAGATTAAGCGAACTAACTAGAGACCTCAATCCTCTGCTAAAATTCATGAGCACCTTGGCAGCTAGCTCTCTTTACTCATCAAAGCGGGGCTCGCTAGCTCTCTTTACTCATCAAAGCGGGGCTCATCAGAGTGTGACGACGGCAGCATGTAACAGACAGGTGTCAAAGTACCATCACCATGTTCTTGTTCCTCTGAAAAAGAGCCTGAAAGACTAGTATTAGCCTGCGGTGAAAGCTCCTACATCGGAACTTCACTGCCCACCACACAGGTCAACACCCGTTTCCAATGTTCGCATTCCATAGTACAAGTATTGAAGGGGTGCAGCGACTACCGGCAAAAAACAAGCATTTAAATCCGAGGCTTCCTGGACTTACACTAAGTACCAAATTATAATAATAATAATGAAGCCAAAATCATAAGTCTGCTGCACTCCCAATAATAATAATACAGAACTAGAAATTGTTTTAGCACACTAAAACATATGTCTCCCCTTCCTTTTGAGGTCAGAGGTCAAGGTCACATGCAGTTCATCAAGGTAGCGGACATGTGGTTTCATGGTGACACATCCACATGTCAAAAAAAAAAAAATTCTGGTCTGTACAATTACTCCCTATTTAAAGTACATGAATTTGACCTTGAGGTCAAGGTCACATGAAGGTCATGATGACATGTGGTCTCATTGTGATACATCCACATGTCAATCATCTAAGTCCTAGGTCAAAAAACAAAAAAGTTCTGATCTGGACAATTATTCCCAATTTGAAGTACATAAATTTGACCTTGAGGTCAGAGGTCAAGGTCACATGCACTTCAACAAGGTAGCGGACATGCGGTTTCATGGTGACACATCCACATGTCCAAAAAAAAAAAAATCTGGTCTGGACAATTACTCCCTATTTAAAGTACAAAAATTTGACCTTGAGGTCAAGGTCACATGAAGGTCATGATTACATGTGACATGCAGTCTAATTGCGATACATCCACATGTCAAATATCTAAGTCCTAGGTCAAAAAACAAAAAAGTTCTGGTCTGGATAATTATTCCCTATTTGAAGTACATAAATTTGACCTTAAGGTCAGAGGTCAAGGACACATCGAGGTAGACGACATGCGGTCTCATGGTGACACATCCACATGTCAAATAACTATGTCCTAGGTCAAAAAACAAAAAAATTCTGGACAATTACTCCCTATTTGAAGTACCGTATATGTCCGTGTATAAGTCGCATCTTTTTGCTTGGAAAAACGGGACCAAAATTGGGGTGCGACTTATACAAAGGTAATTATTTTTCAGCAAGTTTTCAACAGCGATATGAGGAATGAACGGACACCAGATCGGCCCATGTCGACGGTTTGTATCACAGCGATTCACCTGCTTTTAAAATTTGTTTATTTTATTTCACCTCTTTATTTCTTATTTCTGTGTTGTGCATTAACTTGATCACAAAATAAAATTTAAACAAAAATAAATATAAAAAAAAATAAAATAAAAATAGGAGATTATACTCAATGTGTTCTTGTTGATTTTTTTTTTTCGGTGACCCGGTGAGTGGAGGGGTGGTGAACAATCGAAAATTCGAAACCGCATGCAATTAATTTCCTTCAAAATAATTACGGTACCTGTTCATGTCTTCAACATCTCCAGTAATAATTCACAATAGAATATTCCATGGTTGTATATCTCAACATATTTTGGATATTGGTATGAGTTATTTACGAAATTCGCAAGGCAATCAAATTGTTTACACAGCACACCACATGTGTTTTTTAAGGGGAATTCCCTTTGAAGAAGATTAACAAGAATCATGCAGTTACTTCCCTTTTACTTTACATTCACACTTTCGGGAATTTCCGTCGCATCCCGACTTCATGACCTATTTGTTCGAACGTGCAATTCGTTTAAATGGCATGGGAATAAAGCATTTTTCTTTGTAGTTTTACATTTGGATTTACCATTTGAATTCAACTTACCTCGTTCTTACCTGGACACATGCACTGGAGCATTCCTTCTTTTACTGGCGTGAGTAATAACAAACACAGTTGACATATATCTTTTAATAAATACGATACACGAGTAATAACAAACACAGTTGACATATATCTTTTAATAAATACGACACATTGAATGTATCAATGAAGAATACAAACAAATATAATTTATAAATATACTGTAATTGGTCATCAAACCTCCCTGTTCAGTCCACAAGACTTCCAGTCCTTTAGCCAAATTTACGGAATTGTTTCAACATTTTTCAACCCAAATTAGGGGATGCAACTTATACAAGGGTTATAGGCGCAGGGGGGATATTTTGTATGAAAAGAAGGGTGCGACTTATACATGGGGGCGACTTATACACGGACATATACGGTACATAAATTTGACCTTGAGGTCAAGGTCACATGAAGGTCATGACATGCGGTCTCATGGTGAAACATCCACATGTCAAATAACCAAGTCCTAGGTCAAAAATCAAAAAAAATCTCAATAAAAAAGCCAAAAGAGCTTGGTAGTATAACAGGAGGGTTCAGGAGAGGGAAGGGAAGTAATACGAACAAAACAACAGTGGAGTCATATTATAATGACTATGATCAGAAGCATATCCCGAAAATATGGAACATGAATAATTAGGCTTTTCCCTCTGAAAAAGACTATTGTTTTTCTACGGATTATTAGGCTTTTCCCTCTGGAAAAGATTACTGTTTTTCTACGGATTATTTTTTTGGGTTTTTTTTTTTTTTTTTTTTTTTTTTTTTTTAAAAACATTTTGTCCGCACGATTCAGAAGCCATTTTCGGACCGATTTTCACAAAATTTTGCACACTCATAGAGGTGCACAAAATCTAAAAATGTACTGAAGCAGAATTTTCGATTTAACCATTATGTCATCAGAATTGGCAAAAAACTGTTAAATTTGGGGTTTATCGGCACTTTCTCGAAACACGTCTTGAAGATTTTTTTTTAAACATTCATCATTGCTAGACCTGTCTGTGACACGACCTTTGATTCATACGACATATCAGGTGATGCATATGGTAACCCTCCACAGGCTGGCAAACATCAAAATTTTGATGAAATGGGCCTGTTTCAGGCCCTCACAGCACCCAAACGATACACGAGAGATAAACATAACTTCCTTTATTGGAAGTGGAATTCACCAGAGATCATTTTTGTAAATAATAAGGGTGTTCAAAAAACCAAGCGTTAACCCGTTTTGGGCTAGTTGAACAGCAATACTCCCCATAAAGCTCAAAAATTCATGTTTTCCGTGGATTTCTCTAAACGAGTCTTGTAGATTTTCAAGAAAAAATTGTCACTCCCAGGCCTTGATGTGACAATAGAAGCTGCATGGACAAAATACTGCAATGAGCATTTGTTAGCCCTCCACGGGCTACTAAAAGTCAAAATTGTGAAAAAATGGGTTGTTTTTGGACGCCAACAGCACCCAATGGGTACGCCACAAAGGAAAGTGTCTTCTTTTATCGAGCGCACAATCTATATGGAAACATTTTTGTAAGTAGTAAGAGTATTCAAAAGTCGAAGTCTTAACCCATTTTGGGCAGGCTAGAGAGAGAGACCCCTTAAAATCTTAAAATTCCCATTTTCTGTGGATTTCTCTAAACACATCCTGTAGGTTTTCAAGAAAAATTGACTACTCGCAGGTCATTGTGAGACATTACAAGATGCATGGACAAAATATTCCGGTGAGCGTTTATTAACCCTCTACAGGGTGCCAAGCATCGTAATTTTGTTGAAAGGGGCTGTTTTCGGACACGCACAGCACCCAACCTGTACCTGAGAAATAAATACGATCTGCTTTGTTGGAAGGGGAATTCACCGAGGACCATTTTTGTATAAGGGTAATAAGGGTATTCAATAAACCAAGCGTTAACCCCTTTCGTAGTTGTTAATAGTGATACCCATCAAAAGCTTAAAAATTTATGTTTTCACTGGATTTCTTTACAAACATCTGGTAGGGTTTTCAAGAGAAAATGGCTATTGATGCGTCTTGGTGTTACATTACCAGTTGATTGGATGAATTATTCCGGTAAGCATTTGTTAACCCTCCATGGGCTGCTAAATGTCAAAATTTTGAAAAAAAAATAGTCGGTTTTTGGACACCAAAAACATCAAATGGAAATGTAACTGAGAAACATAATTTCTTTTACCGGTCGCAAAACTGACAGTGAAACATTTTTGTAAGTAGTAAGTGTATTCAAAAATGGAGGTCTTAACCCATTTTTGACTAGTTAAAGAGATATACCCATTAAAAGCTTAAAATTCCAGTTTTTTGTTGATTTCTCCAAAAAAAATTTCAAGAATAATTGACCAATCGCAGGTCTTGAAGTGACATTACAAGTTGCATGGACAAAATATTTCGGTAAGCATTTGTTAACCCTCCAAAGACTGCCAAGCATAGACATTTGGAGAAAATGGGCTTTTCTTGGGCAACCATAACACCAAATGTGAACCTACGAGATAAACATAACCTCCTTCATTGGAAGTGGAATTCACCGACGATCATTTTTGTAAGTAATGAAGGTATTCACAAAATCAAGCATTACCCCGTTTAGGGCTGGTTACAGAACGATACCCCTCAAAAGGTTACAAATTCATGTTATCCGAGGATTTAAAAAACATCTCGTAGATTTTCAAGAAAAAATGGCCATTCTCAGATCTTAGTGTGACATTACAAGTTGCATGTACAAAATATTCCTCTATGCATTTGTTAACCCTATGCAGGTTCTCAAACATCAAAATGTTGATAAAATTGGCTGTGTTTGCGTACCCACAGCACCCCGAAGATGAGAGGAGAGATCAAAATAAGTGGAAGTAGAATTCACTGAGAATTATTTTTGGAAGTAGTAAGAGTATTCCAAAAACAACACTTAACCCGTTTTGGCATGATAAACAATGATACCCATGAAAAGCTTAAAATTCATGTTCTCCCTGGATTTCTCTGAAAACATCTTATAGATTTTAAAGAAAAAATGGCCATTCGCAGTTCTTGGTGTGACATTACAAGTTGCACGAATTAATATTCCTGTTAGCACTTGTTAACCCTCTACAAGCTGCCAGTTATCAATATTTTGGATACATTTGAGATAAAATGGACCATTTTCAAATAGACACAGCACTCAGTGGGTATGTGTCAAACAAACATAACTCCTTTTATCGTCATTGACTTGTTGGACGACGATATTGACATTAACCAACTCCAACGTTAATGATGGTTTTTACCTAAACAATTTGTTGATCAAACTGAGTCATCTGAGATTACTATACTCACCTTTCTCATAACATCAATGAAGGAACTTCAGTGAGACAGTTAAAAACAATTCATCAGACACCGTGGGGTCATGAAAAATCATGGAATCTCATCGGGAAAAGCCATGATTCTCCAGAATCATAAAGTCTAGTTATTATTGTTTTTTTTTTTTTGGAGGGGGGGGAGGGGGGGGGGGGGAGTTCCCACACATTTTTGTCCGTACGATTCAGAAGCCATTTTCGAAGCGATTTTCACATAATTTGGCACATGCATAGAGGGGCAAAAAATCTAAAAATGTACCGAAGCGGAATTTTCGATTTAACCCTTATTTCGCCGGAATTGGAAAAAAACTGTCAAAATTAGGGTTTATAGGTACTTTCTCGAAACACGTCTTGCAGATTTTTTTTAAACATTCATCATTGTTAGACCTGTCTGAGACATGACCTTTCATATACAAGAGATATTAGGCAATGCATATGTTAACCCTCCACAGGCTTCTGATGAAATGGGCTGTTTTCGAACCCCTAAAGCATCCAAACGATACACGAGAGATAAACATAACCTCATTTATTGGAGGTGGGATTCACCATGAATCAGTTTTGTAAGTAATAAGGGTATTCAAAAAACCAAGCATTAACCCGTTTTGGGTTGTTGAAACTGCAATACCCCTCAAAAACTCAAAAATGCAAGTTTTCTGTGGATTTCTCGAAACGAGTCTTGTAGATTTTCAAGAAAAATCGGCCACACGCAAGTCTTGGTGTGACAATAGAAGTTGCATGGACAAAATACTCCGGTGAGCATTTGTTAACCCTTCACAGACTGCTAAAAGTCAAAATTGTGATAAAATGGGCTGTTTTTGGACACCAACAGCACCCAATGGGTACGCCACAAAGAAAAGTGCCTTCTTTTATCAAGTGCACAATTTATCCAGAAACATTTTTGTCAGCAGTGAGGGTATTCAAAAGTCGAAGTCCTAACCCATTTTGGGCAGGCTAAAGAGAGATGCCCTTTAAAAGCTTAAAATTTTCATTTTCTATGGATTTCTCTAAAAGCAACTGGTAGTTTTTCAAGAAAAATTGACTATTCGCAGGTTTTTGTGTGACATTACAAGTTGCATAGACAAAATATTCCGGTGAGCATTTATTAACCCTCTACAGGCTACCAAGCATCATAATTTTGTTGAAATAGGCTGTTTTCGGATGCGCACAGCACCCAATGCATACCGGAGAGATAAACATAATCTACTTTGTTGGAAGTGGAATTCACCGAGGACCAAATTTGTTAGTAATAAGGGTATTCAAGAAACCAAGCGTTAACCCCTTTTGGGATAATTAATAGTAATACCCATCAAAAGCTTAAAAAATTCATGTTTTCCCTGAATTTCTTTACAAACATTTCGTAGGTTTTCAAGAGAAAATGGCCTTTGATAGGCCTTGGAGTCACATTACCAGTTGCATGGATAAAATATTCCAGTAAGCATTTGTTAACACTCCATGGGCTGCTAAATGTCAAAATTTTGAAAAAATAGTCTGTTTTTGGACACCAACAGCATCAAATGGAAATGCCACAGAGAAACTTAACTTCTTTAACCGGACGCAAAACTGATAGGGAAATATTTTTGTAAGTAGTAAGGGTATTCAAAAATCGAGGTCTTAACCCATTTTTGACTGGTTAAGTAGATATACCCCTTAACAGCTTGAAATACCACTTTTCTGTGGATTTCTCCAAAAATATTTTCAAGAAAAGTTAAAAAATTTATAGTAATTTATATATTTTTTATACTTACCAATGACCCAGACATAGCTGGTGCTAACTCTTAAAATATAGGGCCAAACACAAATTTTGCCCCCCAATCCCCAAAATTTGCATCTAAAACTAAAGAAAACATGTCCTGAGAGGCCCTCCACACTTCGCCCCTACTGCGCATGCGCAGTGTCAAGGACGTTCCGAAATTGGCGCCATTTATCATTCTAATAACCAGTGCCTGGTAAGCGCTATGTACTCAGCGGGGAGGCAAGAGTTCCCAACTCCTGGGAGGGCCATCCCCGTCTGGGTCATTGGTAAGTATAAAAAATATATAAATTACTATAAATTTTTTAACATTTTTATACTGTACCAATGACCCAGACATAGCTGAATAGTAAAAAGGCTGGAGGGCCAAGGACATAGAGCAAAATGGAATACGCTCAATAAAATAAAATAGAGTCATCCCCTGTAGGGAAAAGAAGTAATAGGCCTTACATGTATCTTTCTTATTTATGATAAATTAGAAAGATACAACACCTTCCAAAAATTGAGCTTCATACATCCATGTACTCTATTAATATCCAATAATCCTTATACTAATAATTTTTAAAGTAAGCCAATAATAAAGTAAGTCTAGAGAATAGAGACTCTTATACTCCTAAAAGTGTGTGAGAATTGCATAATCATGTCCGTTGACATATGCAATATTCAAAAGCTATACTTTAAAAACTAAGACTTGAATGAATTTTATAAACTTAAACTTCTCACTAAACAACCATCCCAATAACAGCTCAGAATTACTAACTCCGGAGGAGGTATCCCCTTGTTTTCATAGTAAAAACAGGTGACCCAAGGGAACACCCTCCCCCCCCCTTTTTCTTGCCCTGGGTCAAACGGAGACACTGCCGAAACAGACAGCCTACCTAGCTATAGTAGCAACTGTTAAGTGAATGACATTCTGAGCAGTAGATAATAGACCTAACAATAGAGGCCTCCAGAAATGGACTCGATATTTCTGAGATAAAATTCATGAATGGATGGCTGAGCGCAATGAGCAGCCTTCAAAAATCTATAATAGAACACTATTAATGTAAGCCCAAGAAGTAGAAGAACTCTTACTTCATGAGCCGAAATCTTAAGCACAACTGCTAAGCCAATGATATACCATAAGCAGTACGCTAGTTAATAGAATCCATTAACAATAAAATGGAGCGTAACGTCCTTCTACTAGACATCAAAGACAGAAGAAGCTTACGCCCTTGTAATAAACAGATATCTGTTTATAAATACATAAACTGTACCCGGAAAGAGTAAAGGCCTATGCCCATACGAAGACGGAAGGACCTTAAAATAATAGGTTCCGGATAATAGGAGCCTAACTCTTATGCAACAATCCAACCTAAATAGTAACGGAAGTATTGATTCCGAAACTATGAAAGTGAAAATCATCCATCGATAGTGCATGAAACTCACTGACTCTACAGTAAAAGAGAAACCAACCGAATTACTGTCTAAAAGGTCAGAATTTGAAAACTACTGTTTCCAGAGGCTCAAATGATTACTTAGCTAAATAAGAACCTGAAGTTAAAATCCGTATAGGAATTTAATCTAAAGATTCTAAGTCTATTTATCAAAAAGTTACTAACTGACTTAGATAAAGAGACAAAAGACTCAATTGTAAACTATCGTAGAGTGCATAGGTATGAGGTAACATAAACCTATAACCTAAATAACAACAGGCTGCAGTAGATCTTGTGAAACAAGTATACTAAAAAATAGCAATGAGTAGTATGGAGGGATCAACCATATGAACATAATGATCCCTACACCATGACGGAAGAGCCTCCACTTTAGTCGCATAGAATAGCGAAGAAGAGGATCTCCTATAGTAAGAAATCGCGTCCAAAGCTCGTCCAGTACAGTGCTTACAATGCAATACGGACCACACAACGGAATACATGAAGGTTGCGACCTTGCTGGTTGTGATAAAGATGACACGATTTACCCAGTGAAAAAAGATCCTCACATAGAGGAAGATTTCACGTTAAGATCCACAGTAGACAAGAGAGTAAATTACTCATGATCTCTGTGAAGATAGAGATGCTATCAACAGAAATGTATTGTGGATGTTTATCTTAGCAATACCTGCTAAAAACAACAGCGCCGGAGGATACGCGTATCCTATCATTCTGTCCTATAGATCAATAGAGCGTTAACAGTATTAGCTCAGAGATCTGGACAAGCCAACACATACGTCTGCAATTGATTAGCCAGCTGTGTCATAAATAAAACATCATTGGGCGCTCCCATAGATAGCAAATCTGATTGAATACTTGTTTGTTGAGAGTCCATTCTGACAGCAACAAGCGACCCGTAAGAGAACGGGAGTGCGATAAAACAATCAGACGACCCAGAATATGACGGACCAAAACTGAACTTGGTGTACTATAACCAACAGACGGATTCTTTCCATTAAATTGAATAACGGAAACGAAAGAGTGCCTCCCTGGTTCCGGAGATACGCCACTACTGTCGAATTAAAGGACAGGAATTTGGGCATGCGTTTCTGAATAATGTTCATGCAATGACATAAAGCAAGCCTAAAAAACATTATTCCGCGGAAGTTAACTGATAGCTAAAAGACTGCGGAACCCAAAGACCCTGGCACTTCGAATCCGTAGGGATCAGTATATATCCCAATCTGTTTGACTGGCAACCGTCATAACAGCCACACTCGGGTCCGGCAACTGCGGCGGCACTCTCTGAGTCAACCACCGAATGTTTGCCGCAGTCTGAATCTCTTGTAACACTAGATAGACAAGAGAATGTATAAATCAAGCAATTCATGGATTGCCGGAAAGTTGCCGTCGAAGAGAAGCTCCTCCGAGAACGAAGCGACTCTGAGAGAGTTCTTAACCTACTATCCACGCGTGGATGTAGCTAGGGCTGTATCACGTCTAACCAACTCCAATCAGCCACTGAAGGGCGGAGTTATACGTGAACAAACTACTGCCCTCAAAAGAAATTACATTGAGAATAATATCCCGTAAATCTTTTCTTGAAGACGTAATGATAACGCCTCAGTAAGGCGGATTACGTATAATAAAGCGTCTAAGTTAAGTCTAATATACATAATGTCGTTCCCAACATTGAAATTGGAAAAGACATAAACGGTGAAAAAGAATATATGCAGTCTTTAATCACACCGTCTAGACGCATATGAACTCTCGGTATGCCCTGCTCTGCCAAAATAAACTATATGTAAAAAAAGATAAAATGGCAGAAATGAGCCACGCGGACAAGAAACTAAACTATCATGCTTAGTAGTCGTCTTGTATATATATATAAATATATAGCGTCGAAAAATAAAACACATGTTGTAATGACAATATTGGACTGCGTCGGTAAGTCAGGGACAAAGTCCCTGTACCGATCGAAAAATCCGAGTCCAATGACGCTATAAGTCTCTTATCCAAGATCGCAGCAATGAAGTCCGAAAAATAATCACTGGAAGAAATGCCAGAAGATATGAAAGGCATCTTCCGATACTACTAAAGGGAAAACTCGAAATCTTTCGAATCCCTTTCGCCATCCTGTCGGACCCTATAAAGCGTTCGGTCGTCCGTAGCTTGATGCAACCGCGGACCGCACCGACCCAGCGCCGTCGGATAATTCCTGATTCGACCGAGAAACCGTCAATTGCTGGGATGCTGCGAAACAACTGTGCTAACTCGGATAGCACGTCCGTCACTGAGGCCTGAGGAGCAGCGGTCTTACGATGCATTGCCGCAGGAAGCTCCGAGATCGTTACCCCGTGCATACTTCCAATATGCGAGCGAACGGAGTGTATAGGCCTCGTGTCCCTTGGCTACCGGATGGCGCGACCTATTCGCTGTGGAATCACTGAATGCCGAAACTGATCGGATACTCGAGGTCACGTAGCCAATGTGCGGTCGTGTGCCCTGCTGTGAGGATGAGGAAGCATTAAAGACAGTCTCTCGGACTGTCAATATAACGGAGCGTCCCGAGCAACGGACATATGCTCCGAATGTAAAATATCTGAACCACAACATGCGGTCCCCTATGTTGTTGGCTTCCTCCGATCTGTCCTCAATCTGCCGTCACTGGGTGAGTACTAAAGTAATTAAAGTGCTCGCATCACCCAAATCTCCTTCCTAGACCGCAACGGACGAACCCAGCAGCCGAACCATTCGATGAATGTACGCTACACCGGGTGAGCTAGCGAATGTCACTCCGTAAGCGATAGACATATTCCATGAGCACTTATTGCCGCTAACTCTTCATTAACTATGACGACAGAGGCACACTTTTGAAAGACATCTCCATAACTCTTCGAACAAGAAACCAGAAATGCTTGGATAGCAAGCATAAAATAATAATATATATAGCATCGTTCAATAATTCGAAAGTTTGTGTGACATTATTGGACTATGTCGGAACTGAGGGACGATGTCCCTGAACCGAACCAAAAATTTCTAAGTCCACCGACGCTATCAGTTTCTTATCCGGCATCGCAGCATATGTTGTTCCGAAAGGGAAAGCTTGAAATCCACCGAATCCCTTTCGGTATCCCGTCGGACCGGATGAAACTTTCGGACGTCCGTACCCGCTTCCGCGGAGCGTCCCGACCCAGCATCGTCGGATAAAATATATGCGACAGATTCAGTTGATGCTGGGATGCTGCGATAAACTGTGCTATTAAGGAAAGCACGTCCGTTCCCGAGGCCTGTGCAGTAGCGGACTTACGATGCATTGCCGCTGGAAGCTCCGTGTACGTTGACTCCCGCATACTTCCTATGCGAACGTCCGGAGTCTGCAGGCCTCGAGTCCCCGGCTACCGACCCAGCGCTGTCGGATAATTCTCGATCCGACACCGTTTCTGTCGGCTGCTGGGATGCTGCGATAAGCTGTGCTATGTGCACAAGAATGTCCGGCGTCGAGACCTGCGGAGGCGCAGTCTATCGCTGCTTCGCCGAGGGCAGCTCCGCATCAGATGGCTCCCGCATACTTTTCCTATGTGAACGTCCGGAGTCCATCGGTCTCGAATCCCTGGCTGCCGGATGGTGTGACCTGGTCGCCGAAGAATCCTTGATCGGCGAAGCTGGTAATATATCGGCGGTCACGCAGCCAAGGTGCGGTCGTGTGCGCTGATGAGAAGAGGAAGCCTTAGCAGTCTCAGTGGACTGCCTATACAACGGAGCGTCCCGAGCGACGGACGTATGCTCCGCTAACGACACATTTGTACCACAACATCTGGGGCCAGATGTTGTTGAACGAGAGAGGGGCCTCTCTCGCTTGCCGTCCGGATGGACCGGAACGAGCTATGAACCGGACTAAAAGGCTTCCTCCGTTCTCCCTCCGATCCGCCGTCACTGGGTGTGCATTAAGTTAATTTATAGTGCTCGCATCACCCCAAAATTCCTTCTAGACCGCAACGGACGAACCCGGCTGCCGAACCATTCGGTGAATGGACGCTACACCGGGCGAGCTAGCGGACGTCAAAGGCCGTCGAACCTACTAGGGTCCTCTTAGGCAATTGGCGTATTACATGAGCACTTTTCCGCTAGCCCTTCATTAATTGTGACGACGGAGGCACACTGTTGGAAGACATCACAGATACATCACCCTAATCTTGATCGTCTGAAATAGAAATTGATAAAGTAGAGTGACCCTGCGGGGAAAGGACCGGAGTGTCCAAATCCCCAACAACATACCGTGACATACGCTTCCCATATTGTCATCGAAATCATACGATACAGAACCGGAGTTAATGCGAGTACACTGACCACATATAGAATGATAATAAGGTCAGAGGAAGACTTCCTCTTAAAACAATTGATCAATATCCTTTCAATGTGAAAAGAAAACAAGTCCTGGTACTCGCACTAACCCCTGGCAATCAAAATACATAATAATAATATGATCCATTAATATAGAAAAAATAATTGAAATCAAAATATTTTGAAAAAATATTTTTTCAGAACAGCCCAAGTTTCTGAAAAGTAACGTTGAGCCCCAATGGATCCCAAGCCTAAGTGTGGACAAAAATTTTAAAAATATTTTAAACAATTTATTCAACACTTACGAACAATAATAATGTATCTAGTTATGATTGAAATAACATAAAGATATTATTATTTAGAAATCCCCCCCTCACACAGAGGGCTGTTGTAAATGTAAACAATGAGTGTAAAAACACTAAAATAAGACTCCAGGCACCCAGGCCCGAAATCAGTTACCAAAATACACCATCTGATGCAAAACAGAGACTTCCAGGGAAGAAACTGCAGAACATCAGATGGTAGATGCAGAACACAACGCCTAACCACCCGTAGGTGAAGACGTAAACATGGGGAAAGAACAGAATTCATTCTGTTATTCAGCTAAACTCCCAAGAAATTTTAGTAATAATAATTACAGAAATTATGCCAAAAGCATGGGAGAATAGCAAGGGGGAACTTAAAGGACAGGGAGAGAGGAAAAACACTTGTAAAAACAGTGTAACTAAATAATCAGAATGACAACAAAATGGCTGCTGCCTTGAAAATAGGTAACTTAACATAATTTCATTAAAAAATTTTAAGTTACAGCCCTGATAATATTCTGTCACACATTCTTTTCCTCTCCTCCTTTTCTATCCTCCTTAGAATCACCATTTCACTAATATTTATGTGTCTGGCATCATTTAAACTGAGATTTAAAAGCACAAAGATCAGTCAGATGTTAACTGATGAAGGGCCAAACTTAGAATGATAAATGGCGCCAATTTCGGAACGTCCTTGACACTGTGCATGCGCAGTAGGGGCGAAGTGTGGAGGGCCTGTCAGGACATGTTTTCTTTAGTTTTAGATGCAAATTTTGGGGATTGGGGGGCAAAATTTGTGTTTGGCCCTATATTTTAAGAGTTAGCACCAGCTATGTCTGGGTCATTGGTACAGTATAAAAATATTGACCATTCGCAAATCTTGGAGTGACATTACAAGTTGCATGGACAAAATATTCCGGTAAGCATTTGTTAACCCCCTAGAGGCTGCCAAGTATAGACATTTTGAGAAAATGGGCTGTTCTTGGGCACCCATAGTAACCCAATGTGTACCTGCAAGATAAACATAACCTCCTTCATTGGATGTGGAATTCGACGAGGATAATTGTTGTAAGTAATGAAGGTATTCACAAAACCAAGAATTAACCCGTTTATGGCTGGTTACAGAGCAATACCCTCAAAAGGTTAAAAATTCATGTTATCCGAGGATTTCTCTAAAAACATCTCGTAGATTTTCAAGAAAAATTGGCCATTCTCAGATCTTAGTGTGACATTACAAGCTGAATGTACAAAATATTCCAGTAACCATTTGTTAACCCTCTGAAGGTTTTCAAACATCAAAATCTTGATAAAATGGGCTGTGTTTGCATGCCCACAGCACCCAAAATTAAGAGGAGAGATCAACATAAGTGGAAGTAGAATTCAGTGAGAATTATTTTTGGAAGGAATAAGGGTACACAAAAAACAACCCTTAACCCGTTTTGGGCTGGATAAACAATCATACTCATCAAAAGCTTAAAATTCATGTTCTCCCTGGATTTCTCTGAAAACATCTTGTAGATTTTAAAGAAAAAATGGCCATTTTCAGTTCTTGGAAAAATATTCCTGTTAGCACTTGTTAACCCTCTACAAGCTGCCAGACATAAATATTTTGGATACATTTGAGATAAAATGGTACATTTTAAAATAGCCCCAGCACTTAGTGGGTATGTGTCAAACAAACATACCTCATTTTGTCAGTCATTAACTTGTCGGACGACGATGATATTAACCCTCTCCAAAATTAATGATGTTTTTTACCTAAACATTTTTTTATCAAACTGAGTCATTTGAGACTACTATACCCACCTTTCTCATAACATCAATAAAGGAACTTCAGTGAGACAGTTAAAAACAATTCATCAGACTCTCTGGGGTCATGAAAAATCATGGAATCTCATCTGGAAAAGCCATGATTCTCCAGAATCATAAAGTCTAGTTTTACATAAAAATTATAAAGTAACAGCCCCGAACATCCAAAACCACCGTTATTCACTTCCAACATCCTGCTACACTACTGATTCCATGAAAACCACAATTGATTTGTGTCTGGCATATCAATGAAAGTGTCAATGACACTGTAGCTTAACTTGACCATGTGTTGTGTTTGATGAAAAGGATAATGTTCAATGTTTATGAAAGGATTATGAAATACAACAAGAATTGTGATAATTGAGAATATGTATAATTTGAGGTGTAGACTGTGTACTAAAGAACTGAGGGACAGGTTAATGTGGCCCTCACAGTTAATGTATGTCAGCTAAAGTTACCAAGTTACAGTGAAATTATTTCAAAACGAGTCATCCTATCAAGTTACAATGAAATCCCTTCATAAATACGGCCTGTAGACTGTGCTAAAGGTTTTCGGGGTCGATCGCAACCAAAAGGGGACGTCCTCATCTAGACATTATACTGACGTCCTCATCTAGACATTATACTGAGTCATCCTACCAAGATACAATGAAATCTCTTCATCATAACCACGACCTGTAGTCTATGCTAAAGGTTTTCGGGTTTGGGGCTTGGGCAAACGTCATGGTTGAATGATCGCTACCAAAAGGGGACTTTCTCATCTAGACATTATCTGGAATCAACCTACCAAATTACTATGAAATCCCTTCATAAATATGACCTGTAGACTGTGCTGAAGGTTTTTGGGCTTCGGGCCCCTGTAGCCGCCACAGGCGACCAAAAGGGGATGTTCTCATCTAGACATTATATGGAGTCATCCTACCAAGTTACAATGAAATCCCTTCATAAATAAGACCAGTAGTCTATGCTAAAGGTTTCGGGTTTTGGGCTTGGGTAGCCATCACGGTTGAATGATCGCTACCAAAAGGGGACGTTCTCATCTAGACATTATCTGGAATCATCCTACTAAGTTACTATGAAATCCCTTCATAAATACGACCTGTAGACTGTGCTAAAGGTTTTCGGGTTCGAGCCCTTGTAGCCATCACAGTTGACCAATCGTGATCAAAAGGGGACGTTCTCATCTAGACATTATATGGAGTCATCACGGTTGACAGATCGCGGCCAAATAGGGAAGTTCTCATCTAGACATCATACGGAGTCATCCTACCAAGTTACAATGACATCCCTCCATATTAAATATGACCTGTAGACTGTGCTAAAAGTTTTTTGGTTTCGGGCATGGGCAGCCATCATGGTTGACAGATCATGACCAAAAGGGGATGTTCTCATCTAGACATTATACAGAGTCATCCTACCAAGTCACAATTAAATCTCTTCATCATAAATACGACCTGCAGACTGTGCTAAAGGTGTTCGGGTTTTGGGCTCGGGCAGCTATCACGGTTGACCGATTGCAACCAAAAGGGGACGTTCTCATCTAGACATGACCTCAAACCTGCGTATGAAATTTTGTGACGATCGGACAAGAACTACGGGGTGTAGCCTGTGCTAAAGGAAAATGTGAACAGACTCACAGACTAACAGACTTCCGCACACGTGATGGCAATAGCTTATCTTGGACTTTCTCAAGTTAAGCTAAAAATGAGAATTTATTGCACAAGTGTCAGTTCAAATGTTTACTGACTTGGGCAAATAAAAGAATGATGCGTGGCACCAATTCCGGTCTCTTCCTGGGTGCTGTGCATGCGCAGTACTAAAAATATGGAGGGCCCGATAGGATTTTTAATTTTCGGTACTGTATGCAAATTTTGGGGGTTCAAAATTTGTGTTTGGCCCTTGATAATATTGAGTTTGCACCAGCTAAGTCTGGGCCTTTGGTTCTAGTATAAAAATGTATCTTTTTCAACTGATAAATTTATAAATTACGCAGGTGGATGCAGCCGATTCATTAGGAAAAAGGTTTAATTCCTATTAAATTCTTATTCTAAAACAACTTGACCCATTTGTGAACTTTGTGTGGGAAATACAAGGGAATTTAAATTTCTTATATCAGTTCGATAGCGTACACAGCAGGAATGGTTGATAACAACCATGTGATTTGTTTTGAATTATTCATCCATGCCTTTGTCAAATAGGACTACAAACTGTAAAAAGAGAATGTAATGTTTTGGCATGGATACCACTTGTGAAAATACATAATTCCTAAGCCCAGGTTATTAGATAATTATCAATTTTCACACAAAAATACTCGATACCCTCCATTTATACACAGCAATTAGCCTCTGTTTCAATTTCCATCCCCATAATCTAGAATCCCCCCAATCTACAGCTAGTGTTTATTTATGGGTACAATACTATCATCCTTCATCAATCAGCATCTGCAGTCTCTTACATTTGATGTAATATATTAATTTAAGATTTTAGAGTGTGGTCTTTACCTTTTAGCTGGATCATACATGAACAAAAAGTTCAGGAGCCTTATACCAATATCTGACAACCATGAGAAGGTATGTCTCAAGTTGTTGTATCTGAAATTAAAAACTGAAACACTCATTCATAATGAATTTGTTGTAACTCTATGTGTGTGATGTTGAGTGTGTGGGGAGGGAGGGAGGTTAAACAGGTTAAATGCTAGAAGCCACTATCATGGCTCTATTGAAAAGTACTGGAAGCCACATTAGTGGCTTTACACTGTATGCATTTGCTTGATGTTCGCTCAGCAGTAGAAGAAAAGTTTTATATATAAAATTGTTTGGTTGCAATTTATTGGTGGGTGCTATTGGCATGCTCCAATAAATTGTAACCAAACAATTATTTATGAACAAAATCTTGCTAAACTAAGGCGACTCTGCTGGTAGAATGGTATCTTTGAAAAAAGAAGTACCCATGTTTCAAATAACCTTTAACAAAAATTTAGCACTCAACCAGTTAACTTTTAACCTGTGGAGTACTTACTCAAAGTTCTCATAAATTCATTTCATGGCTGCTGTGGAGCAACCACAACTTGATTTTATCCAATATTTTATATAGTCTGGTATCAAGAAATTATATCTTTACTAAGTGACAGGGTATTTTTGTCTTGGGCAGGAAATTCTGCCTGTCGCAGACAAAGAGTCAAACTTCACCAAATGAAAGAGCAACAAAGTTTGCGTAAGCTGAATAAGTAGAAAGGGCACATACCTCATGAGTAGTGATTTGGTGGGCACTGTGGTCAGCTGGTGCCAATCACGAATAAGCTTCCTTGATCGCTAGACAAATCCATCACAAGATGGAACAAGGGGAAAAATGCTTGCCCTGCTAGGACTAAGTCGGGGGAGCTTTTTCCAGCCTTTCCTAATAAACTGAGTTCTGCTAGGACTAAGTCGGGGGAGCTTTTTCCAGCCTTTCCTAAAACTGAGTCCTGTTGATGTAAGTTCTGACCTCTGTCACTGACATCTGACTAAGGGGCCTTTGCTCCATCACTCTTTACAAACTAGAGGTGAGTGCGTCAGTTTGTGATGGACAGCAAGAGCAATTTTTTTGATTTGCCATGGCACAACCAAAGGCAGTTTTTTTGGCCATTCATTTCATCTGGTCCTTGAGAGCTTCTCAGGCAAAAACAAAGCTCCGTTCTGTGAAGTCTCAAAAAAGTGTCCATTACAAATTGTTTTTGATTTCAGCTTCTGTGGTTCTCTCTACCCCCCCCCCCCCCCCCAACCCCCCCCCCTCCCCAAACATAAATCTGACAAGTACTTATGACCCAGTTGTGCTACATGACAAATTTGGTTCAAATAAGTCCACTGGTTCTGGAAATAGAATTTTGAGAGGAGCTCAAAATGGGCATCCTTCCACATGGAGCCCAAATTTTGACATACTGAGTTCCTTTGAAAAAAACTTGAATCTACATCACTAAAGTAAGTTCCATACCAGAAATCTAAGCGTTATTGTGAGTGGTTTATGAGAAGATGATTTTTAAAGCATTTTTAGGCTTATGGGGAATTAACCTCACCCCATGGGGCATAGCAAAATTAGTTTAGACTTGGCCCAAAGATTCTGAAGAAGAATACTTAGTTGATGGAGCACAAGAAAGATGACTCGGCATTTTCGCATTGCCAACGGTGTTAAAATGGGCATTCCCATATGGCATCCCAAGACAGAACTGATAGTAATTTTTGGGGCCCATCTGATTCCACTGGTCCTAAGGAAGCTGCATTCCAAAAAACAATATTCTGGTCTGTGCAATTTTTGGAAATATGGGCGTTTGAATTTTTTTCTATTTTCAGCTCCTGGGGTTCCCATGAGGCTATGAACAATTTTGGAGGGGGGGGGGGGGGGGGGGGCATCAATCATGTACTTATTACGTGTACCCAATTATACTACGTGCCAAATTTGGTTCAAATCAGCCCATTGGTTCTTGAAATACAAATTTTGGGTTGAGCCCAAAATGGGTATGCTCCCACAGAGAGTCCAAATATTGACATACAAACTTCCCTTTAACAAAATTTAATCTTCACCACCAAAGGAAGTTCCATACCAAATATCAAGGCATTCTCCCTGGTGATTCATGAGAAGTAGATTTTTAAAGATTTTTAGGCTTTTTGGGCATTAACCACAGCCTGAAGATGGCGGCAGTTTCGTTTGCTCGAAGTAGAAAGGGTATTCTCCAAAGATGGTCTATGCCATACATGTTTGAATTTGGCCCAGTGGTTCTGGGGTGACAAGTTTAAAAAGTTAACAGACGCCAAGTGATGGCAACAGCTCCCACTGACTTTCAGTCAGGTGAGCTAAAACCAAAGAATGGCATATTGGCAGGAAGGGTACTTCCTTGGTGATTGGGCATGTGCAGTTGGTATCTATAGGGAGCACTACAGGACTCAACTGTTTTTTCTTTCATTCTGTTTAATTTATAGGTGTGTGTGTGGGGGGGTGGGGGGGTGGGGGGGGATGACGAGAGAGCTAAATTAAGCATATGGTCTGATAACTTTGGTATGGTTGAGGTAGCAAGTCTGGACCAGGGGGAAGGGTGGTTACATATGTCAGTTAACCCATAACATGGCACAAATCCAGAATTTTGATGCAATGCACTGTCCAAATCACAAAAGGCAAATTACAATTTTAGTTAATTGATTTTGTATAGTCAACCAGCTGGTTTAACATTCACCAGGTGGGACTCGACTGTGATACAAAACTAGCCTTCGACAGGAGACAGGCATTGTTAAATAATCTGTGAACCTGATGGCTTCAATGCTTTAATGCTCTATAGATTAGGCAGTGAAAACCATATGTATAAATCTGTGAACAGCATTACACAATGCCTGATACTTACGGTTGGTTTTTCAGTTGTAAATTTTCCAGCAGTTCGAGTTCTGAAAAGCCCTAAATAAATCGTGAAAAAAAAATATGATAAATTGCTTTGAATGAAAGTAGTTATAATAAACCAATGAAAAACATCATGAAACAAGAAATAAACAACTTACATCACTGTTTTCAGCTGGACAAACACATCATTATGACAATAAAACTGTTAAACAGTAAATTAGTGTTTTTCTCATCACATCGCAATCTAATGAAGAAAAGTTAAAAAAATTATAGTAATTTATATATTTTTTATACTTACCAATGACCCAGACTTAGCTGGTGCTAACTCTTAAATTCTAGGGCCAAACACAAATTTCCCACCCCCACCCCCCCCCCCCCCCCCCCCCCAATCCCCAAAATTTGCATCAAAATCCAAAAAATAGATGTCCTATGTGGTCCTCCATACTTTTATCCACTGCGCATGCGCAGTGTCAAGGAAGTCCAAAATTGGAGCCAAATTCTCATTCTTATAACCAGTGCCTGGTAAGTGTTATGTAATCAGCAGGGAGGTATGAGTTCCCAACTCATGGGAGGGCCATCCCCGTCTGGGTCATTGGTAAGTATAAAAAATATATAATGTATATAAATTTTTTAACATTTTTATACTGTACCAATGACCCAGACTTAGCTGAATAGAAAAAAAGGCTGGAGGGCCTAGGACATAAAGGATAATCCAATAGACTTAATTACATGTAAACAGAATTTTCCCCTCAAGGAGAAGAGGAGAACAGGCTTTACATGTATCTTTCTTGTTTATACCAAAAAAGAAAGACACAATACCATTCCGTAATTGAGCACAATAACATCAATGATCTCTATTAACATCCAGTATAACCCATTATACTAATCCTTTTAAGGAAAGCCAATAAATAAAGATAGTCCAGAGAATGAGACTCTTTATACTCATTTAAAAGTGTCCGAGGATTGTATATTAATGCTTGTATGACTTGTGACGTATACAAATGCTTCACACCAAGCTACACTTTAAAAATATTACATAAATGAGATAGACATTAGCTTTACACTTTAAAACCATCGACTAGGAATTACTGACTCCAGAGGAGGTATTCCCTTGCTTTTCACTATAAGCAGGTGATATAAGGGAACACCATCCCCCCACCCCCACCCTCCCCCACCCCCCCCCCCCACCCCCTTCCCCTTGCTCTGGGTAAAATACCCGAGAACGAAGAGGACAGCAGGACAGAGACAGTGCCGGAACAGAAGCCTGCATAATTATAGTTGCAACTGTTCAGTGGACGACATTCTGAGCAACAGATAACAGACCTAAACAACCCAGGTCACCAGAAATGGACTCAATATTTCTAAGATAAAAATTTGTGAATGTGAAAGGCTGAGACCAATATGCAGCCTTCATCAAATTAGTAATAGCAACACTATTAGCATAAGCCCAAGATGTAGACAGCGCTCTTACTTCATGCACCAAAATCTTATGCACAGACTGCTGAGATGAAGATAACTTATCATAAGCAGTACAGATAGTTAATTGAACCCACCTTGCAATAGAATGGACTGTAATGTCCTTTCTATTAGGCAGCAAAGACAGAAAGAAACGCTTACGTCCATATCTGATAAACTCAGATCTACGTTTGTAAATACGCATAGCTCTAACTGGACAAAGCAAAGGCCTATGACGGTCTGAAGACGGAAGAGCCTTAATAACAATAGGTTCAGTTTACTTATTAGGAGCCTTATTCTTAGCCAAAAATCCAACATTAGTAGTTAATGTAATAGTATTACCAACACTACGATAGTGCGAATCATCAACAGATAGTACATGAATCTCACTAACTCTTCTAGCAGAAGAGAAGGCTAAGAGAAAAGCTGTCTTATAAGATAAGTATTTGAAGTCTACCGTATCCAGGGGTTCAAATGGCACTTCTTTTAGCTTCAGAAGAACCCAAGCTAAATTCCACTTAGGAATTAACCTAAGGGTTCTAGGTCTATTTATCGAAAAGTTTTTCACTAACTTAGATAAAAAGACATTAGATCCAATCTGTAAGCTATCATGATGAGCATAGGTATCCGATAGCATAGACCTATAACCCTTAATAGTTATTGGCTACAGTTTGATCTCGTCAAACAAGTAGACCAGAAAATTAGCAATGTCTGGAATGGAGGGATCATAAAAATCAACAGAATGATCCCTTCACCATCGAGAGAAAACCTTCCACTTAGCAGCATAATTTAGCAAAGAGGAGATCCTCCTACAGTTAGAAATTGCATCCACTGCTCGTCCTGTAAAATGCTTGCCACGCAAGAAGGACCACACAACAGAAATACATGAAGGTTGAGACCTTGCGGGTTGTGATGCAGTGTGCGCGATTTCCCCTGCGAAAGAAGGTCCTCCCGTGGAGGAAGCTTCTGCAGAATGTCCCAGAACAGACACCTGAGTAGATTTATCCATGGTCACTGGGGTGACAGAGATGCTACCAACAGAATCTTGCAGTGAGATTGCTTGATTTTTAGCAATATCTGTTGAATCAATGGAGCTGGAGGATACGCGTATCCTATCATTCCGTCCCAGGAGAATGAGAGGGCGTCTACTGCAAACGCTCGAGGATCTGGGTATGGCGACACATACGTCTGCAACTGATTGTTGAGACATGTCGCAAATAAGTCTATCATGTGACGATCCCATTGGTAGCAAATCTGATTGAATACTCGTTTGTTGAGAGTCCATTCTGACGGCAACATACAACCTTTCTGAGAAAGGGAGCCGCTGGAACGTTCAGTCGACCCAGAATATGACAGACCGACAGAAGAACTTGATGCTCTAGGACAAACTGAAGGATTCTTTCCGTTACATTGAACAACGGAATGGAATGAGTGCCTCCCTGGTTCCGAATATACGCTACTATTGTTGAATTGTCGGACAGAATTTGAACATGCGAATTCTGAGTAATGTTCATCCACTGACGTAGCGCAAGCCAAATTGACATCATCTCTTTGATGTTTATGTGCTTGTTTAGGAACTAAAGATCCCAAAGACCCTGGCACCTTGAATCTGATGGGCTCCAAGTTGTGCCCCAACCTGTTGTCAAAAAAAAATCGGATCCGGCAGTTGCAGTGGTACTCCCTGAGTTAACCACTGAAAATCTGCCCAAGTCTGAATCTCTTGTTTCACATGATTCGACAAGACAATGTTCGTTTCGAGCGAATGAGTCTTCACACTCCAATTCTGTGTAAAAAATATCTGGAGTGGACGAGTGCGTATCCGCACAAACCTGTCAGTCTCATGAATTCTCTCGCTGTTACTATATCTGAGTGAAGACAAAAGCGAGCGTAACAACTGACTAATTTCGCTCTGGTTAACGGCAGACGAACGAGATTGCTGTGCGTATCGAAGCTCATTCCCAGGTGGGTGAATGACTTGGACGGCACCAGATCCGACTTCTTTTCATTTACTGTGAAACCAAGAAGTCGGAGCAATTGAAGCAGACTCTGAACATTGTTCTGAAGTGTTAACTTGTTGTCGTACCTCTGAAGAATGTCGTCCAAGTAGGCCGACGTTACCACAGACGAATGAGCTCGGAAATGAGTCATTACCGAGTTCATTATTCGAGTGAAGGCCCAGGGCGCTTGATTCAGACCAAAGCACATTGCTCGGAACTGATAAACGACTCCTAGGACAGTGAAGCGAAGATACTTTCTGAACGCTGGATGTACCATGACGTGAAAGTACACATCCTTGAGATCTATGCTCGCAGCATAATCGTTCACTAGAATGCTCGCTCTGACCGATCGGATGGTCTCCATATAAAATTTCGATGCTCCAGGACAAACAGAAGGATTCTTTCCGTTAGATTGAACAACAGAATGGAATGAGTGCCACCCTGGTTCTGAATATACGCTACTACTGCTGAATTGTCAGACAGAATTTGAACATGCGAATTCTGAATAATGTTTATCCACTGACATAGCGCAGGCCAAACTGACATCATCTCTTTGATGTTTATGTGCTTGTTTAGGAACTGTGGATCCCAAAGACCCTGGCACCTCGAATCTGTTGGGCTCAAAGTTGCGCCTCAACCTGTTTGACTCGCATCCATCTTTATCGTAAAAATGGGATCCGGCAGTTGCAGTGGTACTCCCTGAGTTAACCACTGAATACCTGCCCAAGTCTGAATGTCTTGTTTCATTTGATTCAACAAGACATTGTTCGTTTCGAGCGAATGAGTCTTCACACTCCAATTCTGAGTAAAAAATATCTGGAGTGGACAAGTGTGTAGCCGCCCCATCGGAATAAGATCCGCGGCAGCTCCGCACAAACCTGTCAGTCTCATGAATTCTCTCGCTGTTACTACATCTGAGCGAAGACAAAAGCGAGCGTAACAACTAATTTCGCTCTGGTTCACGGCAGACGAATGAGATTGTTGTGCGTCTCGAAGCTCATTCCCAGGTGGGAGAATGACTTGGACGGCACTAGATCCAATTTCTTTTCATTTACTATGAAACCGAGACGTCGGAGCAATTGAAGCAGACTCTAAACATTGTTCTGAAGCGTTAACTTGTTGCCGTACCTCTGAAGAATGTCGTCCAAGAAGGCCGACGTTCCCACTGAAAAATTACTCCCAGGACAGCGAAGCGAAGATACATTCTGAACGCCGAATGTACTATGACGTGAAAGTACGCATCCTTGAGATCTATGCTCGCAGCATAATCGTTCACTCGAATGCTCGCTCTGACCAATCGGATGATCTCCATATAACATTTCGGAGCCACGATCAGCTTGTTTATCCAGCTCAGATCTATAACTGCACGAAACGAGCCGTCTGGTTTTGGAACCAGGAACAGGTGACTGTAGAAACCCGGAGCTTCCTGGTTTTCTACGATGTCTATAGCGTTCTTGTCCAGAAGAGATTGAACTTCTGACAGAAGCGAATCTCTCTTCTGAACGTTTGACGGAAGGTGAGTCTAACGTGGACTTCGAGTTAATGGAGGTTTTGCACTGAAGAACAGTTTTAGACCTTCGGAAATAACCCCTTGCTCCAATGGGTTGTCCGTAATTGACAACCAATTGGTTAAGAATCTTGACAGCCTTCCACCCACTGGAACGCAATAGAGGTTTAGACCATCAACTCCTGGCCCTGTGAGGCTTGCGGGAGGGGAAACCACGTCCTCCACGACCTGCACCTCGCCCAGTCGACCTAGGGGCGTCTGACCGGTTATCTCGGCCAGCATTACGACCCCTACCTGAGTTGCTATTCTGACGGTCTCCGGAGTAAGATGTAGAGGCTTTCATAGATCCTCTATAGGAACTTCCCTTGGACGTATTCGCCCCCGAAGTGCCTGCCTTACTCCTCTCTGCTGAGTCCGACTTTTTCAAAGCGGATTTAAAAGCAGAGAATCCGAAGCTTTCTTAGTAATCTGTTGGTAGATTATAGAAAGCTTACCGTCAAAGAGAAGCTCTCGTGAGACCGGAGCAACTGGAAGAGAGTTTTTCACCTTACTATCCACTCTTGTGGATGCAGCCAGGGCAGCATCACGTTTGATTAACTCCAGATTGCCACTGAAGGGCGGAGTTATACGTAGAATATGCTATGGCCCTCGAAAGCACTCTCATGGACGTTTTGAACATCCTGGAATTCTTTTCCTTCAAGACGTAATGATAACGCTCTGGTAAGGTGATCTGCATAAGATAATGCGTCTAAACTGATTCTGTTAGACGAGATAGTCGTCACCAGCGTACTGGAATAAATCGACATAGACGCCGGTAATGACAACTCCAAGTCATCTGCCTGGTCGTCTAAATGCTGAGGAACTCTCGGCACACCCTGTCCTGGCGTTTCAAATCTATTTCTATGATTGATGAATGGCAGCTGTAGAGCATGAGACAATAAGAAACCGGATTTGCCAGTCTTAGAGGCTAGCTTGAATATAGTGTCATTAAGAAGTTCAAATGTCCATGTGACATTTCTGGACTGGGTTGGAAACTCAGGCGCAATGTCCCTATTCCGGCCAAATAAGTCTGTGACCAGTGACGCTATCAGTCTCTTATCAGGTAATGCAGCATTTTGGTCCGGAGAAACAACTTTTGAAAGGTGTTGCCGGATGAAATCTACGGCCACCTTAAGTTGTTCGGTAAGGGAAAATTTCAGCTCCGCTGATTCCCTTTCACCATCCGACTGAACCACATGAGAATCACGGTCGTCCCTTTCTGACTCTGCTGGGGAGCGAACCGACCCAGCTTCCTCAGACAGTTTCTTTTGTGAAAAAGTTTCTGATGGCTGCTGGGATGCTGCGATGAATTGAGCTATCTGTGATAGCAAGTCCATCACGGAGGCCTGTGGAGCCGCGGTCTTACGTAATTTAGCCGCTGGAAGCTTCTGGGACGTTAATTCCTGCATACTTCTTATATGCGAATGTCCTGACTGGAAAGGCTTCATGTCCTTGGCTAGCAGATGGCGTGACCTGGTCGACATGGAATCCATGGTTGGTGAAGCAGGCTGGATATCTGCGGTCACATGGCCAAGGTGCGGTCATGTGTGTTGACGTGAGGATGAGGAAGCCAATAGACAAGCCGTGTCGGACTGTCTATGCGACGGAGCGTCCCGAGCAGGAGGAGTGGACGTATGCTCTGACTGACGAACGCTACATACAACAACATCTGGGCCCAGATGTTGTAAGAGAGAGAGGCCTCTCTCACTCGCGGTCCGGGTAGACCTGGATGAGCTAGCTACCGGACTGACTGGCTTAATCAGTTCCATCTTCCAATCTGTTATGCCAAAAGCATGGGAGAATAGCAAGGGGAAGGGGGGGGGGGGGGGGTAGAAAGGAAAGGGGGGGAGGAAACACTGAACAAACACTGGAAATTTCATAACAAGAATGTATACATCAGGCCCATGCCCCGAAATTAGGGAACATGAAATAATTTTGCATAAAAATTATAAGTTACAGCCCTGAACACATCCTTCCACTGTTTCTTCCTCTCATCCTCTTATTTCATCCTTAGATCCACCATTTCTTTCATGATTTTGTGTCTGGCATCATTTTAACTGAGATTATAAGCACAGATATCAGTGAGATGTTACTGATAGAAGGGCCAAACAAAGAATGAGGATTTGGTTCCAATTTTGGACTTCCTTGACACTGCGCATGCGCAGTGGATAAAAGTATGGAGGACCACATAGGACATTTATTTTTTGGATTTTGATGCAAATTTTGGGGATGGGGGGGGGGGGGGGGGGTGCAAAATTTGTGTTTGTCCCTAGAATTTAAGAGCTATCACCAGCAAAGTCTGGGTCATTGGTACAGTATAAAAATATATACAAGTCAGGAACCAATGGAGCTAGTTTAGTTTTCAAATTCTCATGTAGAATCACTAAAAGTCAAGTTACCAGTGAAAGGTGTCATCCCAATAAGACGAATCACAACAAGGCAAATGGGTAAAATATCCCAACAAGACAATCCCAACAAGATGACTCCCAACACGATGAAAACATTTTTCATTACCTACAGAGGAAATTAATTAAAAAAATAAATAAAAAGTGTATATTTAAGATATTTGAGGTATTTTGGGGTAAGTTTTTTTTACCTTTTTGGGCAGTTGCTGAACAGTTATTATTTTTTTTTCTTTTTCATCTCTTGATCGTCCACAATCACTGCTTAACTAGAGCAATAGTTTATTTTTGAAGTAATGTCAGTAGTTATATCTTCAGGTCTTTTTCTTTTTTGTCTGGTCTTTTTTAATGCGTTTTTTAAAATCTGACTGATAAAAAAGGTACAAAAACTTTAGCAACTGCACAATGTGTGATGCCTTTCTTAACCCTTTACCTAACATGAAAAGCAGACGACACTCGCAAAAAAAAATTCTTGAATAACTAATTTTTTTCATTTTTTGTCTCAAAAACATAGGTTATGACCCCTCGTTGGAACGAGCTCGATGAGCTCGTTCCAACGAGGGGTCATAACCTATGTTTTTGAGACAAAAAATGAAAATATTTTGAAAATTAATTGGCGATTTTTGAGAATAGCGCCGGTTTTGGCCGTTACGTTGGGTAAAGGGTTAATTGAAATCTCTTTGTCGACAATAAGCCATGTTAGCTGTTTATGGTATAATAACTAACAAAGAACATACAACACTTTTCTCTCTATTTCTTGTATAGTATAAGTAACAATACTTTGTGTTCACTAAATAGGCGCAACTGCATTGGGGAAGGCATTTAAACTCAAATAAAGAAATAAAAAAATGCCGATAGGATCACCGATCCAATGTCAAGTTGTGACAGCACAAAAGTGGATTTAATCATTATCAACTTATCATCAGAAACCAGTTGTTTACAATTTACTATGTGAAGGGTCACTGTGACCTTGACCTTTGACCTAGTGATTCCAAAATAAATAGGGCTCTTTCTTGCACCAATGCCAACCTACCTATGAAGTTTCATGAACGTGGGTGGAACCATTATCAAGTTACCATCCAGAAACCAATTGTTTACGATTTATTATGTTCAAGGTCACTGTGACCTTGACCTTTGACCTAGCAAATCCAAAATCAATAGGGGTCTTCCACTCACCTAGGCCAACCTATCTATGAACTTTCATGAACGTGGGTCGAACCATTATCAAGTTACCATCCGGAAAAACCAATTGTTTATGCCCGCCATTCATCAAACTATAAGTTGAGTTTGAATTCGTCACAACTCAACTAATAAATAAATAATTTGTGTTCACTAAATGCAGTGCAAACTGTCAAGTCTTCATGAAGACTCACTTGTGAAATTAAATGCGTATTTTAAAGAAATGATAAAAAGAAATTTTTATATAAATTCTGATATAGGCCTCAAAAGTTAAAATTATTTCTGTTAAAACAATCCTTCTTGTATATTCCAAGTCATAATTTCCATCTGCACGTAATTTACGCTTTGGAAGATGAAAAAAATAATTCGCCAATTCAATGACAAACCTTCCCATGCCCTATTGTTGATAAACTGAAAAGTTTCCTCACAATTTATAAAGCATAAATAATGTGCAAATGGAAAAAAAAAATTATTTTATTATATGATACAAGGTGTAAATTCCTTTATTTTTTGTTACACGAGTGAGATTTTATTGATTTTTTGGGGCTGGTTTATAATACATAAAATATTTCAAATACATGGGGGTTGTTTCTTGAAAAATAAAATTCTTCAAAATACCCTTCTTGTGTACATTTTTGGTCCAAACCTCAAAACAGATGAGTTATATAGTCATTTTAATTAAATTTGTCTTGTTGGGATTCGTCTTGTTGGGATGACTATTTCGACATTTGTCTTGTTGGGATTTGACTTGTTGGGAATAAACCAGCCTGTTTTGTTTTCAATGATGAACTGAGAAAGCCAACCCATAAACAAACTGACACATTAATACTTTTTAGAAGAGAAGTACAGTAGAAACCTGTTAATTGAATAGCCACTATGCCAGAGAAAAAATATTCAATTAACAAGGGTATTCTATTAACACCAATTTGGGCATTTTCCTGTATACTAATGATAAACTGAACATTTATTCTACCCTATTTACCAGCTTGAATAGATTAAGCGCTTTTATTGGATATACTAAGACCAAATAGGTCTTTAGAGGTTGTGTGGGCAAATATAATCCCATATCTCTTCCCCTGCTTTGTCGATATAGGGGATTATTACGATCCCGGATGAGTCTGGAGGTGGGATGGGGAAATCTCACCCGAGGGGCAAGATATTTGAACCAGACCTGAGGCTTGCCAAGGGTCTGGTTCAAATATCTTTCCTCGAGGGTGAGATTTCCCCATTCCCACCTTCAGACTCATTGAGGATGATTTTTCTCCCCACACACGAGGATTATGTCATTATAGATAATTGGCGGTCACGTGCTGACATACCCAATTTATCAAGTCATAGTCCTTTCGAAAAACGAACAATTTCATCGGAAAGATCATACAAAAGTTAGGTATATACCATAGGTATATATTAAAAAATTGATTTGTAACACTGTACGTTAAGGGGTTCATGAATTTGCGCATGTCCAACTCTAATGTAAAGGGTATTGTGAGATTACTGATCGATCGATAAATTTGCGCAGTGATATTATTAAATCTGCAGAGAAACATGGGGTTGAAACAAATCAAGTTTAATCTTTGAATAATAATTAAATATTGAGACTAAATCAACAAGGAAGAGATAAATAGGTAATAAACGAACACAATTTAAGAAGCGTTTGAACGTTTGTGAACTCTAATTCATTAGAACTATTTAGAACATTGATCTGTCAAAACTGGAAATCGGTCACTGGTGACCTCAAAAGGTTAGACGCTCTCAGAAATTGAATACACAATTCTGTTTTGACATTTTCTCTTCGGCTGTGATGAACCAGACTGAGTACCGAAGTTGAAGTTTATGGTACATTCGTTGAGTGTGGCACCTTGAAACATGTTCTTCATAACATTCTGCGCAGCTGATATTGCAGAAGTTGACTGAGAAGAGGAAACGTCGCACTGTTGATTTTGAATGGCACGTGGATTACATGCGGGAATTGGAACAGCTGATTCTTGTTGATGTTGTAAAAATGAAAACATTTATAGTAATTTATATATTTTTTTATACTTACCAATGACCCAGACTTAGTTGCTGGTGCTAACCCAAAAATATCTAGGGCCAAACACAAATTTCGCCCCCCAATTCCCAAAATTTGCATGACCCAGACTTAGTTGCTGGTGCTAACCCAAAAATATCTAGGGCCAATCACAAATTTCGCCCCCCAATTCCCAAAATTTGCATGCAAAACCGAAAATTAAAAGTCCTATCTGGCCCTCCATACATTTTACCCTCAGCGCATGCACAGACGCCAGGAAGTCACCGAATCTGGCGCCAATAAAATCATTCTTTGTAGAAAAAAGATTATAATTCAGCAGGCAGGTATGAGTTCCCCGTACTGCCCACTCACTCAAGGGAGGGCCATTCCCGTCTGGGTCATTGGTAAGTATAAAAAATATGAAAAAATTGTATTTATACTAACCAATGACCCAGACTTAGCTGGTGCTAACTCTTAAAAATCAGGGCCAAACACAAATTTTGCCCCCCCCCCCCCCCCAATCCCCAAAATTTGCATCAAAATCCAAAAAATCAATGTCCTATATGGTCCTCCATACTTTTGTCCAAATCTTCATTTTTACAACCAGTGCCTGGTAAATGTTATATAATCAGCGGGGAGGTATGAGTTCCCAACTCATGGAAGGGCCATCCCCGCCTGGGACATTGGTGAGTATAAAAAAAAATATATAAATTACTATAATTTTTTTCATATTTTTATATTGTACCAATGACTCAGACTTAGCTGAATAGAAAAAAGGCTAGAGGGCCTAGGACATAAAGGAAAATCCAATAGGCTCAATTACATATAAACAGAATTATCCCTTCAAGGAAAAAAGGAGAAACAGGATTTACATCTATCTTTCTTGTTTATACAAAAAAAGAAAGACATATTACCAATCCGTAATTGAGCACAATAACATCAATGATCTCTATTAACATCCAGTATAACCCATTATACTAAGTTTTTTAAAGGAAAGCCAATAAATAAAGATAGACCAGAGAATGAGACTCTTTATACTCATTTAAAAGTGTCCGAGGATTGTATATTAACGCTCGTATGACACGTGACATATACAAATGCTTCACACCGAGCCACACTTTAAAAATATTACATAAATGAGATAGACATTAGCTTTACACTTTAAAACTATCCCAGCACTGACTCGGAATTACTGACTCCAGAGGAGGTATTCCCTTGCTTTTCACTATAAAGCAGGTGATATAAGGCAACACCACCCACCCCCCCCCCCCCCCCCCTTCCCCTTGCTCTGGGCCAATCACCCCAGAACGAAGAGGGCAGTAGGACAGAGTCACTGCTGGAACAGAAAGCCTGCATAACTGTAGTTGCAACTGTTTAGTGGACGACATTCTGAGCAACAGATAATAGACCTAAACAATGAAGGTCGCCAGAAATAGACTCAATATTTCTAAGGTAAAAATTTGTGAACGTAGAAGGCTGAGACCAGTATGCAGCCTTCATCAAATCGGTTATAGCAATACTATTAGCATAAGCCCAAGATGTAGACAGCGCTCTAACTTCATGTGCTGAAATCTTAAGCACAGACTGCTGAGTAGAAGATAATATTTCATAAGCAGTATGAATTGTCAACTGAATCCACCTGGAAATAGAATGGACCGAGATGTCCCTTCTATTCGGCAGCAGAGACAGAAAGAAATGTTTTCCTCTCTTTCTTATAAACTCAGATCTACGTTTGTAAATACACATAGCTCTAACTGGACAAAGCAAAGGCCTATGGCCATCTGAGGACGGAAGAGCCTTACTAACAATAGGCTCAGGGTACTTATTAGGAGCCTGATTCTTAGCCAAAAATCCAACATTAGTAGTTAAAGTAATAGTATTACCAACACTACGATAGTGAGAATCATCAACAGATAGAGCATTAAGCTCACTAACTCTTCTAGCAGAAGAGAAGGCTAAGAGAAAAGCTGTCTTATAAGATAAATATTTGAAGTCTACCGTATCCAGGGGTTCAAATGGCACTTCTTTTAGCTTCAGAAAAACCCAAGCTAAATTCCACTTAGGAATTAACCTAAGGGTTCTAGGTCTATTTATCGAAAAGTTTTTAACTAACTTAGATAAAGAGACATTAGATCCAATTTGTAAGCTATCATGATGAGCTTAAGTATCCGATAGCATAGACCTATAACCCTTAATAGTTACTGACTGCAGTTTGATCTCGTCAAACAGGTACACCAAAAAATTAGCAATGTCTGGAATGGAGGGATCATAGATATCAATAGAATGATCCCTACACCAACGAAAGAAAACCTTCCACTTAGCAGCGTAATTTAGTGAAGAGGAGGTTCTCCTACAGTTAGAAATTGCGTCCACTGCTCATCCTGTAAATTGCTTGCTGTGCAAGAAGGACCGCACAACGGAAATACGTGAAGGTTGAGACCTTTCGGGTTGTGATGCAGTGCACGTGACTTCCTCTGATAAAGAAGGTCCTCTCAAGGAGGAAGCCTCCGGGGAACGTCCCATAACAGACACCTGAGATGATTGATCCACTGTTTCTGTGACAACAGAGATGCTACTAGCAGAATTTTGCAACGAGACTGTTTGATATTTAACAGAATCTGCTGAATCAACAGAGTTGAAGGATACGCATATCCTACCATTCCATCCCATGAAATTGGCAGAGCGTCAACTGCAAACGCTCGATGGTCTGGACATGGCAACACGTATGTCTGCAAATGATTGTTCAGGTGTGTCGTGAACAAATCTATCATGGGTTGATCCCACTGGTAGCAAATCTGTCAGAATACCCACTTGTTGAGTGTCCACTCCGATGGCAACAGGCAACCTTTCTGAGAGAGCGAGTCTGCTAGGACATTCAGACGACCAAGTATATGACGGACCGATAGTTGAACATGATTCACGACATACAGAAAAATTTTCTCTGTTAGTTCACATAACGGAATCGAATGAGTGCCTTCTTGGTTCCTGATGTACGCTACTACTGTCGAGTTGTCCGACAATATCTGAACATGAGAGTCGGCTATAATGTGAATCCAATGTTGTAGCGCAAGCCATATTGACATCATCTCTTTGATGTTTATGTATTTCTGTAGGAGCCGAGGGTTCCAAAGACCCTGACACTTCAAGTCTGCGAGACTTAGGGTCGCGCCCCAACCCGTCTGACTCGCATCTGTCATAATCGTGAAATCCGGCAGCTGCAGTGGAACTCCCTATTTAACCACTGAATATCCGCCCAAATCTGGACCCTTTGTTTTACCAGGTCTGTTAAAACAATACTGGTCGTGAGCGAATGCGTCTTCACACTCCAGTTCTGAGTAAAGAATATCTGAAGGGGACGTGTGCACAAGCGACCCATCAGAATAAGATCCGCAGCCGCTCCGCACAACCCCATCAATCGCATGAATTCCCTCGCTGTTAATGCGTCTGAGTCTAGACAAAAGCGAGCATAACAACTGACTAATTTCGCTCTGGGTAACAGCAGACGAACCAGATTGTTGTGAGTCTCGAAGCTCATCCCCAAGTGAATGAATGACTTGGACACAGCTAGAACCGACTTCTTCTCGTTTACGATGAAGCCGAGACGTTGGAGCAAAAGAAGCAGACTCTGAACATTGTTCTGAAGAATATCTTTGTTGCCGTATCTCTGAAGAATGTCGTCCAAGTAAGCTGACATTACCGCAGACAAATGAGCTCGGAAGTGAGACATTACCGAGTTCATTATTCGAGTGAAAGCCCAGGGTGCCAGGTTCGGACCGAAGCACATCGTTCGGAACTCATACACTGCCCCTTGCACGGCCAACCGCAAGTACTTTCTGTATGCCGGATGTACCAGGACATGAAAGTACGTATCCTTTATAGAACGTATCCTTTAGAACGTATCCTTTAGATCTATGCTTGCCGCATAGTCGTTGATTTGAATGCTCGCCCCTTACCGATCAAATTGTCTCCATATAGAACTTTGGAGCCACGATAAGCTTGTTTATCCAGCTCAAGTCTATTACCGGTTGGAACAAGCCGTCTGGCTTCTGTACGAGGAACAGGTGACTGTAAAATCCTAGAAAATTTTGATTCTTGACAACTTCTATTGCTTCCTTTGATAAGAGAGCCTGTATATCCGCTAGGAGAGACTCTCTTTTGCAAGGATTTGATGGAAGATTTGTCCACCGCAGACACCTTGTTAGTGGTGCTCGGAATGTTACACTTCTCGCCTACTGGTCTTCCGTAATTGTTTGTTGTAAATCTTGATAACCTTCCGCCAACTGGCAAGCAACAGATGTCCTGAACATCACCTCTAGGACAGGTGAGGCTAACGGGAGGAGAAACCACGTCCCCCTTGCGAAGAGCCTCGACCCGCCGGCTTAGGGGCATCTGACCGGTAGTCTCGATCAACCTACACCCCTTTCCTGAGTCGCTGTATTGATAATCTCTAGAGTAATTATAGTAGGGTTTCCTACACCCTCGCGAGGAGTCCCCTTTAGACGATTTCTTCTGGGACGTCCTCCCTTACTCGTTTCTGCTGTAGTGGGTCGATTAGATGCCGACTTTAGAAGCAGAGTATTGGATGCTTTCTTTGTAGCTTGGTCATACCAATGAAAGCTTGTCATCAAATATTGTGTGTCCGGAGACCGGAGCGATCCGGAGAGAGTTTTTCACCCTGTCATCTATTAAAGATGACGACGCAAGGGCACCATCACGTCTGATCAACTCCAAATTAGCCACTGTTAAGGTGGATTTATACGTGGGAAACATAATTGCCCTGGAAAGAACTCTTAAAGAGGAACGAACGTCCTCAAATTCCTTCCCGTTGAGACGTTGCGCCATAGCTCTTGAAAGGTGATCTGAGTAAGACATAACATCCAAATTCGCTCTATTTGAAGAAATTGCCATCTCAATTGTGTCCGAGCTAATTGTGAATGACCCAGGCAAGGATAGCTCTATATCCTCGGCCTGTTCATCCAAACGCAGAGGAACCCTCTGTAATCTTCCCCGACCGTTTTAAATGAACGTGGTCCAAGAAACGGTAAATTTATGGAAGATGATGTCAAGAAACCACCTTTCCTCTTCCAACTGGAGAGTTTGAATATGGCGTCGTCTAAATGGCCGAAGGCCTGCGACACCTGTCTAGAGTGAACCGGATAAAGTCTGCGTCCAACGACGCCAGCGGTTTCTTTCTTGTAGTCGCATTCTGATTCACCGGAACAAATTCAGGGTAGTGTTGATGGATTAAATCCATCGCAACCATGTGCTGTTCCGAAAGGGAAGGGTAATCTTCTTCCATATCCCTTTCACCATCTGATTGAATCAGTTATGAGTCTCGGTCTACAACATCTGAACGTGCAGATGACTGGACCGACCCAGGACCGTCCGACAGCTCAGGCCCTGAGACTGCCGTAGGCTGCTCTTGCGCTTGCTGGGATGCTGCTATGAGCTGTGCAATCTGCGACAGCAAGTCCGTAACGGAGGCTTGAGGAGCAGCGGTCTTCTGTTTCTTGGCCGCCTGCTGCTCCTGGAATGGTGTGTCCGAGATGGCTCTTTTCTCTGGATGTCCCGATAAACGAGGCCTTGTCTTCTTAGCTACCGGATGGTCCAACTTTGCAGACGCATAAGTGGTCCCTTCTCAGCAATGCAGGCTGGATATCCAAAGCCGTGTAGCTAAGGTGCGGTCGTTTGTGCTTTTTAGATAACGTTGTAGAAGCCATAACTGCAGACGAGGCCGGCTGTAGACTATATGGAGCGTCCCGGATGGAATGTGCGGATGTATGCTCAGACTCATGAAAGTTTCTAATCACAACATCTGGCCCCAGATGCTGCTGGGAAAGAGAGGGACCTCTCTCACTCGTGGTCCTTTCAGACCTCGCCAAGCTCCTATGGTACTTGCCAGCTTCTTCCTCTGTTCCATTGTCGCTGGGTGAGCATGTTTATGTTTTAAGGTGCTCGCTCTAAGCAATCCACACCTATCGACCGCAATGGACACACCTGACATTACGGTACCCACAGATGGAGTAACCGCTTCACCGGTCGAGCTAGCTGGCAACAAGGGACTAAAACCACTGGCTGGTGGCTTTTTGCCCTGTCTAATATTCATGAGCACCTTAGCAGCTAGCTCCGTTTGCTCATCTGAGCGCAATGATGGTAGCACACTATCTCTAGGCATCACATAAACATCACCATGATCTTGTTCCTCTGAAAAAGAAACTGAGAAACTTGATTGACTTTGTGGCGAGAGGACCAGCATTGGCCTCTCGCCGCTAACAACGTACTGTGATACCCGTCTCCAACATTTGTCATCCCACCCGACACAGGCTGGACAAGAATTAGTGGGAGTACATCGACTACAAGCAAGGCAACAAGCATGTAAATCCGAGGAGGACTTCCTCGCCTTGCATTTTGAGCAATAAGCTTTCATAATAAAGCAAAACAAAGTCGACAGTACTCTCCCCAACTCCACAATAAATATATGAAAAAGATACATAATAATAACATTCAAAATATAAATTAAATGAAAGTGTCAATGACACTGTAGCTCAACTTGTCAAGACAAAGACATGTATATGTATAGTATGTGACACAGCAATGACAAACATCTAGGTAATGACCTGATAACAAAGGTACATATAAAGTATTGTAACGGTCTGTACATAAATACTGGCCGTTGCCTGTATCAAATATATAGGTAAAGTATTGTAAAGGTGGGTGACAGTCAGATGCTAAACTAGAAAAAAATCTTTGAGTCCCAGACTGGGTCTGACTGAACCCTAAATATTTGTTCTCATAGCACAGTGATAACGAAGGCACCCCAAAACACACTCATTCCTGTCCCAAGGTGAAAACAAAGGTACCCAAGAAGTTTCGTGAAGATCAGTTCACAAATATGAGCTGTGTAGAAGTTGTGACAAAAAACTGATTGGACCTAATTTCGGTACAAAATGGCCACTGGCAGCCATCTTGAATTTTGGACCATACTCAGAAACACTTGTTCTCGTTCCAAGGTGATAACAAAGGTACCCAGGAAGTTTTGTGAAGATCGGTTCATAAATACAGCCTCTAGCCCGAGCCGTATTGACATGTGCACTTACAGTGTATAAGTAGCACTAAATAAATCAAAGTTCATCTAATTTGCATAATTTCTGCACGAGAAAAAAACCCGTACTATATGTGATGTATTCCATGTTACTAAACATTCATACAAAACTTTATTCAAATCAGAACTTTCATACAGAAGTTCTGTACAAAAGACTGATTGCACTAATTTTGGTACAAAATGGCTGCTGGTGGCCATCTTGAATTTCGGACCACACCCAAAAACACTCGTTCTCATCCCACGGTGATAACAAAGGTACCCAAGAAGTTTCGTAAAGATCGGTTCATAAATACGGCCTCTAGCCTGAGCCGTATAGAAGTTGTGTACAAAAAAAATGATTAGACCTAATTTTGGTACAAAATGGCCACTGGCAGCCATCTTGAATTTTGGACCGCACCCAGAAACACTCATTCTCGTACCAAGGTGATAACAAAGGTACCCAAGACGTTTCGTGAAGATCGGTTCATAAATACAGACTCTAGCCCGAGCCGTATTGACATGTGTACTTACTGTGTGTAAGTAGCACTGAAAAAATCAAAGTTCATCTAATTTGCATAATTTCTGCACGAGAAAAAAACCTGTATTATATGTGATGTATCCCATGGTACTAAACATTCACACAACAAATTATTCAAATCAGCACTTTCATATGGAAGTTCTGTGCAAAAATCTGATTGCACCAAATTTTGTACAAAATGGCTGCCATCGGCCATCTTGAATTTCGGAACGGACCCAAAAACACTTGTTCTCGTCCCACGGTGATAACAAAGGTACCCAAGGAGTTTCGTAAAGATCGGTTCATAAATACGGCCTCTAGCCCGAGCCGTATTGGCATTTGCACTTACAGTGCTGAAAGTAACACCAAAAAACATCAAAGTTAGTCTAATTTGCATAATTTACGCACAAGAAAAAAACCAGTATTATATGTGATGGATCCCATGGTACTAAACATTCATACAAAAAATTATTCAAATCAGAGCTTTCATATGGAAGTTCTGTACAAAAAGTTAAAAAATTTATAGTAATTTATATATTTTTTATACTTACCAATGACCCAGACTTAGCTGGTGCTAACTCCACAAAAACCAGGGCCAAACACAAATTTTGCCCCCCAATCCCCAAAATTTGCATCCAAAACAAAAAGAAATCATGTCCTAAAGGACCTCCATAGTACGACTCTACTGCGCATGCGCAGTGACGCAGTCGTCCCGAAATTGGCGCCAAATATCATTCTTACTGGCAGTGCCTGGTCAGCGCTATGTACTCAGCGGGGAGGCAAGAGTTCCCAACTCAGGGAGGGCCATCCCCGTCTGGGTCATTGGTAAGTATAAAAAATATATAAATTACTATAAATTTTTTAACATTTTTATACTGTACCAATGACCCAGACTTAGCTGAATAGTAAACAGGCTGGAGGGCCTAGGACATAGAGGAAAATCCAATAAGCTCAATTATAAAATAAAGAGATAACCCCTTAAGGAGAAAAGGAGTATTAGGCTTTACATGTATCTTTCTTATTTAATATTTAAATTAGAAAGATACACTACCCTTAATAATTGAGCACAATAACATTCATGTTCTCTATTAATATCCAGTATAACCTTTATACTAATTAATATTAAAACAAGCCAATAAATAAAGTAGTCCAGAGAATTGAGACTCTTTATAATCATTTAAAAGTGTCCGAGTATTGTATATTAAAGCCCGTTTGACACTTGACATATACAAATGCTTCACACCGAGCTACACTTTAAAAATAAGACATGAATGAAATTAAACATTAATATTACACTTTAAAACCATCCCGGAAGCGACTCAGAAATACTGTCTTGGAGGAGGCATTCCCTTGCTTTTCACTATAAAGCAGGTGACCTAAGGGAACACCCGCCCCCCCCCTTCCCCTTGCCCTGGGTCAAATAGCCCAGAGCGAAGAGGGCAGCCGGACGGAGTCACTGCCGGAACAGAAAGCCTGCATAACTATAGTTGCAACTGTTTAGTGGACGACATTCTGAGCAACAGATAACGGACCTAAACAATGCAGGTCTCCAGAAATGGACTCAATATTTCTGAGATAAAAATTAGTAAATGTGGATGGCTGAGACCAATAAGCAGCCTTCATTAAATCTGTAATAGCAACACTATTAGCATAAGCCCAGGAAGTAGAAAGAGCTCTTACTTCATGAGCAGAAATCTTAAGCACAGACTGCTGAGAAGAAGATAAATCTTCATACGCAGTACGGATAGTTAACTGAATCCATCTAGCAATAGAATGGACTGAAATGTCCTTTCTATTAGGCATCAAAGACAGAAAGAAACGTTTCCGTCCCTTTCTGATGAACTGAGATCTCTGTTTATAGATACGTAGTGCTCTAACAGGACAGAGTAAAGGCCTACGCCCGTCTGAAGACGGAAGAGCCTTAATAACAATAGGTTCCGGATATTTATTAGGAGCCTGATTCTTAGCTAAAAAACCGACGTTAGTAGTGAAGGTGATAGTGTTCCCAACACTACGATAATGAGAATCATCCACCGATAGTGCATGAAGCTCACTGACTCTTCTGGCAGAAGAGAAAGCTAAGAGAAAAGCTGTCTTATAAGATAAGAATTTGAAATCTACTGTCCCAAGAGGTTCAAATGGCTTTTCCTTCAATTTAAGGAGAACCCAAGCTAAATTCCACTTAGGAATTAATCTAAGAGTTCTGGGTCTATTTATCGAAAAGTTTCTAACCAATTTCGATAAAGAGACATTAGATCCAATTTGTAAACTATCATGATGTGCATAGGTATCAGATAACATAGATCTATAACCCTTTATAGTAACCGGTTGCAGTTTGATTTCGTCAAACAAGTATACTAGAAAGTTAGCAATGTCTGGTATAGAGGGATCAAATATATCAACAGAATGATCCCTACACCAACGACGGAAAACCTTCCACTTAGCCGCATAGTTTAGCGAAGAGGAGGTCCTCCTACAGTTAGAAATCGCGTCCACTGCTCGTCCTGTAAAGTGCTTGCCATGCAAGAAGGACCGCACAACGGAAAAACGTGAAGGTTGAGACCTTGCGGGTTGTGATGCAGTTGGCGCGATTTCCCCTGCCAAAGAAGATCCTCTCGTGGAGGGAGCTTCCGCGGTAGGTCCCACAACAGACACCTGAGTAGATTTATCCACGGTCTCTGTGGCGACAGAGATGCTACCAACAGAATCTTGCATTGAGATTGTTTTATCTTTAGCAATACTTGTTGAATTAACGGCGCTGGAGGATACGCATATCCTATCATTCCGTCCCAAGGGATCGATAGAGCGTCTACAGCAAATGCTCTTGGATCCGGACACGGGGACACATACGTCTGCAACTGATTGTTGAGATGTGTCGCAAATAAGTCTATCATTGGCCGTTCCCATTGGTAGCAAATCTGATTGAATACTTGTTTGTTGAGAGTCCACTCCGACGGCAACAAGCGACCCTTTCGAGAAAGGGAGTCTGCTAGCACATTCAGACGACCCGGTATGTGACGGACCGAAAGAAGAACGTGATGTTCCAACGCAAACAGAAGGATTCTTTCCGTTAGATTGAACAACGGAACTGAATGAGTGCCTCCCTGATTCCGTATATACGCCACTACTGTCGTATTGTCGGATAGGATTTGGACATGAGCATCGTGAATAATGTCCATCCAGTGACGTAACGCAAGCCAAATTGACATCATTTCCTTGATGTTTATGTGCTTGCACAGGAATTGCGGATCCCAAAGACCCTGGCATCTCGAATCCGTTGGGATTAATGATGCACCCCAACCTGTTTGACTGGCATCCGTCATAATGGTAAAACTCGGATCCGGCAACTGCAGCGGAACTCCTTGAGTTAACCACTGAATGTTTGCCCAAGTCTGAATCTCTTGTTTCACTTGATCTGACAAGAGAACGTCTACATCGAGCGAATGAATTTTCACACTCCAATTCTGAGTCAAGAAAATTTGAAGAGGCCGTGTGCGTAGCCGTCCCATCGGAATGAGATCCGCAGCGGCTCCGCACAGACCTATCAGTCTCATAAATTCTCTCGCTGTGACTTTGTCTGTATTTAGACAATAGCGAGCGTAACAACTGACTAATTTCGCTCTGGTTAACGGCAGACGAACGAGATTGTTGTGCGTCTCGAAGCTCATTCCCAGATGAGTGAATGACTTGGACGGCACCAGATCCGACTTCTCCTCGTTTACTATGAAACCGAGACGTCGGAGCAATAGAAGAAGATTCTGAACATCGTTCTGAAGCGTTAACTCGTTGCCGTACCTCTGAAGAATGTCGTCCAGGTAGGCCGACGTTACCGCAGACGAATGAGCTCGGAAGTAAATCATTACCGAGTTCATTACTCGAGTGAAAGCCCAGGGTGCTAGATTCAATCCGAAGCACATGGCCCGGAACTGATACACCACTCCTAGGACTGCGAAGCGTAGATACTTTCGGAATGTCGGATGTACCATGACGTGAAAGTACGCATCTTTGAGATCTATGCTCGTTGCATAATCGTTCACCCGAATACTCGCTCTGACCGATCGAATCGTCTCCATATAAAACTTCGGAGCGATGATCAGCTTGTTTATCCAGCTCAAATCTATGACTGGACGGAACGAGCCGTCTGGTTTCGGAACCAGAAACAGATGGCTGTAGAATCCCAGCGATTCCTGGTTTTCTACGACCTCTACCGCGTTCTTCATTAAAAGAGACTGCACCTCTGATAGCAGAGCGTCTCTTTTCTGAGGGTTTGACGGAAGATGAGTCCACTTTGGACTTCGAGTTAATGGAGGCTTTCGTTTGAAGGATATCTTTAGACCTTCCGAAGTCACTCCTCTCACCCAAGGGTCGTCCGTAATCGACGCCCACTCTTGAGAAAAACTCGACAACCTTCCGCCAACCGGAACGCGATAGAGGTTTGAGCCATCACCTCCTGGATCTGCGAGGCCTGCGGTAGGAGAAACCACGTCTTCCACGACCCGCACCTCGCCTCGTCGACCTCGGGGCGTCCGACCGATTGTCCCGGCCTGAAGGACGTCCCGAACGAGAGTCGCTATCCTGACGGTCTCTCGAATAAGAGCTAGAGGACGCACCGGAACCTCTATAGGAACCTCTCTTGGGCGGATAAGACCCAGAAGTGCCCGCCTTATTCGTGTCTGCTGAATCCGACCTTTTAGGAGCGGATCTAAACAACAGAGAATCACTAGCTTTCTTTTTAATATTATCATAAATAGCGGAAAGCTTGCCGTCAAAGAGAAGATCTCCTGAGACCGAAGCGACTCTAAGAGAGTTCTTCACCTTAGAATCCACTAGTGTGGATGTAGACAGGGCTGCGTCACGTCTAACCAACTCCAGATTAGCCACTGAAAGGGCGGAGTTACACGTGGAATAAGCTACTGCCCTTGAAAGAAGTCTTAAGGAGGATTGTATATCCTGAAACTCTTCCCCTTGAAGACGCAGTGATAACGCCTTCGTAAGGTGATCTGCGTAAGATAAGGCATCTAAATTGGCTCTGTTAGACGCAATAGCTGTTTCCAACACTGCGGTTGGAATAGAAGCTGACGACGGTAATGATAGCTCTAAGTCTTCCGCCTCGTCGTCCATACGCAGAGGAACTCTCGGTATACCCTGACCTGCCGTGTCGAATTTATTCCTTGCATTAATGAAAGGCAGGTTGAGAGTATTTGCGGACAAGAAGCCTGCTTTCCCTGTCCTGGAAGCAAGTTTAAAAATAGCGTCGTTCAATAATTCAAATGTTCTTGCAACATTATTGGACTGCGACGGAAACTCGGGAGCGATGTCCCTGAACCGCTCGAAAAAATCAGAGTCCAATGACGCTATAATTCTCCTGTCCGGAAGCGCAGCAGTCTGGCCCGACGGAACAACTTGAGGAAGAAAGTGCCGGATGAAGTCTACGGCAGCTTTGTGTTGTTCCGAAAGGGATAGCTCCAATTCATCCGTATCCCTTTCACCATCCGGTCGGACCTCCCGATGTTCCCGGTCGTCCGCCCCCGATGCTTCGGCGGAGCGTACCGACCCAGCGCCGTCGGATAATTCTCGATCCGACACCGTCTCTGTCGGCTGCTGCGATAAGCTGTGCTATCTGCACTAGAATGTCCGACGTCGAGACCTGCGGAGGAGCGGTCTTTCGCTGCTTTGCCGAGGGCAGCTCCGCATCGGATGGCTCCCGCATACTTTTCCTATGCGAACGTCCGGAGTCCATCGGTCTCGAGTCCCTGGCTGCCGGATGGTGTGACCTGGTCGCCGAATAATCCTTCCTCGGCGAAGCTGGCAAGATATCGGAGGTCACGCAGCCAAGGTGCGGTCGTGTGCGCCGGCGAGAAGAGGAAGCCTTAACAGTCTCTGCGGACTGCTTATACAACGGAGCGTCCCGAGCGACGGACGTATGCTCCGCTAAAGACACATTTTGTACCACAACATCTGGTCCCAGATGTTGTTGTACGAGAGAGGGGCCTCTCTCGCTCGCGGCCCGGCTGGACCTGGACGAGCTAGGAACCGGACTAAAAGGCTTCCTCCGTTCTCGTTCACTATCCGCCGTCACTGGGTGTGCATCTATTATTTTTATAGTGCTCGCATCACCCAAAATTTCCTCTTGGACCGCATCGGACGAACCCGGCTGCCGAACCATTCGGTGAATGGACGCTACACCGGGCGAGCTAGCGGACGACATTTGTCTAATCTCCATGAGCACTTTTGCCGCTAGCTCTGTATTTAATTGTGACGACGGACGCACACTTGAAGAAGATAACATGGAAACATCACCCTGTTCTGGTTCCTCTGAAATAGAAACTGAGAGAGTAGAGTGACCTTGTGGAGAAAGAGCCGGCATCGCTCTTTCTCCAGAAACAACATATCGTGACACACGTTTCCAATGTTTCTCATCCCAATGTTCACATACAGGACAGGGATTAATGCGAGAACACTGACTACAATTTATGCAATAATCATGAAAGTCAGAGGAAGATTTCTTCCTATTACAATTTGAACAAGTTCCTTTCATTGTGAAGGAACAACAATAAGTCCTAGTTACTCGCAAAAACCCCTGACACAAAGATACATAATAACATGATCCATTAATAAATGAAAAAACAATTGCAAAACAAAATAATTTTGAAAAAATATTTTTTCAGAGAAGCCCAAGTTGCTGAAAAGTAACGTTGAGCCCCGATGGATCCGATGGCAAAGTGTGGTCAAAAATTTTAAAATTATATAAAATAATTAATGAGACACTTTCGGATAATATAAATGTATCTTATAATGAGATAAACTACCTCAAAGACAAACAGCCCCCCTCAAAAAAGGCTGTTGCCAATGAAAACAAACAGTGTAAACACAGAAGAAAACATGACTCCAGGCACTGAAAAAACTGGCCCGGAATCAGTCCTCAATTACACTCTATCTGATGCAAAACAGAGACTCCCAGGGGAGAATCTGCAGAACATCAGATGGAAGATGCAGAACACAAACGTTATACACCCATGGGTGAAAACGTAACTATGGGGAAAATAACAGAAAACATTCTGTAACCAAGCAACTCTCCCAGGGAAATTTTAGAAATGAAACTTCTCAAAAATATGCCAAAAGCATGGGAGAATTGCAAGGGGGGACTTTAGAAGGTTAGGGGAGAGGAAACACTGAATAAGCAGTGCAACAATTAGCAAGAATGACAACAAGAGGCGTTTGCCTCGAAAATAGGCAACTTAACATAATTTTAACAAAAAATTTTAAGTACAGCCCTGATTATTTTTTGCCACTTCTTTTTTCCTCTCCTCCTTCTATCCTCCTTAGAATCACATTTTCTCCAAGAATTACGTGTCTGGCATCCTTTAAACTGAGATTTACAAGCACAAAGATCAGTGAGATGTTGACTGATGAAGGGCCAAACAGAGAATGATATTTGGCGCCAATTTCGGGACGACTGCGTCACTGCGCATGCGCCGTAGAGTCGTACTATGGAGGTCCTTTAGGACATGATTTCTTTTTGTTTTGGATGCAAATTTTGGGGATTGGGGGGCAAAATTTGTGTTTGGCCCTGGTTTTTGTGGAGTTAGCACCAGCTAAGTCTGGGTCATTGGTACAGTATAAAAATACAGATTTCTGCATTGTCGGTACAAAATGGTAGCTGGCAGCCATCTTGAATTTCGGACTGCACCCAAAACCACTCGTTCTCGTCCCAAGGTCATAACAAAGATACCCAAGAAGTTTCGTAAAGATCGGTTCATAAATCAGGCCTCTAGCCCGAGCCGTATCCAATTGTTGACGGACAGACGGACAGACGGCCAGACGGACGACGGGCCATGGCATAAGCTCAAATTTGGCTTTACCAAAGTTGAGCTAAAAATTAATTTAAAAAAAAAAAATTTGACAGGAGCCCAAGTTCCCATAGGGAACAAGACGAGCCCAAAGGTATCCCGATAGAGCCTAAGTGTGGACAAAATTCTAAAAATAACTGCGACACTACCGGAATATTATAAATGTATCTAACAACAATCCTACCATAAAATAAATAGGAAACTACATATATTTATACAACGTTGCCAATGTAAACAATGTTAGAAGAAAAACCGGAAACAAGACCCCAGGCACTGAATAAAGAGACCCAAAGTCAGTAACAGATTTAGAACTATCCGATGTAAAGCAAGATCTCCAGAAGAAAAAACGATTCATCGGATGTAAGATGCATGACTCAAAATGCCTCAACACCCCTAGGGTGAGGACGTAACCATGGGGATATACAGAATAAACATTCTGTGTAACAAGTCAAACTCCCAAGAAATTTATAAAAAAATTTCAATAAAATAAGCCAAGAAGCTTGGGAGTTTAACTGGGGGCTTCAAGGAAGGATAGGGAAGGAACAAACAGTGGAAAAATCATTAGCAAGAATGATGACGTCAGGCCCATGTCCCGAAACTGGGAAACATGAAATAATTTAGATAAAAATTATAAAGTTACAGCCCTGAATGTTTCCAACCACAGTTGTTCCCTTCCAACAATCCAATTATGTCCCTGGATCCACCAATTATACCATTGATTTGTGTCTGGCATTATTAAAACTGAGATTTAAAAGCACAGATGTCAGTTTGTTGTTACTGCCTGGAGGCCCAAACAAAGAATGGTGGTTGGCGCCAATATCGGTGTCTTCCTGGACACTGCGCATGCATAGTTCGCAAAAGTATGGAGGACCAGATAGGACATAAAATTTTCGGTTTTGCATGCAAATTTTGGGGATTGGGGGGCAAAATTTGTGTTTGGCCCTGGATTTTTTTTGAGTTAGCACCAGCTAGTCTGGGCCATTGGTTGTTGTATAAAGATATCCAAAAACCGATGCTTGAGTTATAATGCAAAATGTTTTTAAAGAAAAGTAAGCATGAAAAAAACCTGTAATATGTGAATGTCCTTTCCCCCCTTGCTGGTTTCTCACCATATCAAACAACATAAAGTCTACCCACCAATGACTGAGTTAGTATGCAAAATGTTCATTCAGAAAGTACATTCCAACTGTAAACAAGAGCCATAACATTGCATGGACAGAATCCACAATATTTTTATATCTTCCCCCTCCCTACCACCCACCCCACCCCCATATATGCATGCTGGTCTCTCACCATACCAAAGGACATCAAAATCTGACAACCAAGTTATAAAGCAAAATGATCACACAGAAAGTTTTCTAAGTGTAACAAGGGCCATATCTCTGGTATGCATGCATGGGAGAAACCAGCAATATGTGGATATCCTTTCCCCATGCTGATTTGTCACCATACCAAAAGACATCAAAATCTGATGCTTGAGTTATAATGCAAAACATTTGTTTTGGAAACTTTTTGAAGTGTAACAAGGGCACTAACTCTTATGTATGCATGGGCAAAACCCACAATATGAGAATATCCTTTCGCCCATGCTGGTCTCTCACCACATGAATGGACAATGTCACATAAAAATATGACACCTGATGCTTGAGTTATAATGCAAAACGTTTGTGCAGAAAGTTTTCTCAGTGTCTCAAGGGCCGTAACTCTGGTACTTATCCATGGACAAAACCTGAAATATGTTGCTACCCTTTCCCCATACTGGTCTGTCACATTACCAAAGGACATCAAAATCTGACAAGCAATGCTTGAGGCATAATACAAAGTACGAATGAACAGAGACCTCAACTATATGCTCACCAAAGCCTCTTATGGAGGTTGGGGCATGATATATTTCAAAACAATGCCAAATGAATGCTGTTCAACAGTATACAAAGTCATTTACTTGATTATCTTCTGTATTCAAGAATATCATTTTTGCACAATAATTCAAGATAATACTGAGATTAAATATCAACTCATCTCTTTTAAAGATCAGTTATGTAATATCCGATATTAAAAAAGGCTGGTCTCAATAAGAAGTAATTTTAGGAGCAGGAGAGTTTACAGTAGTAACTTACTGGCCAAATAGTTTCATTTGGTGTACCAAACATGGCAACTATCAACTCAATTTGATGGATTTCTGTTCTTCCTGGGAAAAGTGGTCTGTGAGCCAACAACTCCCCAAAAATACAGCCTGCAGACCTGCAAAAAATGAAAAAAAATTTTACATGTATGTAGAAATTGATTTAAAGTAGTGTGAATTTAAATCTATTATCTAAATGGAAAGTGTGTTTCCATGACTCAGTAATTCAGTCGATGTCCAGCTAGAAATTGATATGCAATGCAACTAGAAATTTTCTATCCTGGAACAGATGGTCCCATGGGAAAGCTATAAATCACTTGAAATCAAACAAATGTCTGTTTTCATTCATCAGAACTGATCTATCTCAAGTCTAAATGCCTAAATTTTCAACATCCACATTTTTGTGTGAAAAAAATTCAACTACTCATATCTCGTTTGGTATATAGCAAAGATCATGAAGAGATAATGACTGTGCTATAATTGGATATTATTGTTATATGTTTATACATATTATTATCTTACAATATGTATGTATTGAATCCATAATTACCTGAATGCAGCATGTATCAGGGACCCCTGACAAAGATCTGTATCTTGCAACTGCATAATACATGCACATCCTTGGTAACTTGTGTTCCAATCCTTTTGTCATTTAACATCAAACGACAAATAAATATGTTTAATCTAATCCTTGGTAACAATTTGTTTACATTACAATTTATAGAATATTACAAGCTTTTGAAATTCGTTTGCATAGGACCCTGTATGTTTCTTTTTTGAAAAGAGAAAAAAACTCTTCTCAGTAGTATAGTTATTTAATTATGGAACCACATTGCTTTTATGCTTATTTTCCTGAATGACTGCAAGCATTCAAGCTGGAACAACACTCGCTTATACTTTTACGGCACACAATCTTTTCGGAATGTTGAACATATATGCAGTCAACAAGTTTATCCGAGAATCGCAGAAGTCCAAGTCAGCTGCATACAGTTTCCACCGAAATGACAACCATTTTGTTATGAGTCTGGAAATGAAATCTGAAATTAAAATGCTAGTTAACCCTTTACTCAATGCACACGATATCACAATAGAGTATTTTAATTATTTTTTTGTAATAATTTTTCCAAAACTTTCAACAAAACCATATCATGTCACCACCTCATTGGAACAAGTTTGCCGTCGATATGGTTTTGCTAAAATTTTTGGCAAAATAATGTTTTTTCAATGCCTGAATTTGTAAATGATGACAGACAAGATTCCAATGGAATAAAAATCCTGAATAGATCAGCAATTCCAATGACCAAGTTTCAAATAAAACACTTCGAACTCCAGACTTGGAGAAAGAGTATTTTACCATTTTGCACCAGACATGTTACAAATGATCCGAAGAAAATGCACGGAAAAGAAATGTTTTCATTTGAATTCACTTATTGCAACTAAGTCGTCATAACTTTGGTTGTATGAAAGTTAAAAAATTTATAGTAATTTATATATTTTTTATACTTACCAATGACCCAGACTTAGCTGGTGCTAACTCTAACAAAACCAGGGCCAAACACAAATTTTGCTCCCCAATCCCCAAAATTTGCACCCAAAACCAAAAGAAATCATGTCCTATAGGACCTCCATACTTCGCCCCTACTGCGCATGCGCAGTGTCAAGGACGTTCCGAAATTGGCGCCAATTATCATTCTTACTGGCAGTGCCTGGTCAGCGCTATGTACTCAGCGGGGTGGCAAGAGTTCCCAACTCCTGGGAGGGCCATCCCCGTCTGGGTCATTGGTAAGTATAAAAAATATATAAATTACTATAAATTTTTTAACATTTTTATACTGTACCAATGACCCAGACTTAGCTGAATAGTAAAAAGGCTGGGGGGCCTAGGACATAGAGGAAAATCCAATAAGCTCAACTATATAATATAGAGGCAACCCCTTAAGGAGAAAAGGAGTATTAGGCTTTACATGTATCTTTCTTATTTAATATTAAATTAGAAAGATACAATACCCTTTATAATTGAGCACAATAACATTCATGTTCTCTATTAACATCCAGTATAACCCTTATACTAATTATTTTTAAAGTAAGCCAATAAATAAAGTTAGTCCAGAGAATTGAGACTCTTTATAATCTTTTAAAAGTGTCCGAGTATTGTATATTAAAGCCCGTTTGACACTTGACCTATACAAATGCTTCACACCGAGCTACACTTTAAAAATATGACATGAATGAATTTTAACATTAATATTACACTTTAAAACCATCCCGGAAGCGACTCAGAAATACTGACTTTGGAGGAGGCATTCCCTTGCTTTTCACTATAAAGCAGGTGACCTAAGGGAACACCCGCCCCCCCCCCCCCTTCCCCTTGCCCTGGGTCAAATAGCCCAGAGCGAAGAGGGCAGCCGGATGGAGTCACTGCCGGAACAGAAAGCCTGCATAACTATAGTTGCAACTGTTTAGTGGACGACATTCTGAGCAACAGATAACGGACCTAAACAATGCAGGTCTCCAGAAATGGACTCAATATTTCTGAGATAAAAATTTGTGAATGTGGATGGCTGAGACCAATAAGCAGCCTTCATTAAATCTGTAATAGCAATACTATTAGAATAAGCCCAAGAAGTAGCAAGAGCTCTTACTTCATGAGCGGAAATCTTAAGCACAGACTGCTGAGAAGAAGATAAACTCTCATAAGCAGTACGGATAGTTAATTGAATCCATTTAGCAATAGAATGGACCGAAATGTCCCTTCTATTAGGCATCAAAGACAGAAAGAAACGTTTCCGTCCCTTTCTGATAAACTGAGATCTCTGTTTATAGATACGTAACGCTCTAACAGGACAGAGTAAAGGCCTACACCCGTCTGAAGACGGAAGAGCCTTAATAACAATAGGCTCCGGATATTTATTAGGAGCCTGATTCTTAGCTAAAAAACCCACATTAGTAGTGAAGGTGTTAGTGTTCCCGACACTACGATAGTGAGAATCATCCACCGACAGTGCATGAAGCTCACTGACTCTTCTAGCAGAAGAGAAAGCTAAGAGAAAAGCTGTCTTATAAGATAAGAATTTGAAATCTACTGTCCCAAGAGGTTCAAATGGCTTTTCCTTCAATTTAAGAAGAACCCAAGCTAAATTCCATTTAGGAATTAACCTAAGAGTTCTGGGTCTATTTATCGAGAAGTTTCTAACCAACTTAGATAAAGAGACATTAGATCCAATTTGTAAACTATCATGATGTGCATAGGTATCAGATAACATAGACCTATAACCCTTAATAGTAACAGGCAGCAGTTTGATCTCGTCAAACAAGTATACCAGAAAGTTTGCAATGTCTGGAATAGAGGGATCGAAAATATCTACAGAATGATCCCTACACCAATGACGAAAAACCTTCCACTTAGCCGCATAGTTTAGCGAAGAGGAGGTCCTCCTACAGTTAGAAATCGCGTCCACTGCTCGTCCTGTAAAGTGCTTGCCATGCAAGAAGGACCGCACAATGGAAAAACGTGAAGGTTGAGACCTTGCGGGTTGTGATGGAGTTGACGCGATTTCCCCTGCGAAAGAAGATCCTCCCGTGGAGAAAGCTTTCGCGGTAGGTCCCACAACAGACACCTGAGTAGATTTATCCATGGTCTCTGTGGCGACAGAGATGCTACCAACAGAATCTTGCATTGAGATTGTTTTATCTTTAGCAATACTTGCTGAATTAACGGCGCTGGAGGATACGCATATCCTATCATTCCGTCCCAAGGGATCGACAGAGCGTCTACTGCAAATGCTCTTGGATCCGGACACGGAGACACATACGTCTACAACTGATTGTTGAGATGTGTCGCAAATAAGTCTATCATTGGCCGTTCCCATTGGTAGCAAATCTGATTGAATACTTGTTTGTTAAGAGTCCACTCCGACGGCAACAAGCGACCCTTTCATGAAAGGGAGTCTGCTAGCACATTCAGACGACCCGGTATGTGACGGACCGAAAGAAGAACCTGATGTTCTAGCGCAAACAGAAGGATTCTTTCCGTTAGATTGAACAACGGAACTGAATGAGTGCCTCCCTGATTCCGTATATACGCCACTACTGTCGTATTGTCGGATAGGATTTGGACATGAGCATTGTGAATTATGTCCATCCAATGACGTAACGCAAGCCAAATTGACATCATTTCCTTGATGTTTATGTGCTTGCCCAGGAATTGCGGATCCCAAAGACCCTGGCATCTCGAATCCGTTGGGATCAATGATGCACCCCAACCTGTTTGACTGGCATCCGTCATAATGGTAAAACTCGGATCCGGCAACTGCAGCGGAACTCCCTGAGTTAACCACGGAATGTTTGCCCAAGTCTGAATCTCTTGTTTCACTTGATCTGACAAGAGAACGTCTATGTCCAGCGAATGAATTTTCACACTCCAATTCTGAGTCAAGAAAATTTGGAGAGGACGCGTGCGTAACCGCCCCATCGGAATGAGATCCGCAGCGGCTCCGCACAGACCTATCAGTCTCATAAATTCTCTCGCTGTGACTTTGTCTGCGTGCAGACAATAGCGAGCGTAACAACTGACTAATTTCGCTCTGGTTAACGGCAGATGAACGAGATTGTTGTGCATCTCGAAGCTCATTCCCAGATGTGTGAATGACTTGGACGGCACCAGATCCGACTTCTCCTCGTTTACTATAAAACCGAGACGTCGGAGCAATAGAAGTAGATTCTGAACATCGTTCTGAAGCGTTAACTCATTGCCGTACCTCTGAAGAATGTCGTCCAGGTAGGCCGACGTTACCGCAGACGAATGAGCTCGGAAATAGATCATTAGCGAGTTCATTACCCGAGTGAAAGCCCAGGGTGCTAGATTCAATCCGAAGTACATCGCCCGGAATTGATACACCACTCCTAGGACTGCGAAGCGTAGATACTTTCTGAATGTCGGATGTACCATGACGTGAAAGTACGCATCTTTGAGATCTATGCTTGTTGCATAATCGTTCACCCGAATACTCGCTCTGACCGACCGAATCGTCTCCATATAAAACTTCGGAGCGACGATCAGCTTGTTTATCCAGCTCAAATCTATGACTGGACGGAACGAGCCGTCTGGTTTTAGAACCAGAAACAGATGGCTGTAGAATCCCGGAGTCTCCTGGTTTTCTACGACCTCTACCGCGTTCTTCATTAAAAGAGACTGCACCTCTGATAATAGAGCATCCCTTTTCTGCGGATTTGACGGAAGTTGAGTCCACTTTGGACTTCGAGTTAATGGAGGCTTTCGTTTGAAGGATATCTTTAGACCTTCCGAAGTCACTCCTCTCACCCAAGGGTCGTCCGTAATCGACGCCCATTCTTGTGAAAAGCTTGACAACCTTCCGCCAACCGGTACGCGATAGAGGTTTAAGCCATCACCTCCTGGACCTGCGAGGCCTGCGGTAGGAGAAACCACGTCCTCCACGACCCGCACCTCGTCCCGTCGACCTCGGGGCGTCCGACCGGTTGTCCCGGCCCGAAGGACGTCCCGAACGTGAGTCGCTACCTTGACGGTCTCTCGAATAAGACCAAGAGGACGCACCGGAACCTCTATAGGAACCTCTCTTGGGCGCATTAGACCCAGAAGTGCCTGTCTTATTCTTGTCTGCCGTATCCGACTTCTTAGAAGCAGATTTGAACAACAGAGAATCCGAAGCTTTCTTTGTAATTTTATCATAAATAGAAGAAAGCTTGCCGTCAAAGAGAAGTTCTCCGGAGACTGAAGCGACTCTGAGAGAGTTCTTCACCTTAGTATCCACGAGTGTGGATGTAGCTAGGGCTGCGTCATGTCTAACCAACTCCAGGTCTGCCACTGAAAGGGCGGAGTTACACGTGGAATAAGCTACTGCCCTTGAAAGAAGTCTTAAAGAGGATTGTATATCCTGAAATTCTTTCCCTTGAAGGCGCAGTGATAACGCCTTAGTAAGGTGATCTGCGTAAGATAAGGCATCTAAACTGGCTCTGTTAGACGATATAGTTGTTTCCAACACCGCGGTTGGAATAGACGCCGACGACGGTAATGATAGCTCTAAGTCTTCCGCCTCGTCGTCCATACGCAGAGGAACTCTCGGAATACCCTGTCATGCCATGTCGAATTTATTCCTTGCATTAATGAAATGCAGGTTGAGAGTATTGGCAGACAAGAAACCTGCTTTCCCCGTTTTGGAAGCAAGTTTAAATATAGCGTCGTTCAATAATTCAAATGTTCTTGCAACATTACTGGACTGCGACGGAAACTCAGGAGCGATGTCCCTGAACCGCTCGAAAAATTCAGAGTCCAATGACGCTATAATCCTCTTGTCTGGAACCGCAGCAGTCTGGCCCGACGGAACAACTTGAGGGAGAAAGTGCCGGATGAAGTCCACGGCAGCTTTATGTTGTTCCGAAAGGGATAGCTCCAAATCATCCGTATCCCTTTCAAGATCCGGTCGGACCTCATGATGCTCCCGGTCGTCCGCCCCCAATGCTTCGGCGGAGCGTACCGACCCAGCGCCGTCGGATAATTCCCGATCCAACACCGTTTCTGTCGGCTGCTGGGATGCTGCGATAAGTTGTGCTATCTGCACAAGTACGTCCGGCATCGAGACCTGCGGAGGCGCAGTCTTTCGCTGCTTCGCCGAGGGCAGCTCCGCATCTGATGGCTCCCGCATACTTTTTCTATGCGAACGTCCGGAGTCCATCGGCCTCGTGTCCCTGGCTGCCGGATGGTGTGACCTGGTCGCCGAAGAATCCCTGATCGGCGAAGCTGGTAAGATATCGGCGGTCACGCAGCCAAGGTGCGGTCGTGTGTGCTGACGAGAAGAAGAAGCCTGAGCAGTCTCCGCGGATTGCCTATACAACGGAGCGTCCCGAGCGACGGACGGATGCTCCGCTTGCAACACATTTTGTACCACAACATTTGGCCTCTCTCGCTCGTGGCCCGGCTGGACCTGGACGAGCTAGGAACCGGACTCAAAGGCTTCCTCCGATCTCGCCTACTATCCGCCGTCACTGGGTGTGCACGTTGAATGTTTATAGTGCTCGCATCACCCAACATTTCCTCCTGGACCGCATCGGACGAACCCGGCCGCCGAACCATTCGGCGAATGGACGCTACACCGGGCGAGCTAGCGGAAGACATTTGTTTAATCTCCATGAGCACTTTTACCGCTAGCTCTGTATTCATTTGTGACGGAAGCGCACTTGCGGAAGATAACATGGAAACATCACCCTGTTCTTGTTCCTCTGAAATAGAAACTGAGAGAGTAGAGTGACCTTGAGGAGAAAGAGCCGGCATCGCCCTTTCTCCAGTAACAACATACCGTGACACACGTTTCCAATGTTTGTCATCCCAATATTGACATATAGAACAGGGATTAGTGCGAGAACACTGACTACAATTAATACAATGATCATGAAAGTCAGAGGAAGATTTCTTCCCATTACAATTTGAACAAAATAATTTCATTGTGAAAAGTCAACAACAAGTCCTAGTTACTCGCACAAACCCCTGACACAAAGATACATAATAACATGATCCATTAATAATGAAAAAACAATTGCAAATCAAAATAATTTTTGAAAAATATTTTTTCAGCGAAGCCCAAGTTTCTGAAAAGTAACGTTGAGCCCCGATGGATCCGGTGGCTAAGTGTGGTAAAAAATTTTAAATTTATATTAAATAATTAATGCAACACTTACGGATAATAGAAATGTATCTTATAGTGAGATAAACTACACCAAAGGCAAACAGCCCCCCTCAAAAAAGGCAGTTGCCAATGTAAACAAACAGTGTAAAACACCAGAAAACATGACTCCAGGCACTGAAAAACACTGGCCCGAAATCAGTCATCAAAATTACACTCTATCTGATGCAAGACAGAGACTCCCAGGGGAGAATCTGCAGAACATCCGATGGAAGATGCAGAACACAACGTTTATACACCCATGGGTGAAAACGTAACTATGGGGAAAATAACAGAAAACATTCTGTAACCAAGCAAACTCCCAAGAGAATTTTAGAAATGAACTTTCTCAAAAATATGCCAAAAGCATGGGAGAATTGCAAGGGGGGACTTAGAAGGCCAGGGGAGAGGAAACACTGAATAAGCAGTGCAACATTTTAGCAAGAATGACAACAAGAGGCCCATGCCTCGAAAATAGGCAACTTAACATAATTTCATAAAAAATTTTAAGTACAGCCCTGATTATTTTTTGTCACTCCTTTTTCCTCTCCTCCTTCTATATCCTCCTTAGAATCACCATTTCTCCAATAATTACGTGTCTGGCATCCTTTAAACTGAGATTTACAAGCACAAAGATCAGTGAGATGTTGACTGATGAAGGGCCAAACAGAGAATGATAATTGGCGCCAATTTCGGAACGTCCTTGACACTGCGCATGCGCAGTAGGGGCGAAGAATGGAGGTCCTATAGGACATGATTTCTTTTGGTTTTGGATGCAAATTTTGGGGATTGGGGGACAAAATTTGTGTTTGGCCCTGGTTTTGTTAGAGTTAGCACCAGCTAAGTCTGGGTCATTGGTACAGTATAAAAATATATCATTCGATTGAAGGCTGTACTACTATATTTATCATAGAACTTCCGGTTTTCCGTTTCCATGTTTTGTCCGCTACCAAAAGAGTTTGAAATAAGAGAACACTTTAGGCAGACCATCTGAGTTGAAATTTTGGAACATTGTAAAATTAATTTTCTATGCCATGCAATTATATTCAGTGTCAAATTGATCTATTCCAATCTTATCACCTTTAGTGTCCAAAAACCTTGTAATATGAAACGTGTGCTACCAAAATCTCATGTCAACATTTTATCCACAACATAAACATTCCCTCATGGTTAGAACCATTAGATTATCGAAATGAGACCCAAACCCTTTTGAAATTACAGATAAATGAACTCATTAACCAAAATAATTGTGGTTTTGTTCACGCCTTTCATTGACTGCCTATCAGATTGGATTCAATCATCAAATAAGGCCCCACAAAGTAGATATTCTGTTTCTCAGGCCTTGTAAAATTGCATGTGGGTGGGAGGTTTTTTATTTTATTTTTTATTTTTGTAATAACTTCTTTGTCATCAAAAGTTCATGCCCTTGGTTTTATTTTATGTTTTAGGCCTCATAATCTACAGAATAGCATGGGTGGTGGTGTATTTCACTGAAGGGATAAATTTATCATTATTTTTAACTTGGGTAAAATATCAGACATAAACCATTTTATTTTTATTTTTTCAAGTTTGCATTGGTTATAAAGAGAATTCAGCAGCCAAAAGGATCATGCAGGAGGGCCTGAGAAACAGATTTTTAACTTTTTTAGGCCTATGCAATAATTGTTGTAAAATCAACCAGTTCCGTTAACAGTCAACCTTCCCAGAAACTTACTACAGGAGGATGATAGATTCAAAACAAACATAGAATGAACATTTACACATGCTAAACCAAATCAGTTGGTCAATACAAATTTAGTTTTGATGGTTTGTCCAATCTTTGTTGCCATAGTTCCATTTAGTTGAGCATTCAAAAGGCAGTTGTCATAACTAAACACCAGAAATTATCCACATGATTCCAAATAAATACATAAGGATAGTTTTTTCCCTAGTTTATCAATGAAATCATTTTTGTGAATTTGGAAAGAATATTAAATCATTTTCAACAGAATTATGATATAATTACTACAAAATGTGCACATTCAACATGTTTCATTGATGAAGTCACTTGTGCTTCCATACCGGATGCCCCTAACTGTATGGAGTAGACCCCTGCTGAACTTTCTTCATCAAAACAAAAACAAGACAAAATGGCAGCATTTGGGAATTGTAGATTCCATGGATTGGAATTAGTCTTACTGCTCATTCTTCTCATGAATGATAAAAAGATTTCTCAGAGCCTGTGCTAGAAGGATTGCAAAATACGACCATTAAGCTATTTTAAGGTAGTTTATTGTCAAAATTTTGGTCTCTTACTTATGCCATAGCAGACTTTCAACCATGGGACAACAGTTCCATAGCAAATTTCAGCTGCTGCATGTTCAGTGTTTCTTTCCAAACATTTTGATATATAATTTATTGAGGTTATTTCTTTCTGGCCATTTTTAGACTTTGGAGAAAATTTCCTGACATTTGACCAAAATTAGGCTGGATGACCCATCAACCAAACATTAAATTTCACTAATAATGTCCATTCAAACAAGAAGACAACCTTAAACAAGCGGGATGTTACATCCCAATGCTCACCTACATTCGCGCTTGATAATGTCGTTCCAGTGTAACATGCCTAATATTTAGTTAATATAAATCATTAACTGGGCATCAAATGATTAATGTGGTTTATGTGATGGCTTTGGAAAGTCTATATTTCTGCATTTATTATATATCAATTCAACATAGAATCATTGGATATAAAAGCATTTTTTTCTTTTAGAAATGTTTATGATTAAGAATATGAATCGTGAGGCCAGATATTAAATCATAAATAAGAATTAGGAAAGGCTTTCATAAATCACTGAAATTGTTATTGAAGAACATTCATTGGTTAAAGAGGAGTTGCGGAAAAACATTCGTTCAAGAAAGTGACTATAAGTCCCAACAAAAATATATCACATCAACAACTAAAATAAGCCTTAATGTTACTAGTAAGTATTAAAAAAAAAAAGTTAAAAAAATTTTTTTTAAAGAAAGTAAATATAAGTCCCCAAAATCCCCCTCAAATTCCTCAAATATGCATGTAATAAGGGCGCAACGTTACCGCAATGTAGTTCAGTAACCCATGCGTACAATATCAATTGCCTGGAAAGACACATAAAAACAGAACTCACTTTAACACCTCACCTTAACACAAACTTTTAAAACTTAAAATTGAGTAAGTCAGAGAAAAACGTGAACATTGTGAATGAAAAAAAGAAAAGAAATCAGTTAAATTTCTGCATACAGTAGGGTTAATACCTACAGTTGTTATTGAAATGAGAAAATAAACAGTAATGAGAGGTGAAGGCACCACAATCTGCACAAAAGCTGACTTTAACGCAAATTCTTACAACACCTAAATGCTAATTCTTACAAGTTTTGGAGAAAATCAGCCTCAAATATGCATGTAATGAGGGTTAAATATTACTGCAATGGAGTTCAGTAACCCAAGTGTAGAATATTAATCGCCTGGAAAGACACATAGAAACACAACTCACCAAAACTCAAAGTTTACTAAGTTTTACAACTTAAAATTTACTAAGTCCGTTAAAAACATGAAAATTTTGATTGAAAAAAAGAAAATTTCTGTTAAATTTCTGCATACAGTAGGGTTAATACCTACAGTTGTTATTGAAATATGAAAATCAACAGTAATGAGAAGTTAAAGCAGCACAACATGCAGAAAAGCTGACTTTAACGCAAATTCTTACCACACCTAAACGCACATTCTTACAACAACTTTTGGCAGAAAATTTTAGGTGAAATTTGGAAAAAAGTCGTAGTATCAGGGTTAAATACTGTTCTGATCGTCCCTTACAACCTACATATGCAATATCAAAGGCCTGAGCCCACTGATCTTTGAGAACTCACCTTAACACCTCACCTTAACACAAACTTTTAGAACTTAAATTTTACTAAGTCCGAGAAAAACATGAAAATTTTGACTGAAAAAAAAGAAAATTTCCGTTAAATTTCTGCATACAGTCGGGTTAATACCTACAGTTGTTATTGAAATATGAAAATCAACAGTAATGAGAAGTTAAAGCACCACAATCTGCACAAAAGCTGACTTTAACGCAAATTCTTACAACACCTAAACGCTAATTCTTACAAGTTTTGGCAGAAAATCAGCCTCAAATTCCTCAAATATACATGTAATGAGGGTTAAATATTACTGCAATGGAGTTCAGTAACCCAAGTGTAGAATATTAATCGCTTGGAAAGACACATAGAAACACAACTCACCTAAACACAAAGTTTACAAAGTTTTACAACTTAAAATTTACTAAGTCCGAGAAAAACATGAAAATTTTGAGTGAAAAAAAAGAAAATTTTCATTAAATTTCTGCATACAGTAGGGTTAATACCTACAGTCGTTATTGAAATATGAAAATCAACAGTAATGAGAAGTTAAAGCAGCACAAGCTGCACAAAAGCTGACTTTAACACAAATTCTTACAACACCTAAACGCAAATTCTTACAACAACTTTTGGCAGAAAATTTTAGGTGAAATTTGGAAAAATGTCATAGTATCAGGGTTAAATACTATTCTGATAGTCCCCTACAACCTACATATGCAATATCAAAGGCCTGAGCCCACTGATGTTTGAGAAATTAACCTTAACTTTAAATCTTACAATATTGGACACGCCGGACGCCGACGCCCGAGGTTATGACAATAGCTCACCACATCTTACAGATGTAGGTGAGCTAAAAACAATAAAGGAGCATTAACTAACAGACGATAAATATCCCAAAATGTGCACATATACATTTTTATGTTACTACTTTACACCACATTTTGAAGAAACCGAACAATTTTCATGACAGATGAATGGATAGGAAAACTGACAGACAGCTGTATGAAGAGACAAACATTATCCCACATTTCTTCCCCTCCTTCGTTGATAAGGGATAACAATATCAATAGTAACGCCCAAAACCAGCCAGCGTTACTCGCAAAAATCACCATTCAATTTTCATTATTTTTTCATTTTTTGTCTCAAAAACATAGCTTATGACCCCCTCATTGGAACAAAAGAATTGAGCTTGTTCCAATGAGGGAGCATAAGCTATGTTTTTATGCAAAAATGAAAAAAAAAATTCATTATTCAAGTATTTTGTTTGCAAGTGTCGTCTGCCTTTCGTGTTAGGCAAAGGGTCAACAGGAGTAAATAAATGACAGGAATTTGGTTTCCTATATTCTAGTGATAAACTGAGTATTTATTCTACTATTTACAGTTTGTACTAGATATAATAGACTAAATGCTTACATTGGATGTATTGAAGCCGAAGATGTTAAAAATATTACAAATTTATTGACAGTTACGGTATTTCTTTGATAGATCATGAGATTTATTATTCAATTCACAGAAAATTACTCTAATCTTTAGGCAATTAATAGATCAAACTTGTACTGAAAGTAAATTGTTTGGTGTTTGGAAATTATATTCAAATAACAGGTTTATTCAAATATGAAATATCCAATTAAACAGGATCCACTGTACTAAGAGCTCTTCTCAACAATGAAAATGTTATCAGATGACACTGACTAATGCAGTACGAAGGCTGATCTCATCATTTTAAAATACAGCTTACTGCCTCAAATTTCTTAACTGGAGCCCTGTCTACGCACTGTACTAAGCATATATTCTGCATACCTCATAAAGTATTGACTCCTTCCATCCTGCTGGGGAAAACAAATTTCTTGCAACTGGAGTATGTATAACTTTGGTATTTTTAACCAACTTTTCTTCTGCTCTGTAAACTGAATCAACCTTTTGACCAGTGATTTTGAGAATTTGATTTTTATGAATTTGTCATCAAATCAATAAACTGCACTTTGAAAGGAAAATTGTAAAATTACTTTAACCCTTTGCTAACAAATCTGTCGAATTCATCCATGTAATTTACAAACTCAGCGGTTGAAAGAAAAAACAATTTTTCATAAAATTTCAACAAAAGTATACCTTGGACTGGATACCTTGGAATGCATGTATCAAGCTCATTCCAATGATGAATCACATTATATGATGATATGAAATATTTTTGAAAAGAAATATTATAATCAATTCAACTAATTTTGATATCATGTGCATGTGTTAAAGGGTTAACCCTCTTCTTTATGTAATGGCCACAATCATCAAAGCAATTCATAAATATGCCAATCAAAATTTTTTTTTTTCAATTTTTGCCCCCAAAACGTGGCTTAATAATATTAGACTATCAAAATTAATTCAGCACTTAACTGGTTGACATATAATTTGGGTAAATTTTTCATTTTAACCCTTTGCACTATGATTTCAAAATAATGAAATTTTATAATAAGGAGCAAATTTTTCTTTTAATGCAACTTGGAATTTAACCAATTCAACATTGTTTGACAGAGCTCTTGAGCTCCGTCAAACAACATTGAATTGGTTAAATTCCTAGTTACATAATGGGAATACTCTGTAGCTTGAAACATAGATATATCGACATCAGTGTGCAGAATGTTAAACTGACATTACTTTATTTATAGAGATTGAATAGAGTAAAGGGTTAAATGAAAAGTTCACTTTTTTTCGTTTTATTAGAATCCCAAATATTTGTCTCAAACATAACCTGGCAAACTGCAACATGAAATATTTATGTTCCAATAAGACTAAAATCCTCCTCCTCTGATGGGACAAGAGCTCGCTTAGTATATTCTATGTTTATGGCTCAAGTGGCAAATGTTACCGTCTGACGACACAACACAAAATATTTGAAATGACATCTCCCATTTCATAACTGCTTCATCAATGGAGTGACTAGCAAACCGCTTAATTTTTCTGGATGTTTCACCTCTGCAGCAGACGGTGTTCCGGATGAAGTGTTATTTAAATTACAAATCGATTTGAACTAAGATGGAATGAGTTTATCTTGTTTATTGATTATTTATCCAGTGCCACAGTGGATACATGAGAGGTTTATTTCCTAAACCTGTGATCGTTAAAAGTTGCCTTGAACAAGGCAACTTTTAACGATCACATGTTTAGTAAATAAGCCTCTCGTGTTTCACAATGTAGGTTTTAGGCTATGGGTAGTTTCTTATTGGAACATATACATTATTGTGATGAGTTGACGGTAACATGGTTTGAGGTTTGCGGCTTGGAGTGTATGTTCAACCAAGATGCTTCGTGTCTCGGTTGAACATAAGCTCCAAGCTGCAAACCTCAGAATATGTTACCGTCACCTCATCACAATAATTTATAATGTTGCAACATAAAATATGACATAAAAAGACATGAATAAAAGAACACTCACCACATATCAATAGCTGTGGTGTGTGTTTTACTTCCAAATAGTAGTTCTGGAGCTCTGTACCTACAAAGGAATAAAAAACTGCTTCTGTTTCAACACATGAATAAATAAATGTTAAATGAAAATAAAAGTCAAATGTGTTTGTAACGCAGCATGTAACTATTTTTTGCAGATGTCATCAAGTTATAAAGCATGGCTCTCAAAAGTCTTAAAACAATATAGATATCAAAACAAGAAACAAACCACTGTGACTATACAAAATTATTCTTCAGTGCGATACATAGGGGATATCTAATGTTTTTGAGTGGATACCGAAAATTATCTCATTTGTGACTATGACAAATGTTTATTTTTCATAATCGAAAATAACCATTTGTCTCGGTCACGAGTGAGATAATTTTAGGTATGCACTCATAAACACTAGATTTTCTTTTTATTATACGCTTTTTAAAAGAATCTGATCATTCCTTTCAATAATTCCACTTGTTTCAACTTTGAATTGATCCATGAAAGTAAACAGCTGATGCACATTGATATGCGGAATTGATTTGATACTCGGAACAGGTAGCGTCTTGCAATCTGATTCAGATGGCAGGTTTCATGCATCAATTCAAGGTGAATACGTGTTGAATTATTGCTGGAAATGATCGGTATCCACTCAAAAACACTAGATTTTCTTTTCATTATAGGTTTTTAGAACAATTTGATCATTTCCTGTGATAATTTGACTTGAAGTTATGCTTTGAAAGCCACCATTTTGATTGATACTGTGAAAGGGAAAATTTCTATATCTTCACAGGGGAGGGGGGGGGGGGGAATGCAATTTCTATCTTTCCGCAATTTTTTCGATAATCTACCAGTTAGCGTATAATAAAATTTATTTATCCATTGTTTAGTGCTCAAGGTCCTATCAGCGTCTATGGCTATATTGTCACTACCACATGGGTCTGAAGCTTTCCTCCAAAATTGTCATTGTCGCAGTACCCCCTCCCCTCCCACTTCACTTCAGGCAAGTGGGAGGAGGGGACAATGGTCAGAGGATCCTAGTTAGGACTATGGAAGGCCACAAACAATACTCAACAACCTTTCAAATCTCATCTTTGTTTCCCCCACCCACCCCACAATCAAAAAAAAACAACTGGCTAGGACACCCTATATTATAGAATCCTGGCTACTTGCCTAATGTAATGAACATATATAGTTGGCCATCCTTTTGAGCAAAAGATTAAATAGAGAATCTCCAAGGAAAGCCAAGTTTATAGTGCCTCTGGCAAATTCCAGACATAATTTACTAGATGAGTTTCACAAGTTTCAGAGTAAAATGAGGTTGAATTGAAGATTCCATTTATCACTTAACCCTCTGCACATTGATTTCAAATGAAAGTGTCAAAGACACTGTAGCTTAACTTGACTGTGTGTAGTGTTTGATGAAAAGGATAATGTTCAATGTTTATGAAAGGATTATGAAATAAGACACGAATTGTGACAATTGAGAATAAGTTGATTTCTGTTCCCTACATGCGATGTTTTCCGTAAGAATAATTTGAGGTCTAGACTGTACTAAAGAAATAAACCCTGGGTTGAAGTCGCCCTCACAGTTAACGTATGTCAACCAAAGTTACCAAGTTACAGTAAAATCATTCCAAAACGAGTCACCCTACCAAGTTACAATGAAATCCCTTCATAAATATGACCCGTAGACTTTGCTAAAGAAATCTAGGTCACATGCCGGTCCGGCGGTAATGGTTGACCGATCGTGACCAAAATAGGAGAGTCTCATCTATATATCATACAGAGTCATCCTGCCAACTTAACGAAATCCCTTCATAAAAATGTGTAGACAGTTCTAAAGGAATCTAGGTCATGTGACCAGGTGGCGGTGACCAAAATAGGACAGTCTCATCTAGACATCATACCAAGTTATCCTTCATAAGTTACAATGAAATCGCTTCATTAATATGAACTGTAGACTGTGCTAAACAAATCTAGGTCATGTGCCCGTGCAGCCATCACGGTTGACCGATCACGGCCAAAATAAGATGTTCCCATCCAGACATTATACAGAGTCATTCTACCAATTTACAATGAAATGCCTTCATAAATGCAACATGTAGACTGTGGTAAAGGAATCTAGGCAACGTGCCCCTGCAGCCATCACGATTGACCGATTACGGCCAAAATAAGATGTTCTCATCTAGACATTATGCCGAGTCATCCAAGCAATTTACAATGAAATCCCTTCATAAATACGACCTGTCAAGTTAAGCTAAAAATCAAAATTTCTAGCAGCAAGTTTCTCCCATAATGTTACCCTGAATTGGTTAAATTCCTGGTCGCATTATGGGAAAAAATTGCTCTTTGATATTTCAGTATTATGACATCACAGTGCAAAGGGTTAATTGAAAACCTGATAAAAGATGCCTGAATAGATCGGGAAACCAACAGCACTTTCAATGAGGTCTCAAATTACATTGTTGAAAACAATCTATTGTTTGGCAGAGTCTCCACTCCGAAGATTAGTACCCACTGACACAGATATTTTGAATAATTCAATAACATTTTATTGAAACAAAGATTCGAAATACAAAAGCCATATCATTTTGATATATAGCATAAACAATGAAGAAAGATATACAAGTGCAAAAACCTTGTGAGTGGTGGCTAAGTGGATAAGTGTATTGGTCTCTCATGCCAGAGGACTTGGGATCGATCCTCGGTCAGGGAAAGTTCCGGTGTCCAAACACTCTCTGCCAGCATCAATTGTGGGGGTTGATGCTGCCACAGCATACCATCCTATTGGGTGGGGATGTATAATGGCTGTTCTCTGTGCAGAGAGAGACACACTCCATACAGGCTCAAGATATCTTCGTAGTATTCAAGAAGAGCGAGGCCATGAAGTTACCGCTAAGAAGGTCATCCCACACACCTGTGCCATTGAGCCAAGTAGAGGCATTAATATGAGTTGCATAACTTGCTCGCCAATCCTTGTAAAACAAACAAGTGTTTGGTATTAGTCTCCTATGGCGCTTTTGTGACATAAGGTGTTTTTGTCACATGAGACATGACCACAGTCAGCAGGAGTATCAGACTGGGGGGGGGGCAGTTTTGGTAAAATAATTGGGGACGGTTCGGCCTGGGGATGGTTCGGCTTGGGGACAATTCGGGTTTCATGACTACAGTCAACAGGAGTGTCAGACCTGGGGGTGGTTTGGGTAAAATACAGGTTATCAGACAGGATTTCAAATGTGAATGGAATCTAAAAACTGAGTATGGAGAGAAGTGTAGCTTGAACCATGTTGGAGGGAGGGGTGGTAACATTAAAATAGAGAAAAAAAAGCCTAAAAAACACAGCAAAAATGGCCGCAATTCCGCCATTTTTGTGTTTGGCCCTTGATAACTTTGAGTTTGCACCAGCTAAGTCTGGGCCATTGGTAAGTATAAAAAATATACAAATTACTTTAAATTCATAATATTTTATACTATAACCCAATGGCCCAGACTTAGCTGAATCGTAAAAAGGCAGAGGGCCTAGGACTTCAGAATTAGTAGACCAACATAGTTCCAAGCCTGTAATCCAAGGTGAAAGGAAATTAAATTTAAAAAAGAATTACATGTATGTCTCTCTATACAGTAATAGAGAAGACATATCATAAATAAGGAGCCAAATTCAAGTAATTCCGTATTCTTAGCATGAAGACTATGCTAATTGGATGTAACGAGTTCCCAATTTTTAAGGCTAGTCCGGACTAAGCCCCAGAAATTAGGATGGCATATTTGAGAATTAGAGGATATCCCCCACAAACATATGCCATATACAATAAAACACAAGCTGTATCCAGGAAATAATCTACAGACAAAACAGCTTCACTCATAGTTACATACTTATCAAGCCGGAAGAGAGGTAAAAAATCCCCTCCCCCCCTTTTTTGAAGGAAAGTGCTCTGGAATCAGTAAAAGCGGTACCAAATAACAATATAAATATTTGTCGAATAGATACCCAGGAATTAATTATTATTAATAAATTGGTGCTTAATGCCACTTCAGAAGCGAAGGCTCTAGCGGCGATCCCGGTAATTAATATCGCACGCTTGTAACGTATATCGGAGTCGGCATACGCAAATAGGTCGAAAACCAGTGATATAATATAACATACACATGTCCAATAGAATCACAATGGACAATCTCTGGAGAGTAAACAAATATTATGCGCGTGAGCAATGAAATCCTGCATGTAATCATCTGAATACCAGTTAACTGACTAGACAGCCTCCCAGGTACCCAAAGGCTAGCAATTTATTGATGATGAATCATATGCTCGTATATGACATATAGACGAACAACCACAGGAAACCAACCAACTAGAAAGTGGATGTGCCCATGAGGTCGCCACAGAAAACGACCCAGCTGCCAATCGAGAAGTCATGAAATGCATGTATGTAATGCATACGAGGCTAACGGGAAGACAATTATGTCTTGCCCGGTAATTGCCTCTTAACACAATTATGTCTTGCCCGGTAATCGCCTCTTAACACATTGGGAGTGTGGGGGTGGGGTGGGGTGGGGGTTGGGGGGGTGGTGGGGGTGACTATGAATTTGAAATCATATCGAACCCCCACCCCCCCCCCCCACCCCCCACCCATATTACTTGAATTGTTCTTGTGTTAGTCATCAAATAGTATAGGGACTGCAAGGCTCCCTCGCGTCTGACTGACTCCATAATGCCACTGTGGGCGGAGAAGGACAAGAAGAACAAATACTTCCCCTGATAAAGAAGGTCCTCTCATGGAGGATGCTTCCGGGAAACGTCCCATAACAGACACTTGAGAAGATTGATCCAAGGTTTCTGTGACGACAGAGGTGCTACTATCAGGTTTTCGCAACGAGACTGTTTGATCTTAACAGAATCTGCTGAATCAACGGAGTTGGAGGATACACCTATCCTATCATTCCGTCCCATAAGATCAACAGAGCGTCTACTGCATACGCTCGATGATCTGGACATGGCGACATGAACGTCGGTAACTAATTGTTCCGGTGTGTCGCAAACAGATCTATCATGGGACGATCCCACTGGTAGCAAATCTGCCTGAATATTCGCTTGTTGATAGTCCGGTCCGATGGCAACAGGCGACCTTTCCGAGAGAGTGAGTCTGCTAGTACATTCAGACGACCCAGTATATGACGGACAGAAAGATGAACATGATGATTCATGACGTATAGGAGAATATTCTCCGTTAATTCGCATAATGGCATTGAATGAGTGTCGCCTTGGTTCCTGATGTTAGCTACTACTGTCGAATTGTCCAACAAAATTTGAACATGGACATCCGCTATTATGTGAATCCAATGTTGTAGCGCTAGCCATATTGACATAATCTCTTTGATGTTTATGCACTGTTCTAGGAACCGAGGGTCCCAAAGACCCTGACACCTCAAGTCTGCAGGACTTAGGCTGCGCCCCAACCCGTCTGACTTGCATCAGTCATAATCGTGAAAGCCGGATCTGGCAGTTGCATCGGAACTCCCTGAGTTAACCACTGAATATCTGCCCAAATCTGAATGTTTTGTTTTACTATGTCCGTTAAAACAATACTGGTTTCGAGCGAATGCGTCTTCACAGTCCAGTTCTGAGTAAAGAATATCTGGAGGGGACGCGTGCGCAGACGGCTCATCAGAATAAGATCCGCAGCCACTCCGCACAGCCCCATCAGTCACATGAATTCCCTCGCTGTTAATGCGTCTGAGTGTAGACAAAAGCGAGCATAACAACTGAAAAATTTCGCTCTGGGTAACGATGTACGAACCAGATTGTTGTGAGTCTCGAAGCTCATTCAAAAGTGAGTGAACGACTTGGACGGAGCTAGATCCGACTTTTCTCGTTTACGATGAAACTGAGACGTCGGAGCAAAAGAAGCAGACTCTAAACATCGTTCTGAAGAATAATTCTGTTGCCGTATCTCTGTAGAATGTCGTCCAAGTAAGCCAACGTTACTGCAGACGAATGAGCTCGGAAGTATGACATTACCGAGTTCATTATTCGAGTGAATGCCCAGGGAGCCAGGTTCAGACCAAAGCTCATTGCTCTGAACTGATACACCTTCCCTTGTACGGTGAACAGCAGGTACTTTCTGAATGCCGGATGTACCAGGACATGAAAGTATGCATCCTTTAGATCTATGCTTGCTGCATAGTCGTTCACTCGAACACTTGCTCTTACCGACCGAATGGTCTCCATATAGAATTTTGGAGCCACTATAAGCTTGTTTATCTAGCTCAAGTCTATTACTGGTCGGAATGAGCCGTCTGGCTTTGGTACGAGGAACAGGTGACTGTAAAAACCCTGAGAATCCTGATTCTTGATGACTTCTATTGCTTCCTTCAATAATAGAGCATGTACCTCTGCTAGGAGAGACTCTCTTTCGATAGGATCCGACGGAAGGTCTGTCCAACGCAGACATCTTGTTAGTGGGGGTGCCGCTTGGAATGATAGCCTTAGGCCGTCCAAGACTACACTTCTCACCCACTGATCTTCCATGACTGCTGTCCAGTTTCTCGCGAAGATGATACCCTTCCGCCAACTGGCAAGCAATAGAGGTCTTGAACATCACCTGTATGACCTGCAAGGCTTACGGGAGGAGAACTACGTCCTCCCCATGAAGAACCTCGTCCCGGAGGTGTCTGACCGATAGTCCCGATCAGACCTACGCCCCTTTCCCGAGTCGCTATATTGACGACTTCCAGAGTAATTGTAAGAGGGTTTCTTATACCCTCGTGAGGAATTCCCTTTTGATGTTTAGATCTGGAATGTCCTCCTTTACTCTTGTCTGCTGAAGCGGGTTGATGAGCCGCCGACTTCAATAGCAGATCACTTGATGCTTTCTTAGTAGCCTGATCATAGACTAACAAAAGCTTGTCATCCAAAATAGTATGTCCGGAGACCGGTGCGACCCGAAGAGAGCTTTTAACCTTGTCATCTATAAGTGATGGCGACGCACAGGCAGCATCACGTCGGATTAACTCCAGATTAGCCACTGTAAGGGCGGAGTTATATACGTGGTATACAAATTGCCCTGGAAAGAACTCTAAGAGGGGTACAAACGTCCACAAATTCCTTCCCGTTGAGGCATTGCGTCATAGCTCTGGTAAGGTGATCTGTGTAAGACATTGCTTCCAAATTCGCTCTACTTGATGAAATTGCCATTGTAATTGTGTCTGAGCGAATAGTGAATGATGCAGGCAAGGATACATCTAGATCCCTGGGCTGCTCATTCAAACATAGAGGAGCTCTCTGAACATCTTCTCCAACCGTTTTTAAATGAACGTAGTCCATGAATCGGTATGTTTATGGAAGATGTAGTTAAGAAACCGCCCTTTCCTTGCACTCGAGAGGTGAATACGGTGTTGTCTACATGGCCAAAGGCCTGCGACACCTACCTAGACTGAACCGGAAAAGAAAGAACTTCTTCCTTTCTCCGTATAAAGTCTGCGTCCAACAACGCCAGCGGTTTCTCACTTATCGTCACTGCATTCTGATTTGTCGGAATAAATTCAGGGTAGTATTGATGGATGAAATCCATCGCAACCCTGTGCTGTTCCAAAAGGGAAGGGTAATCCTCTTCCTTATCCCTTTCACCATCCGAGAGAATTAGTTGTGAATCTTGGTCCATTGCATCTGCGTGAACAAACGACTGGAACGACCCAGCACCGTCCGACAGCTCAGGTTCTGAGTCTGAGGGAGGCTGCATCTGCACTTGCTGGGATGCTGCAATCAGCTGCGCAATCTGTGACAGCAAGTCCGTCATCGAGGCCTGAGGAGCAGTGGTCTTCTGTTTCCTAGCCGCTTGCTGCTCCTGGGACAGTGTGTCGGAGACGGATCTCTTCTCCGTATGTCCCAATAATCAAGGCCTCGTCTCCCTAGCTACCGGATGGTCCGACTTCATGGGCGAAGAGTGGTCCCTTCTTCGCGCAGCAAGCTGAATATCCAAAGTCGGGTAGCTAGGATGTGGTGGTGTGTGCTTTAATAACGTAGCGGAGGAAGCCGTGACTGAAGCCGACCCCGGCTGCAGACTATAAGGAGCGTCCCAAGTAGTGGGCGGACGTATGCTCCGTCTCGTGCAAGTTTCCAACCAGAAAACTTCATTTCGGCTTGTGAAACGTAGCAGAGGAAGCCATGACTGAAACCGACCCTAGCTGCAGACTAAACAGAGCATCCTGAGTGGAGGGCGGACATATGCTCCGACTCGTGCATGTTTCTCATAACAACATTTGGCCCCAAATGTTGTTAGGTTAGAGAAGGGCCTCTCCTGCTCGCGGTCTATTAGACCTTGCAGAGTAAAAGAAACTTGCCTACTTCCTCCTTATTTCTGTTATCGCTGGGTGAGCTTATTTATATTAAAGTGCTCTCTCTAGCCACATCTACATTTTCTTCGACCGCAACTGACTTACCTGGCGTCACGGCACCCACGGACGGAGTACCTCTTCACCGGTCAAGCTAACTGTTTGCAAGAGATTAAAACCCTTAACAAAAGGCCCTAACTCTTGCAATCTTGTGCACTGCAGCGAGCTCTATATGCTCAACGGAGCGTGACACTGGTAGCACACTCGGATGGGTGTCAGAATATCATCACCATGTTCATGCTCCTCTGAAATAGAAACTGCCAAAATGAATTATAACGTGGTGAGAGGCCTGGCCTCAGAACTTCACCACCAGCCACGTACCATGACACTCGTCTTCAACATTAGTCATCCCAGTGAACACAAGAATGAAAAGAGTCCACAGGAGTGCATCGATTAAAGTCGATATCAGTCCTGCAAACTCCACAACAAAATATATAATTAAGATACATGAATAATAGCAATCAAAATTAAATTCAAAATAATTTTGGGAAATTTTTTTTTTTTAAAATCGCCTAAGTTCCCAAAGGGAACATAAGAGCCCAAAGGTATCCCGACAGAGCCTAAGTGTGAACAAAAACCAAATTTTTTGAGCTACACTACCGGAATAATAATCCATGTATCCTACAGTAATAGAATATAAAAAACTACCTATATATGAGGACGCTGTCAATGTAAACAATGCCAAAGTAAACAAGACATCAGGCACACAAAAAGGCCCAAAGTCAGAAACCAATTTAAATGTTACCAGATGCAAAGCTAGATCTTCATACAAAGAAGAAACGATACATCAGATAGAGGCAAGACTAAATGACCTAACACCCCTAGGGTGAGGACGTAACCATGGGGAAAAACATAAAAAAATTCTGTAATACATGTTAAACTCCCAAGAAATTTAATAAAAAAATTTCAATGAAAGTGTCAATGACACTGTAGCTCAACTTGTTTAAGACATGTACATGTATAGTATGTGACACAGCAATGACAAACATCTAGGTAATGACCTGATAACAAAGGTATATGTAAAGTATTGTAACGGTCTGTACATAAATGCTGACCATAGCCTGTAACAAATATATAGGTAAAAGTTGGGTGACAGTTAGATGCTAAACTAGAAAAGAAATTTTTGAGTCCCAGAGTGGGTCGGACTGAACCCAAAAATATTTGTTCTCATAGCACAGTGATAGCAAAGGCACCAAAAACACTCATTCCTATCAGAAGGTGATAACAAAGTTTTGTGAAGATCAGTTCATAAATACAGACTCTAGCCCGAGCGGTATTGACATGTGTACTTACTGTGTATAAGTAGCACTGAATAAATCAAAGTTCATCTAATTTGCATAATTTCTGCACGAGAAAAAAACCTGTATTATATGTGATGTATTCCATGTTAATAAACATTCCTACAAAAATTTATTCAAATCAGAACTTTCATACAGAAGTTCTGTACAAAAAACTGATTGCACTAATTTTGGTACAAAAAGGCTGCTGGTGGCCATCTTGAATTTTGGACAGCACCCAAAAACACTCGTTCTCATCCAACGGTGATAAGAAAGGTACCCAAAAAGTTTCGTTACAACCAGTTCATAAATACAGCCTCTAGCCTGAGCCGTATAGAAGATGTGTACAAAAATCTGATTGGACTTAATTTTGGTACAAAATGGCTACTGGCAGCCATCTTGAATTTTGGACTGCACCCAGAAACACTCGTTCTTATCCCAAGGTGATAATAAAGGTACCCAAGAAGTTTCGTGAAGATTGGTTCATAAATACAGACTCTAGCCCGAGCTGTATTAACATGTGCACTTACTGTGTATAAGTAGCAGTGAATAAATCAAAGTTCATCTAATTTGCATAATTTCTGCTCGAGGAAAAAAACCTGTATTATATGTGATGTATTCCATGTTTCTAAACATTCATACAGAAATTTATTCAAATCAGAACTTTCATACAGAAGTTCTGTACAAAACACTGATTGCACTAATTTTGGTACAAAATGGCCACCGGCAGCCATCTTGAATTTCAGACTGCACCCAAAAACATGCGTTCTCATCTCAAGGTGATAACATAGGTACCCAAGAAGTTTCATAGAGATCGGTTCATAAATATGGCCTCTAGCCCGAGCCGTATTGGCATTTGCAGTTACAGTGCTGAAAGTAACATTAAATAGATCTAAGTTAGTCTAATTGGCATAATTTATACACGAGAAAAAAAACCTGTATTATATGTGATGTATACCATGATACTAAACATTCACGCAGAAAATTATTCAAATCAGCCCTTTCATATGGAAGTTCTGCGCAAAAATCTGATTGCACCTAATTTTGTACAAAATGGCTGCCAGCGGCCATCTTGAATATCCGGACCGGACCCAAAAACACTCGTTCTCGTCCCACGGTGATAACAAAGGTACCCAAGAAGTTTCATAAAGATCGGTTCATAAATACGGCCTCTAGCCCGAGCTGTATTGGCATTTGCACTTACAGTGCTGAAAGTAACACTAAATAAATCAAAGTTAGTTTAATTTGCATAATTTACGCACGAGAAAAAAACTGTATTATATGTGATGTGTTCCATGTTACTAAACATTCATACAGAAATTTATTCAAATCAGAACTTTCATACAGAAGTTCTGTACAATGAAAGTGTCAATGACACTGTAGCTTAACTTGTGTGTTGTGTTTGATGAAAAGGATAATGTTCAATGTTTATGAAAGGATTATGAAATAAGACAAGAATTGTGATAATTGGGAATATGTTCATTTCTGTTCCCTGTATGCTATGTTTTTGATAAAAATAATATGAGGTGTACACTGTACTAAAGAGCTGAGGGGTGGGTTAATATGACCTCACAGTTAATTTATGTGGCCCTCACAGTTAACGTATATCAATGAAAGTTACCAAGTTACAGTGAAATTATTCCAAAATGAGTCATCCTATCAAGTTACATTGAAATCCCTTCATAAATATGGCCTGTAGACTGTGCTAAAGGTTTTCGGGCTTCAGGCCTCAGGCCCCTGTAGCAGGCAATATCCCAATTGCGTCCAAAGAGGATGTTCTCATCTAGACATTATATGAAGTCAACCTACCAAGTTACAATGCAATCCCTTCATAAACATGACCTGTAGACTGTGCTAAAGGTTTTTGGGCAAGGGGCTCGGGCAGCCATCATGGTTAAATGATTGCAACGCAAAGGGGACATTCTCATCTGGGCATCATCTGGAGTGATCCTACAAAGTTACAATGAAATCCCTTCATAAATATGACCTGTTGACTGTGCTCAAGGTTTTCGGGCTTCGGGCCCCTGAAGCTGTCACAGTTGACCAATTACGACCAAAAGGGGATGTCATCATCTAGGCGTTATATGAATTCAAACTTCCAGGCTACAATGAAATCCTTCTATAAATATGACCTATAGACTATGCTAAAGGTTTTGGGATTTTGGGCTCAGGCAGCCATTAAGGCTGAATGATCGCGACCAAATGGGGACATTCTCATTTAGACATTATTTGGAGTCATCCTACCAAGGTACAATGAAATCCCTTCATAAATTTCACCTGCAGACTGTGCTAAAGGTTTTCAGGCTTTGGGCCCCTGAAGCTGTCACAGGTGACCAATCACGACCAAAAGGGGATGTCATCATCTGGGTGTTATATGGAATCAAACTTACAGGTTACAATGAAATCCTTCTATAAATATGACCTATAGACAATGCTAAAGGTTTTGGGGTTTTGGGCTAGGGTAGCCATTAAGGCTGAATGATCGCGACCAAAAGGGGATGTTCTCATTTAGACATTATTTGGAGTCATCCTACCAAGGTACAATGAAATCCCTTCATAAATTTCACCTGCAGACTGTGCTAAAGGTTTTCGGGCTTCAGGCCCCTATAGCCGTCACAGTTGCCTAATGGTGTCCAAAAGGGGCTGTTCTCATCTAGACATTATATGAAGTCAACCTACCAAGTTACAATGAAATCTTTTCATAAATATGGCCTGAAGACTGTGCTAAAGGTTTTCGGGCTTTGTGCTCAGGCAGCCATCATGGTTGAATGATCGCAACCAAAAGGGGACATTCTCATCTGGACATCATCTGGAGTGATCTTACGAAGTTACAATGAAATCCCTTCATAAATATGATCTGTAGACTGTGCTCAAGGTTTTTGGGCTTCGGGCACCTGTAGCCATCACAGTTGACCAAGCACGACCAAAAGGGGATGTCATCATCTAGGCATTATATGGAGTCAACCTAACAGGTTACAATGAAATCCTTCCATAAGTATGACCTTTTGCCTATGCTAAAGGTTTTTGGGCTCGGGCACCCATCAAGGCTGAATTATCGCGATCAAAATGGGACGTTCTCTTCTAGACAATATCTGGAGTCATCCTACCAAGTTACAATGAAATCCCTTCATAAATATGACCTGTAGACAGTGCTAAAGGTTTTCGGGCTTCAGGCCCCTGTAGCCATCACAGCTGCCCTATCACGTCCAAAAGGGGACTTTCTCATCTAGACATTATATGAAGTCAGCCCACCAAGTTACAATGAAATTCCTCAATAAATATGACCTGTAGACTGTGCTAAAGGTTTTAGGGTTTTGGGCTCGGGCAGTCATCAAGGTTGGCAGATCACGCCCAAATGGGGAAATTCTGATCTAGACATCATAAGGAGTCATCCTACCAAGTTGCAATGAAATCCCTCCATATTAAACATGACCTGCACACTGTGCTAAAAGTTTTGGGGTTTCGGGCTTGAGCAGCCATTACGGTTGACAGATCATGCCCAAAAGTGGACGTTCTCATCTAGGCATTATACAGAGACATCCTACCAAGTTACAATGAAATCCCTTCATAAACACGACCTGTACACTGTGCTAATGGTTTTCGGGTTTTGGGCACGGGCAGCCATACCGGTTGACAGATCGCGACCAAAAGGGGACATTCTCATCAAGACATGACCCCAAACCTGCATATGAAATTTCGTGATGATCAGACAAGAACTGCGGGGTGTAGCCCGTGCTAAAGGAAAATGTGAACAGACTTCCGCACACGTGATGGCAATAGCTTATCTTGACTTTGTCAAGTTAAGCTAAAAAACTGATTGCACTAATTTTGGTACAAAATGGCCACCAGCAGCCATCTTGAATTTTGGACTGCACCCAAAAACACTTGTTCTCGTCCCAAGGTGATAACAACAGTACCCAAGAAGTTTCACACAGATCGGTTCATAAATACGGCCTTTAAATTATTCAAATCAGAGCTTTCATATGGAAGTTCTGCGCAAAAATCTGATTGCACTTAATTTTGGTACAAAATGGCTGCCAGCGGCCGTCTTAAATTTCGGACCGGACCCAAAAACACTCGTTCTCGTCTCACGGTGATAACAAAGGTACCCAAGAAGTTTCGTAATGATCGGCTCATAAATATGGCCACTAGCCGGACCCGTGTGTACGGCACGACGGACAGACAGGCGGATGGATGACGGGCCATGACAATACCTCAAATTTGGCTTTGCTAAAGTTGAGCTAATAAAAAATAGCCAAAAAGCTTAAGAGTTTAACAGGAAGGGTTCATGGAAGGATAGGGAAGGAATACTTAACAAACAGTGGAATAATCATTAACAAAAATGATGACGTCAGGCGTATGTCCCAATTATGAAACATAAAATAATTTCCTAATTATTATAAAGTTACAGCCCTGAACATCTAAAACCACCTTTGAACACTTCCATCATCCAATAACAGCCTTGGATCCACCAATTCTTGCATTGATTTGTGTCTGGCATCCTCAGAAAAGAAGATTTTAAAGCACAGATGTCAGTTTATTGTTGCTGACTTTAGGGCCAAACAAAGAATGATGTTTGCGCCAATTCTGGTCACTTCCTGATGGCTGCGCATGCGCAAAGAGTAAAAGTATGGAGGACCAGATAGGACTTTTAATTTTCGGTTTTGCAGGCAAATTTTGGGGATTGGGGGGTTCAAAAATTTGTGTTTGGCCCTTGATAACTTTAAGTTTGCACCAGCCGAGTCTGGGCCATTGGGTTAAAGTATAAAAATATACCCCCACTTCTGGCTTACTAGAATGCACCTCTGAATGTTGAGCTTGAAAAACCAATAATAAATCCAAGATAACTTGGTTAAAATTGTCACAGATCAAATATTTTGAAATATGCATATGCCCACTTGTTAGTCATAATGTTTAAGAAGTTTCATCAAAATTGGTTTATTAATGAAGGAGGTGTTCCACACACAACTAGAAGGGGTATCAGTACCCCGTGGCTCACCATCAGGTGGCCAATTTAAAGGGGTGACGGAGTAAAAAAAAGTAAGTCCAAAGCCTGCACACAAAAGTCCAAAATTAAAGTAAATAATGAGCTAAAGGGTTAAATAATATAATAATAGCCCGAAGAAGCATGCTAACATAAAATAGGAACCATGGCAATATGCTACAAGGTAAGTCTCCATTTTGAAGAAAAGAAAGACAAACCTCAAAACCTGCACATAAAAGTAAAATACAAAAAAGTATCACATTTGTTTCAATGAGTTAAAATTGAGAAAAATACCTGGATAATGTCACAGTAACCACCATGGCAATATGCCAGTAAGGTGAAACTCTACCTGAAAAATATCCACTTGGAAGGAAAGAAAGAAAAACCTCAAAACCTGCACATAAAAAGTCCAAAAAGTATCACATTTGTTTCAAAGGGTTAAAATTTAGAAAAATACCCTGAAAATGTTACAGTAACCACCATGGCAATATGCCAGTGAGGTAAAACTCCACTTAAAAAAACTATCAACACCTGTACACAAAAGTCAAAAACCTGCACACAAAAGTCCAAAATTAAGGTAAATAAGCAGCTAAAGGGTTAAATAATATAATACTAGCCCCAAGAAGCATCCTAACATAAAATAGGAACCATGGCAATATGCTACAAGGTAAGTAGCCACTTGGAAGAAAAGAAAGACAAACCTCAAAACCTGCACATAAAAGTAAAAAAAAGTATCACATTTGTTTCAAAGGGTTAAAATTGAGAAAAATACCCTGAAATGTTAAGGTAACCACCATGGCAATATGCCAGTAAGGTAAAACTCCACTTGAAGACAAAATTTCAAAATCTGTACACAAAAGTCAAAAACCTGCACAGAAAAGTCAAAAACCTGTACACAAAAGTCCAAAATTCAAGTAACTAAGCATGGAAAGGGTTGAATAAAATATTACAATCCCTGAAAAGCATGCGGACATAAAAAAAAAAATCAAAATAAAAAAAATAATCAAAACCTGCACACAAAAGTTCAAAATGAACGCCGACGACGATGCCGCCGACATGAGGGCTATGCCATAGGCTCACACAACTATCGTTGGTGAGCCAAAAATCACGTGTAAATCTATATTAAATCTTCTAAGTTGAAGGGGAGGTAACCTCATAAAAATCACCACAGAGGGAAAATTTGGAAATATGCGCATGTTCACTCATTAGTCACCATGTTTAAGAAGTTTCAACGAAATCAGTTCAATAATGTAGGAGTTGTGCACACAAGAATCTCATTTGAAAATCCATAATAAATCAAAGTTCAAGGGAGATAACCCGGTTAAAAATGTTGCAGATGCGCATTTCACTTGCTAGTCATAATGTTTGAGAAGTTTCATCGAAATCGGTTCAATCATGTGGGAGCAGTTGCACACACACGCTTCTCATTTGAAAATTCATAATAAATCGAAGTTCAGGGGAGATAAGCTGATTAAAATTGTCGCAGGATGAAATTTTTTAGAATATACGCATGTTCACTTGCTAGTCATAATGTTGAGAAGTTTCATCGAAATCGGTTCAATAATGCAGAAGGAGTTGCACACAAGAATCTCATTTAAAAATCCATAATAAATCTAAGTTCAGGGAAGATAACCTGGTTAAAATTGTCGCAGATGAAATTTTTTTAGAATATGAGCATGCTCACTTGCTAGTCATAACATTTGAGAAGTTTCATCAAAATTGGTTTAATAATGTAGGAGGAGTTGCACACAAGAATCTCATTTGAAAATGCATAATAAATCTAAGTTTGGGGAAGATAACCTGGTTAAAATTGTCGCAGATGAAATTTTTTAGAGTATGTGCATGTTCACTTACTAGTCATAATGTTTGAGAAATTTCCTCAAAATCGTTCAATAATGTAGGAGGAGCATACAAGTTCAGATGAACAGAAGGCCTGGACGGACAGACAGGCCATCGACAATACAGCCCCCACTTCTCGGAAGTGGGGAAAAAAAAGGTCAAGGAGATAATTCATTTAAAAACTGTCAACCAAGAAATTGGAAAGAGTGCATGTGCCTCCATTTTAGTGAGTATGCATGAGATGTTTGATCAAAATTGCTCCATATTAAAACCCACGAGGGTTTGCACACACAAGAATTCAAAGAGATATAAAAAACTAGACCGAGTTATTTGTGTGCAAAGCACACAATGGTGTATCCCTGCATTTCCTTAGCAACACCTTAGCATAGTCTTAACGTTTCGAATTAATACCCAAGGAGCCTTTCGATGAAAACTGATTTTCTAACGATAAAAGTGGTTCCACTGGAACCACCTGGGGCAAAATCAAAATTACAAAACCTTCATGCAGATCTAGAAATGTTACCTGAACACATTAGCATAGTTTAAACGTTTTGAATTAAATACCCTAAGAGCCTTTTGATGAAAACTGATTTTCTAACGATAAAAGTGGTTCCACTGGAACCACCTGGGGCAAAATCAAAATTCCGAAACCTTCATACACATCTAGTGATGCTACATGAACACATTAGCATAGTTTATACGATTCAAATTAAATATCCTAGACGACATTCGATGAAAACTGATTTTCCAAATCAAAATTCCGAAACCTTCATGCATATCTAGAGATGTTACCTGAACACCTTAGCATAGTTTTAACGTTTTGAATTAAATACCCTAGGAGCCTTTCGATAAAAACTGATTTTCTAACGATAAAAGTGGTTCCACTGGAACCACCGGGGGCAAAATCAAAATTCCGAAACCTTCACGCACATCTAGAGATGTTAAATGAACACATTAGCATAGTTTAAATGTTTTGAATTGAATACCCTAGGAGCCTTTCGATGAAAACTGATTTTCTAATGATAAAAGTGGTTCCACTGGAATGACTGGGGGCAAAATCAAAATTACAAAACCTTCATGCAGATCTAGAAATGTTACCTGAACACATTAGCATAGTTTAAACGTTTCGAATTAAATACCCTAAGAGCCTTTTGATGAAAACTGATTTTCTAACGATAAAAGTGGTTCCACTGGAACCACCGGGGGCAAAATCAAAATTCCGAAACCTTCACGCACATCTAGAGATGTTAAATGAACACATTAGCATAGTTTAAATGTTTTGAATTGAATACCCTAGGAGCCTTTCGGTGAAAACTGATTTTCTAATGATAAAAGTGGTTCCACTGGAATGACTGGGGGCAAAATCAAAATTCTGAAACCTTCATACACATCTAGAGATGTTACCTGAACACATTAGCATAGTTTAAACATTTCGAATTAAATACCCTAGGAGCCTTTCGATAAAAACTGATTTTCTAACGATAAAAGTTGTTCCACTGGAACCACCAGGGGTAAAATCAAAATTCCAAAACCTTCATGCACATCTAGAGATGTTACCTGAACACATTAGCATAGTTTAAACGTTTCGAATTGAATACCCTAGGAGTCTTTCGATGAAAACTGATTTTCTAACGATAAAAGTGGTTCCACTGGAACCACTGGGGGAAAAATCAAAATTCCGAAACCTTCATGCACATCTAGAGATGTTACCTGCACACATTAGCATAGTTTAAACGTTTCGAATTGAATACCCTAGGAGCATTTCAATGAAAACTGATTTTCTAACGATAAAAGTGGTTCCACTGGAACCACCGGGAGCCGAATTAAAATTCCAAAACCTTCATGTACATCTAGAGTTGCTACCTGAACACATTAGCATAGTTTAAGCATTTCGAATTAAATACCCCAGGAGCCTTTTGATGAAAACTGATTTTCTAATGATAAAAGTGTTTCCACTGGAACCACTGGGGGCAAAATCAAAATTCCGAAACCTTCATGCACATCTAGAGATGTTACCTGAACACATTAGCATAGTTTAAACGTTTCAAATTGAATACCCTAGGAGCCTTTCAGGGTGTGACGAATGGACGGACGGATGGACGGACGGACGGACGGAGATCACGACAATATCCCCGCATTTTTGAAAATGCGGGGATAAAAATGAAAGTTCAAAAGCTGATAATTTAGTTAAAAATTGTAGGATCTTGAAATGTATGAGTATGTGCATGTATGCTTGCCAATGATCAGCAGTGGTGGAACATTTCTGAAAGTTGGGAGGGTGGAAACATAAAATAGGGCACAATACTACACCAAAATTTACATGCACAGTTGCACATGGTATGCATGCGAATTTCGGTATAGTATAGAGCCTGTTTTATCAGTGCACACATAATGCATTGTTATTTGCAAGAGGGTTAACAGATCATCAAAAACCTGGAATTTTACATACATTTGTAAACACATTCAAAGGTGAGTAACTTAATGCTAATCAATGCATTGAACAGTATGGAAAATGAACAACAGTTCCAGATTAAATTTGAATTACTGTGGAATGGTGAGTGCTAGTTCATGGTCTTTGATGTGTATGTGTGATCGCTTGAGATATTCCCATCTGTGGAGGCACTTTTCTTTTTTGAAGACACTGTTTGATAAAAAGTGGGGCATAATAATAAGCTTTGAAAACTGCAGGTCATTGAGCTCTCATCTTGATACACCATGTATGATAATATAATTACAAAGGAGACCAGAGAATTTCAAACATGTTGTGACCATATCCTTCTGAATTCATTATAGAATCTCACCTATCAAAAAAAGAAAAAGCAAGGATCTTCAATCTCAGATGCTATATTTGTTCATTTTTCTTCAGTCTTGATTTTGCAATATTTTATTAACAAAATCTCAAACCACAAGTGTAACTGTGTCACAATCAGTTCATGATGTGAAAGAGACTATTTTTGTGGCCACAGAACTTAAAAGTGTTGATATTCAAACCATATTTATAATATCTTACCATAATGTCACAACTCTAGGTGTCATGGGTTTCATTGGCAATCCATACTTTCTTGCCAAACCAAAGTCAGCTAAAATTATAAATATAAAAGACTTTTGTGTCTGGGTATAGCATAAAATTAATTCATTTTTTGGCAACACGATATTACTACTGTTTGTAAAATATATGTCAATAGCTCTCTGTATATCCAATATCTTATCTAATTTTCTTACATAGCAAGTTTAATGTTAACTTTTAAATCCTGGTTTCTTGAAATTTTTTCAACTTTTTTTTCTCATCTTGTGATTCTGTACAAGATGTATCTTCTAGGTGTACAGGGTCTACCATTTTATGTCCCTACTCCTCCTGATAGGACACTACATGGTACAGGCATCACTACATTGACTAGAAGGAGCCAACCTCAAGTGGTACATAAACCTATATAGAACTTACAAGATACAATTAATGAAAGTGTCAATGACACTGTAGCTCAACTTGTCCAAGAAGGGACTGAACTAAATAGAAAGCTCCAGTAATAAGTCACTCAATCAAGTTCCTACAAAAAAACCCATCACACCAGTCACATAGGAAACCTGAAAAAGATCGGGCGAGGAATGCGATCTGTAGGATGTGCTAATGGAATTATTCACAATTTATATGTCAAATCCAAGATGACAGCAGGCAGACATGTTTTTCAACAAAATTCAAAAAAATTTGATAGCTTCCATCTGGATATGACACCAAAATTACATATGAAATTTGAAAAAAATCAGGAGAGAAATGTGGCCTGTAGGGTGTGCTAACGGAATTGTTGACAATTTACCTGACAAATCACAGATGGCTGCTGACAGCCATGTTTTTCAATGAAATTCACATAAAATTGATAGCACCCATGTAGACATCACATAAAAGCTACGTATAAAATTTGAAAAAGATTGAGTGAGAGATGCAGGCTGTAGGGTGTGCCAATGCAATTGTTAACAATATATGTGACAAATCTAAGATGGCCACTGGAAGCCACGTTTTTCAACAGAATTCAGAAAAACTCAATAGTTCCCATCTGGGCATTGTCCTAAACTAAAGGCACATCTGAAATTTGGAACTAATTGGGTGAGAGATGTGGCTTGTAGGGTGTACCAATGGAATTATTGACAATTTATGTGCAAATCCAAGATGCCTGCTGGTGGCCATGTTTTTCAACGAAATTTTGGAAAAATTTGATAGCTCCCATCTAGACATCACACCATAGCTACATATGGAATTAGAAACTCAGCAAGTAAGAGATGCAGCCTGTAGGGTGTGGCAATGGAATTGTTGACAATTTATATGCCAAATCTAAGATGGCCTCTGGTGGGCATGTTTTTCAACAAAATTAAAAAAAAATCAATATCTCCCATCAAGACATTGCCCAAAAGCCACGTATGAAATTTGGAACTGATTGAGTGAGAGCTGCAGTCTGTTCAGCTAATAAAACAATGTCACTTCACTTTTAACCCCCAGCACTCTGGTAGAGCAAGAGAATTTTCTCCAATCACTCTGTTTTTCTCATGTTTAACTATGAATTTAATTTCTTGTTTGACCTAGCTCATTGAGCTCTATCAAACAAGTTATATTTGGTTATCAAACTGCATTATGGGAAATATTTGCTGCTGAAACTTTTCATTTTGACATCAGGGTGCAGAGGGTTAATTGGTCAAATAAAAAACTTAAAATACTTGTTTGTTTCTATACAACAAAAATTCCAAATACATATAGACAGGAAGGGAATTTTCTTTTCTTTTTTTTTCGAAGTGCTTGAACTATTCTAAGGTTAGATAAATGGAAAAATAAATAATTCTTCCAAATCCACTCATATAGGAATAGCTTCGGAATGCCAACAAAACTAATGAAACCATTTAAAACTAGGTATGGACAAGGTTTAAGTGCCAAATTTTGTTCTTTAGTAGAGAACAAAAATAGATCTTTGGAGGAGGTTTGCTTAATTTAAAATGTTCTTTTTTAAAAGCTTCAGCTGTGAAATATCTTATTTTTTAGGGATGATTCAGTTGGATAGATTTCATAGTAATGTGATTAAGATGGTAGGAATTAAACACATGATTAGTTCTTCAAAAAACAAATTGCTACATGTAGTTTGAAATAGAGACTTGGACATGTACTTACCAATTTTTACTGATCCCTTATCTGTCATCAACAAATTGGAAACTTTTAAGTCCCTGAAACAATCAAATGATCATACAAAACAGGAACTTAATTGGTCGAGTGCTAGAAGCCACGATCAGGGCTTTAAAAAATATGAGGGTATCACGACAAAAAGCTAACATTTTTCTTGCTCATGTTTCATATTCATTCTAATGCAAATAATATTTTATTTATATAAATTTGTCTTATTACAAATTATTTGAGAGTGCCTAAGGGCTCTCTCCAATAATTTGTAAAAAACAAATTTTGAATAACAAATTCAGACCACCAAAAATAATCTAGCCCTCAGCCAGTTAACGAACATACCTATTCCAGGGATTCTTTTGAGCCATTTATGGTAGAGCTGAAATGAATATTCAAATAAGAACAAGAGGCTCCAAGGGGCCTTAATTGCTCACCGGGCAAAGTGATTCAAACAAAGTGGTTCAAAGGAGTATTTGGGGTCACATTAAATTAGACATGGTTCATTAATACTACAAAGGAATGAAGTCATGAGAGACAAATTTTATGGAACTAGGGACATGGCTTTAACAAACTTGAATCTCCCCCCCCCCCCCAAGGATGCTGTATACCTAATATCAAAACAATCCAATTGCTGGATCTGAAGAAGAAGATTTTTAAAGAAAATTCCTCATTTTGAACTAAGTTATCATTCGGGCTCCCACAGTGAGCCCAAATATGAACCCAGGGACTTGGCTTTAACAAACTTGAATCTCACCCCCCTAAGGATGCTACTCACCACATATCAAAACATTCCGACTGCTGGATCTGAAGAAGAAGATTTTTTAAGAAAATTCCTCATTTCGAACTAAGCTATAATTCAAGCTCCCACAGTGAGCCCAAATATGGACCTTGGGATATGGCTTGAACAAATTTGAATCTCACCCCCCTAAGGATGCTGCATACCAAATATCAAAACATTCCTCATTTTGAACTAAGTTATCATTCGGGCTCCCACAGTAAGCCCAAATATGGACCTAGGGATATGGTTTGAACAAACTTGAATCTCACCCCCCTAAGGATGCTGTATACCTAATATCAAAACATTCCGATTGCTGGATCTGAAGAAGAAGATTTTTAAAGAAATTCCTCATTTTGAACTAAGTTATAATTCGGGCTACCACAGTGAGCCCAAATATGAACCCAGGGACTTGGCTTGAACACACTTGAATCTCACCCCACTAAGCATGCTACATACCCAATATCAAAAGATTCTACCTGCTGGATCTTTAGAAGAAGATTTTTAAAAAAATATGCCTGAAATTTACTACATTCACATTTGGGCTCCTATACTGAGTCCAAATATGAACCCAGGGAGCCAATTTGAACAAACTTGAATCAGAGCCGCCCCACAATGTTGCATACCAAATATCAAAAGATTCTGTCTGCTGGATCTGGAGAAGAAGATTTTTGTTAAGAAATTTGCCTGAAATGCACTAAGTTCGAATTCAAGCTTCTATAGTGACCCCGGGGACCGATTTGAACAAACTTAAATCAGATCCACCCCACAATGTTGCATACCAAATATCAAAAGATTCTGCCTGCTGGATCTGGAGAATAAGATTTTTTAAGAAATTTGCCTGAAATGCACTAAGTTTGAATTTGGGCTTCTATACTGAGCCCAAATGTGAATCCAGGGGGCTGATTGGAACAAACTTGAATCAGATCCACCCCACAATGTTGTATACCAAATATCAAAAGATTCTGCCTGCTGGACCTAGAGAAGAAGATTTTTTAAGAAATTTGCCTGAAATGCACTAAGCTCGAATTTGGGCTTCTACAGTGAGCCCAAATATGAATCCAGGGGCCCGATTTGAACAAACTTGAATCAGATCCACACCATAATGCTGGATACCAAATATGAAATGATTCTGCACACTGGTTCTGGAGAAGAAGATTTTTTAATAATTTTTCTATAATTCATATGGTACTATCAGAATTATGCCCCATACAGAGCCCCCAAGGGACGTGGCCATTTCATTTGAACAAACATGAATTGCCATATAGTTATGAACATCCACATGAAGTTTCGTGAAAATCGGACCAGTGGTTTCAGAGGCGAAGTCGTTTGAAAAATTTTCACGACGCCAGACGACAGACGACGGACGGCAAGTGATAAGTTGAGCTCCCTTCGGTGAGCTAATAACAAAGAACACTTATTCAAATACAAAATCAGTATTCAAATATTCATACTTCTATGCTGTTTGTCCAAAATCGAGGAGAACATCAAATGATCATTCATACTTTGTTCAGCGATGCCCCTCAAATGCAGAAATCAACAACAAACTGTCAGGCTTTTGGGAATAATTCCCTTTCATCTGAAAGATACACCGTATGCGTTCCTGAAACATGTTGTTTAATTATAAACCAATGCATTGAATCACAATTTCACATAAATCAGACTTCCGTAACTAACTTTGTATCCAAGTGCCAACAATCGAGTGTAGTATTTTTTCTGCGTGGACAGCATTGAACACTTGTCTGTCCGGTGTGACTTTCTCTTTGATGAAGTGCTTTTAGTTGCAGTTTATATTGCTGAAAAAATCCCTCAGTGTGAGTAATGCTGCTTCCAAAATAAATTGACTATTTATGGCACGTCACCAAAGTGTTTTGTATGAAAGCAAATAAACCATGATCTGGTTTTATAAAACTGAAATAACATAAAAAAAACCTTATTTTAAAATCTAACACTAAAATTTGTTTTTCACTGGTGACTGTCAATGAGGGGTTGTTGGTCAATGGTGCATATAATAATTTCTTACTACACCTTTTTCATGACTTGAAACATATTCCCGTCAAAAATCTCCATCGCGTGGAATAGGTAAACATCGAACTGTTTGTGACATTTATTTTATCAGTGAACAGAAAAAAAAATAAGAGTACATCATCATCACAGGATCACATCAAACTCAAGCTACTCAAGGTGAGAGGCTCTTTACATTTAAATTTGCCTAATTACAAACCCATTGGAAAATTTTTAACTAATATAAATAAATCGGCCCTCACTTCAAATGCGTGCCCATGGGAACAAATCGTCCACGCGAATTTTGTTTCAGGTGAGCGGCATACCAAGCACCAGTGTTTTTTAAATGGCACTGCAGTGTGATCAGTACAGCTATCATCATTTCTCTTTCATACACAATGGTCATAACAGGTTCTGATGTTATTTGATTGAATATGAATCAAATATAGTCCGCGAATATTTGAATACAAAAATTTGGTATTCATTTCAGTATTAGTTTATGGGACCCTTTCCCAATGACAATTGGGCACGATTTTTCCCCATTCTTAACCCCAAATTTCCCAATCTCAGTTCCCACTAAAACCATATCATGTGGCCCCTCACTGAAACAAGCACATCAAGCTCGTTCCAACTAAGGGTGACATGGTATGGTTTTGTCAAAACTTTTGGAAAGAAAATAATTTCTTACTACACCTTTTTCATGGTGTAGATTATGTGGGAGGAAGAGGTTGGATGATCAGGTAAATTGTAAATTTGGATCAAAGAGGTTTGTTGATTAGGTAAAGGGTTAATCAAGTTATATGGTTGGGAATTATAAGAAAAATCTATCATCACCATCATTCTTGGTCGGTCCCTCCCTCCTTATCCTTCAAAGTGGCAACAAGATTAATGTCCACTGTCCAGTGAATCCAGTGTCCAATATCCACACAAGTGTGCAAGTAAATTTAAGTAATGCAACTGTAATTAATCTCTCTATGATAATCCCAGTTGTGAAAACATTGGTTAATCATTGCCAATCTTGTAATGCATCAATGACATGGTGTCATCCACCTTTCATTGTTTGGGTTCATCCTTGATAAACATGTAGTTGCAATTATAGAGTATTTTGAGTGGAATCATTCCACCAGTGTTCACTAACTTCACTTCTGCTTCCTGGCTTCATACATGTTTCTGAAAATTCCTTCGAATCCATGATTTTCCATGATAAATTAGGGTACGTTTTCATTTTCCATGAGAAAATGGAAGTGTCAATGACACTGTAGCTCAACTTGTCAAGGCATGTACATGTATAGTATGTGACACAGCAATGACAAACATCTAGGTAATGACCTGATAACAAAGGTTCATACAAAGTATTTTAACGGCCTGTACATAAATACTGACCGTAGCCTGTAACAAATGTATAGGTAAAGTATTGTAAAGGTGGGTGACAGATGCTAAACTAGAAAAGAAATCTTTGAGTCCCAGAGTGGGTCTGACTGAACCCCAAAATATTTGTTCTCATAACACAGTGATATCAAAGGCACCCCAAAACACACTCATTTCTGTCCCAAGGTGAAAACAAAGGTACCCAAGATGTTTTGTGAAGATCAGTTCATAAATACGAGCTGTATAGAAGTTGTGACAAAAAACTGATTGGACCTAATTTCGGTACAAAATGGACACTGGCAGCCATCTTGAATTTTGGATGCACTCAGAAACACTCGTTCTCGTCCCAAGGTGATAACAAAGGTACCCAAGAAGTTTGGTGAAGATCAGTTGATAAATACAGCCTCTAGCCCGAGCCGTATTGACATGTGCACTTACACTGTATAAGTAGCACTAAATAAATCAAAATTCATCTAGTTTGCATAATTTCTGCACGAGAAAAAAACCTGTATTATATGTGATGTATCCCATGGTACTAAACATTCATACAAAAAATTATTCAAATCAGAGCTTTCATGTGGAAGTTCTGCGCAAAAATCTGATTGCCCCTGATTTTGAACAAAATGGCTGCCAGCGGCCATCATGAATTTCGGACCGCACCCAAAAACACTCGTTCTCGTCCCACGGTGATACCAAAGGTACCCAAGAAGTTTCGTAAAGATCGGTTCATAAATGCTGCCTCTAGCCCGAGCCGAATTGGCATTTGCAGTGACAGTGCTGAAAGTAACACTAAATACATCAAAGTTAGTCTAATTTGCATAATTTACGTACGAGAAAAAAAAACGTATTATATGTGATGTATCCCATGGTACTAAACATTCATACAAAAAATTATTCAAATCAGCGCTTTCATATGGAAGTTCTGTGCAAAAAGTTAAAAAATTTATAGTAATTTATATATTTTTTATACTTACCAATGACCCAGACATAGCTGGTGCTAACTCTTAAAATATAGGGCCAAACACAAATTTTGCCCCCCAATCCCCAAAATTTGCATCTAAAACTAAAGAAAACATGTCCTGAAAGGCCCTCCACACCTCGCCCCCACTGCGCATGCGCAGTGTCAAGGACGTTCCGAAATTGGCGCCATTTATCATTCTAATAACCAGTGCCTGGTAAGCGCTATGTACTCAGCGGGGAGGCAAGAGTTCCCAACTCCTGGGAGGGCCATCCCCGTCTGGGTCATTGGTAAGTATAAAAAATATATAAATTACTATAAATTTTTTAACATTTTTATACTGTACCAATGACCCAGACATAGCTGAATAGTAAAAAGGCTGGAGGGCCAAGGACATAGAGCAAAATGGAATACGCTCAATAAAATAAAATAGAGTCATCCCCTGTAGGGAAAAGAAGTAATAGGCCTTACATGTATCTTTCTTATTTATGATAAATTAGAAAGATACAACACCTTCCAAAAATTGAGCTTCATACATCCATGTACTCTATTAATATCCAATAATCCTTATACTAATAATTTTTAAAGTAAGCCAATAATAAAGTAAGTCTAGAGAATAGAGACTCTTATACTCCTAAAAGTGTGTGAGAATTGCATAATCATGTCCGTTGACATATGCAATATTCAAAAGCTATACTTTAAAAACTAAGACTTGAATGAATTTTATAAACTTAAACTTCTCACTAAACAACCATCCCAATAACAGCTCAGAATTACTAACTCCGGAGGAGGTATCCCCTTGTTTTCATAGTAAAAACAGGTGACCCAAGGGAACACCCTCCCCCCCCCCCCCTTTTTCTTGCCCTGGGTCAAATAGCCCAGAGCGAAGAGGGCAGCCGAACGGAGACACTGCCGAAACAGACAGCCTACCTAGCTATAGTAGCAACTGTTAAGAGAATGATATTCTGAGCAGTAGATAATAGACCTAACAACAGAGGCCTCCAGAAATGGACTCGATATTTCTGAGATAAAATTCATGAATGGATGGCTGAGCGCAATGAGCAGCCTTCAAAAATCTATAATAGCAACACTATTAATGTAAGCCCAAGAAGTAGAAGAACTCTTACTTCATGAGCCGAAATCTTAAGCACAACTGCTAAGCCAATGATATACCATAAGCAGTACGCTAGTTAATAGAATCCATTAAAAATAAAATGGAGCGTAACGTCCTTCTACTAGACATCAAAGACAGAAGAAGCTTACGCCCTTGTAATAAACAGATATCTGTTTATAAATACATAAACTGTACCCGGAAAGAGTAAAGGCCTATGCCCATACGAAGACGGAAGGACCTTAAAATAATAGGTTCCGGAAATAGGAGCCTAACTCTTATGCAACAATCCAACCTAAATAGTAACGGAAGTATTGATTCCGAAACTATGAAAGTGAAAATCATCCATCGATAGTGCATGAAAGTCACTGACTCTACAGTAAAAGAGAAACCAACAGAATTACTGTCTAAAAGGTCAGAATTTGAAAACTACTGTTTCCAGAGGCTCAAATGATTACATAGCTAAATAAGAACCGAAGTTAAAATCCGTATAGGAATTTAATCTAAAGATTCTAAGTCTATTTATCAAAAAGTTACTAACTGACTTAGATAAAGAGACAAAAGACTCAATTGTAAACTATCGTAGAGTGCATAGGTATGAGGTAACATAAACCTATAACCTAAATAACAACAGGCTGCAGTAGATCTTGTGAAACAAGTATACTAAAAACTAGCAATGCGTAGTATGGAGGGATCAACCATATGAACATAATGATCCCTACACCACGACGGAAGAGCCTCCACTTTAGTCGCATAGAATAGCGAAGAAGAGGATCTCCTATAGTAAGAAATCACGTCCAAAGCTCGTCCAGTACAGTGCTTACAATGCAATATGGACCACACAACGGAATACATGAAGGTTGCGACCCTGCTGGTTGTGATAAAGATGACACGATTTACCCAGTGAAAAAAGATCCTCACATAGAGGAAGATTTCACGTTAAGATCCACAGTAGACAAGAGAGTAAATTACTCATGATCTCTGTGAAGATAGAGATGCTATCAACAGAAATGTATTGTGGTTGTTTATCTTAGCAATACCTGCTAAAACAACAGCGCCGGAGGATACGCGTATCCTATCATTCCGTCCTATAGATCAATAGAGCGTTAACGGAATTAGCTCAGAGATCTGGACAAGCCAACACATACGTCTGCAATTGATTAGCAAGCTGTGTCATAAATAAAACATCATTGGGCGCTCCCATAGATAGCAAATCTGATTAAATACTTGTTTGTTGAGAGTCCATTCTGACAGCAACAAGCGACCCGTAAGAGAACGGGAGTGCGATAAAACAATCAGACGACCCAGAATATGACGGACCAAAACTGAACTTGGTGTACTATAACCAACAGACGGATTCTTTCCATTAAATTGAATAACGGAAACGAAAGAGTGCCTCCCTGGTTCCGGAGATACGCCACTACTGTCAAATTAAAGGACAGGAATTTGGGCATGCGTTTCTGAATAATGTTCATGCAATGACATAAAGCAAGCCTAAAAAACATTATTCCGCGGAAGTTAAACTGATAGCTAAAAGACTGCGGAACCCAAAGACCCTGGCACTTCGAATCCGTAGGGATCAGGATATCCCAATCTGTTTGACTGGCAACCGTCATAACAGCCACACTAGGGTCCGGCAACTGCGGCGGCACTCTCTGAGTCAACCACCGAATGTTTGCCCCAGTCTGAATCTCTTGTAACACTAGATAGACAAGAGAATGTATAAATCAAGCAATTCATGGATTGCCGGAAAGTTGCCGTCGAAGAGAAGCTCCTCCGAGAACGAAGCGACTCTGAGAGAGTTCTTAACCTACTAACCACACGTGGATGTAGCTAGGGCTGCATCACGTCTAGCCAACTCCAATCAGCCACTGAAGGGCGGAGTTATACGTGAACAAACTACTGCCCTCAAAAGAAATTACATTGAGAATAATATCCCGTAAATCTTTTCTTGAAGACGTAATGATAACGCCTCAGTAAGGCGGATTACGTATAATAAAGCGTCTAAGTTAAGTCTACTATACATAATGTCGTTCCCAACATTGAAATTGGAAAAGACATAAACGGCGAAAAAGAATATATGCAGTCTTTAATCACACCGTCTAGACGCATATGAACTCTCGGTATGCCCTGCTCTGCCAAAATAAACTATATGTAAAAAAGATAAAATGGCAGAAATGAGCCACGCGGACAAGAAACTAAACTATCATGCTTAGTAGCAGGCTTGTATATATATATAATATATATATAGCGTCGAAAAATAAAACACATGTTGTAATGACAATATTGGACTGCGTCGGTAAGTCAGGGACAAAGTCCCTGTACCGATCGAAAAATCCGAGTCCAATGACGCTATAAGTCTCTTATCCAAGATCGCAGCAATGAAGTCCGAACAATAATCACTGGAAGAAATGCCAGAAGATATGAAAGGCATCTTCCGATACTACTAAAAGGAAAACTCGAAATCTTTCGAATCCCTTTCGCCATCCTGTCGGACCCATAAAGCGTTCGGTCGTCCGTAGCTTGATGCAACCGCGGACCGCACCGACCCAGCGCCGTCGGATAATTCCTGATTCGACCGAGAAACCGTCAATTGCTGGGATGCTGCGAAACAACTGTGCTAACTCGGATAGCACGTCCGTCACTGAGGCCTGAGGAGCAGTGGTCTTACGATGCATTGCCGCAGGAAGCTCCGAGATCGTTACCCCGTGCATACTTCCAATATGCGAGCGAACGGAGTGTATAGGCCTCGTGTCCTTTGGCTACCGGATGGCGCGACCTATTCGCTGTGGAATCACTGAATGCCGAAACTGATCGGATACTCGAGGTCACGTAGCCAATGTGCGGTCGTGTGCCCTGCTGTGAGGATGAGGAAGCATTAAAGACAGTCTCTCGGACTGTCAATATAACGGAGCGTCCCGAGCAACGGACATATGCTCCGAATGTAAAATATCTGAACCACAACATGCGGTCCCCTATGTTGTTGGCTTCCTCCGATCCGTCCTCAATCTGCCGTCACTGGGTGAGTACTAAAGTAATTAAAGTGCTCGCATCACCCAAATCTCCTTCCTAGACCGCAACGGACGAACCCGGCAGCCGAACCATTCGATGAATGTACGCTACACCGGGTGAGCTAGCGAATGTCACTCCGTAAGCGATAGACATATTCCATGAGCACTTATTGCCGCTAACTCTTCATTAACTATGACGACAGAGGCACACTTTTGAAGACATCTCCATAACTCTTCGAACAAGAAACCAGAAATGCTTGGATAGCAAGCATAAAATAATAATATATATAGCGTCGTTCAATAATTCGAAAGTTTGTGTGACATTATTGGACTATGTCGGAACTGAGGGACGATGTCCCTGAACCGAACCAAAAATTTCTAAGTCCACCGACGCTATCAGTTTCTTATCCGGCATCGCAGCATATGTTGTTCCGAAAGGGAAAGCTTGAAATCCACCGAATCCCTTTCGGTATCCCGTCGGACCGGATGAAACTTTCGGACGTCCGTACCCGCTTCCGCGGAGCGTCCCGACCCAGCATCGTCGGATAAAATATATGCGACAGATTCAGTTGATGCTGGGATGCTGCGATAAACTGTGCTATTAAGGAAAGCACGTCCGTTCCCGAGGCCTGTGCAGTAGCGGACTTACGATGCATTGCCGCTGGAAGCTCCGTGTACGTTGACTCCCGCACACTTCCTATGCGAACGTCCGGAGTCTGCAGGCCTCGAGTCCCCGGCTACCGACCCAGCGCTGTCGGATAATTCTCGATCCGACACCGTTTCTGTCGGCTGCTGGGATGCTGCGATAAGCTGTGCTATGTGCACAAGAATGTCCGGCGTCGAGACCTGCGGAGGCGCAGTCTATCGGTGCTTCGCCGAGGGCAGCTCCGCATCAGATGGCTCCCTCATACTTCCTATGCGAACGTCCGGAGTCCATCGGTCTCGAATCCCTGGCTGCCGGATGGTGTGACCTGGTCGCCGAAGAATCCTTGATCGGCGAAGCTGGTAATATATCGGCGGTCACGCAGCCAAGGTGTGGTCGTGTGCGCTGACGAGAAGAGGAAGCCTTAGCAGTCTCAGCGGACTGCCTATACAACGGAGCGTCCCGAGCGACGGACGTATGCTCCGCTAACGACACATTTGTACCACAACATCTGGGGCCAGATGTTGTTGAACGAGAGAGGGGCCTCTCTCGCTTGCCGTCCGGATGGACCGGAACGAGCTATGAACCGGACTAAAAGGCTTCCTCCGTTCTCCCTCCGATCCGCCGTCACTGGGTGTGCATTAAGTTAATTTTATAGTGCTCGCATCACCCCAAAATTCCTTCTAGACCGCAACGGACGAACCCGGCTGCCGAACCATTCGGTGAATGGACGCTACACCGGGCGAGCTAGCGGACGTCAAAGGCCGTCGAACCTACTAGGGTCCTCTTAGGCAATTGGCGTATTACATGAGCACTTTTCCGCTAGCCCTTCATTAATTGTGACGACGGAGGCACACTGTTGGAAGACATCACAGATACATCACCCTAATCTTGATCGTCTGAAATAGAAATTGATAAAGTAGAGTGACCCTGCGGGGAAAGGACCGGAGTGTCCAAATCCCCAACAACATACCGTGACATACGCTTCCCATATTGTCATCGAAATCATACGATACAGAACAGGAGTTAATGCGAGTACACTGACCACATATAGAATGATAATAAGGTCAGAGGAAGACTTCCTCTTAAAACAATTGATCAATATCCTTTCAATGTGAAAAGAAGACAAGTCCTGGTACTCGCACTAACCCCTGGCAATCAAAATACATAATAATAATATGATCCATTAATATAGAAAAAATAATTGAAATCAAAATATTTTGAAAAAATATTTTTTCAGAACAGCCCAAGTTTCTGAAAAGTAACGTTGAGCCCCAATGGATCCCAAGCCTAAGTGTGGACAAAAATTTTAAAAATATTTTAAACAATTTATTCAACACTTACGAACAATAATAATGTATCTAGTTATGATTAAAATAACATAAAGATATTATTATTTAGAAATCCCCCCCTCACACAGAGGGCTGTTGTAAATGTAAACAATGAGTGTAAAAACACTAAAATAAGACTCCAGGCACCCAGGCCCGAAATCAGTTACCAAAAATACCCCATCTGATGCAAAACAGAGACTTCCAGGGAAGAAACTGCAGAACATCAGATGGTAGATGCAGAACACAACGCCTAACCACCCGTAGGTGAAGACGTAAACATGGGGAAAGAACAGAATTCATTCTGTTATTAAGCTAAAACTCCCAAGAAATTTTAGTAATAATAATTACAGAAACTATGCCAAAAGCATGGGAGAATAGCAAGGGGGAATTAAAGGACAGGGAGAGAGGAAAAACACTTGAAAAAACAGTGTAACTAAATAATCAGAATGACAACAAAATGGCTGCTGCCTTGAAAATAGGTAACTTAACATAATTTCATTAAAAAATTTTAAGTTACAGCCCTGATAATATTCTGTCACACATTCTTTTCCTCTCCTCCTTTTCTATCCTCCTTAGAATCACCATTTCACTAATATTTATGTGTCTGACATCATTTAAACTGAGATTTAAAAGCACAAAGATCAGTCAGATGTTAACTGATGAAGGGCCAAACTTAGAATGATAAATGGCGCCAATTTCGGAACGTCCTTGACACTGCGCATGCGCAGTGGGGGCGAGGTGTGGAGGGCCTTTCAGGACATGTTTTCTTTAGTTTTAGATGCAAATTTTGGGGATTGGGGGGCAAAATTTGTGTTTGGCCCTATATTTTAAGAGTTAGCACCAGCTATGTCTGGGTCATTGGTACAGTATAAAAATACAGATTTCTGCATCGTCGGTACAAAATGGCGGCTGGCAGCTATCTTGAATTTCGGACCGGACCCAAAAACATTCGTTCTTATCCCACGGTCATAACAAAGGTACCCAAGAAGTTTCGTAAAGATCGGTTCATAAATACGGCCTCTAGCCCTAGCCGTATTCAATTGTTGACGTACGGACAGACGGACAGACGGACAACGCACGACGGGCCATGACAAAAGCTCAAATTTGGCTTCGCCAAAGATGAGCTAAAAAATGTACAAATCGATTATTTACTAATAGTAGCAAATCATTTTCAAAGCATTTACTGTGCCTTGATCGATCAAATGAACTTTGATAATGCTAAACCTCATGTTGCCTGTTGGCTTCCATACATTGTTTGTAATGTGTCTTAAAATTAAGGTCAATCACATCTTTCCACTGTGCGGTGTGTGCAGTATAAATTATTTATTCGAAAGAAAATAAAGCAGATAATTGTGTATTAAGGTTTGGGGGCTTGTATTTTAATAAAATGATCAGTTGTTTAAATGTATCTGCAACTCAAAATAGCAATGCTGAATTGAAAGAAATGCTATAAAAAATCACCAAGAAGCAATAACCACAAGCAGTATTACCCTTTGTATTAGAGGTGGGTCGGTGGTGAATTTTCAAGTCAGTGTCGGTGTTTTTTAAGAAGTAAAACCGCAGTTGCAGTGCAGTTATCAGTGGTGCAATAGGCAAAGTTCATTCATTGAATTTAGGTTGCTTTTGTAAACTTGCTTACCCAGTGCAGTGTGTGAACAACGTCGAAATGTCGTCAGTCCTTGACAAAGATAAATTAATAGAACTGAAAAGAATGTTTGGCTTATTGATGTTTTCTGTAAAGTTCAAATTACGCACAAATTTGTAGAGTTCAGGTTGGGTTTTAAATTTCCATTCGGCAAAAATGTGGACTTTCCTTTGAGTGTCTTTCTGCGGAATGCAAAATGGAAGAAGTTATAAAACACTGGCAAATCCCTCTTTCAATTAGCAATTTGTTTAGTGTTAAATATATGCTATATACATGTGGTGCCTTGTGCTGTTACTTTTGTTGTTGCCTTGTGCTGTTACTTTTGTTGTTGTTGTTGTTGTTGTTGTTGTTGTTGTTGTTGTTTGTTGTTGTTGTTGTTGTTGTTGTTCAGTTTTGTAACATATAGCATTTTCTTTGAATAAATATTGTTTAAACTAAATTTTTTTATTTTTTGTCTCTCAGCATTGCACTTCGTGAAAATGGACTCTGAAGAGATGCCTGTGAATAATGTCATGATTACCATGCATTCAAGAGTTTGGTAATAAAAAAATACACACCTCTTCTTCGTGCTTTTGCTTTTCAGCTATGGATCAATCAATTTCAGTACATAGTTTTTTGTGCGAGGACTTTATATGGCCTTTAAGATTTGCCTCGTGATGCTGATATGACTTTGTTACAAAGTTTACATTTGCATTTCTCCTTGTCGATTCATTCAAATTCTGTAACCCACTGACTTTTAGCTTGTTCCGCCATTGTTAAATATCAAAACTATAAAAATGCAGAATGGAGAAAGGATTTTACCTGCCACCCAAAATGCCAGTGTTTTCAAATTAATGCAATGCAGTTTTTTGGTGGTGGTCCAAAATTGAAACCGCCCCGATAATACCGACACCGACCCAGCTCTACTTTGTATGTCAAGTTGTCAACGTATTGAATTGTCAATACCAGTGGATTATTGCCAGCCAAATGTCAACCAATCAACCACCCTTCTGACCCCTAATGTCCCGTGAATAAATCGCACAGTAATTTCCTGAAAATATATTAAATCAGCCTGAATGTTAAGGACACTGGAACCGCGCCATATTTCTTCAGAAATGAAAATATCAAGTTAACAACTTGCCATTTTTTTTGCTTTCTGCCGTCGCATTTTTATTTCTTTCTCGGATGTATTTGGAGCATCTGATGCTACCTGTTGCTTACAAAGTTCACATTTGCATGTTTTCTTATCAATTCGATCATAATATGAGGCCCACAGGCTTTTAGATTTACGATCCACCTTGATGAGTTGACTTTCTGTCAATTTCGCAGAAAAATATAAATACCGAAATGAGCGATATTTTGATTTGATTTCGGTACGGTTTTCGGTATCCTTGTAATACCAAAACTGTACTGAAAATTCAGTATACCGCACAGCACTACTTTCAAGCCATTTTCAAGGACTTTTTAGACTAGTTTTAAACTATTCCTAGCATACTTCCTATAGCTTTGAGTCAACTTATAATTAAAAAATATAGATATCAGTTAAAAAAAGGACTGTTTTTGATCATAAAACAAAAACAGACATAGAAGTTTGGTACTTACAAGCATATTTTATCAGTCTGAGATCAAAGACTGATGTGATGTTACCAAGGGCTGATATCTTGGCCGATATGAAACTAACCAAGTATTAACTTTTTTTATTTATTAAACCCAAAACAAACTAGAGGTGTGAATGTCCCAGATGGGCCTGTTCATACCCCACGCCGCCCGTGCGGCCATGATTATTCTAAGATGAAAAGGGGCACAACTGTGGCAAAAAAGTCTGATCAAATCTATAATCTAAGGTGTGCAGGATCCCACAGTAGTGAACATCCATACAAGTTGCAAAGAAATTGACCCATAAACATCTGAGAAAATTCAAACATTCTAACATGAAAAGGGGCAAAACTCTTGCAAGTGCAGGTGCACAGGTTTCCATGCTAGTGAAAATTCATACCAAGTTTCAAAGGAATCGATCCATAAACATCTGAAAAATCTCCGGACAAAATTCAGGCATTCTAAGATGAAAAGGGGCAGAACTCTGGGAAAAAAGTTTGATCGAAACTATAATTGCAGGTGCACAGGTTCCCATGGTAGTGAACATCCGTAACAAATTTCAAAGAAATCGACCCATAAACATCTGAGAAAATCTCCGGACAAAATTCAGGCATTCTAGGATGAAAAGGGGCATAACTCAGGCAAAACGTTTGATCAAAACTATAATCAAAGGTGTGCAGGTTCCCATGGTAGTGAACATCCGTACCAGGTTTCAAAGGAATCGACCCATAAATATCTGAGAAACTCTCCGGAAAAAAATTCTAGGCATTCAGGCATTCTAAGCAAAAAGGGACACAACTCTGACAAAAAAGTCGAAACTATAATCTCAGGTGTGCTGGATTCCCATAGTAGTGAACATCCATACCAATTTTCCAAGAAATCAGCACATAAACATCAGAGAAAATCTCCGGACAAAATTCAGACATTCTAACATGAAATGGGGAAAAACTCTGGCAAAAAAGTCTGATCGAAACTATAATCGGAGGTGCATGGGTTCCCATAGTAGTAAACATCCATACCAAGTTTCAAAGGAATCAACGCATAAACATCGGAGAAAATCTCCAGACAAAATTCTAGGCCTGCTTTTTCAAGTCGAAAAGGGACATAATTCTGGCAAAAATAATCCGACTGGAACTGTAATCACAGGTTCTGATGGAGGTGAACATTCATTCCAAGTTTTGAGCAGATTGGTCCTTAAATGACGGAGAAAATCACCAGACAAAATTATGTCTGTGGACGGATGGACAGTCCTACAATCAGGGTTTATGTGGCTAAAAAAATTGAGTAATTTAAAATGCATGAACAACCACTAAAAACTCTTTTTTAAGTCTGATTTCTGGGTGGTAGCAAACCCTAACCCTTTCAGCTTACTGACCCTAACCCTTACTCTAACATAAAATCCCTGAAAATACCCACTTTTTGTCACTTTTTAGCCAAATAAACGATTTCAGCTACATAAACAAGAGGCCCCAGGGGGCCTGAGGGCACTCACCTGACATGGTAGTCTAAATATGAAACCAGGGACTTGACTTGAATAAGCTGCATACGCCCCTCCTAAGAAAAGTATATACCAACTAGATTACGCGATTGTGCCCACATAATACACAGGATTTTTTTTGTCTTAAAATTGACCAAAATGCATAAAAATTTTTTTTTTAAAATTCCGGATTTTGGTCCAAAAATTTCTAAGTCCTACCCGGCCCCCAAATTTTTAGTATAAAAAAAAAAAAAAATTTTCTGTCTTAAAACTGACCAATACGCATAAAAAAAACAAAAAAAAATTCCCGGATTTCGGTCCAAAATTTCCAAGTCCGGAACGGGACCCCAAATTTTCAGCCTAAATATGAACCCAGGGACTTGGCTTGAACAAACTTGAATCTCCACCCCCACCCCCCCCCCCCCACACCTCCAAGGATGCTGCATACCAAATATCAAAAGATTCTTATCCGTAGATCTGAAGAAGAAGATTTTTAAAGAAAAGTCCTCATATTGCACCAAGTTATTAAATGTAAACCCAGGAACTCAATTTGTACAAACTTGAATCTGACCTCCCTGGAGATGTTGTATACCAAATATGAAATGATTCTGACTGGTGGATCTGAAGAAGAAGATTTTGAAAGAAAAGTCCTCATATTGCACTAAGTTACAATTCAGGCTCTCATAGGCAGCCCAAATGTTAACCCAGGAACTCGATTTGTACAAACTAGAATCTGACCTCCCTGGAGATGTTGTATACCAAATATGAAATGATTCTGACTGGTGGATCTGAAGAAGATTTTGAAATAATAATCCTCATTTTGCACTAAGTTAAAATTTGGGCTCCCATAGGGAGCCTAATTTTGAACACAGGGACTCAATTTGAACAAACATGAATCTGCTCCCCCCCCCCCCCTCCCTAGAGATGATGTATACCAAATAGGAAAGAATTCTGCCTGGTGGATCTGAAGAAGAAGATTTTTTTTAATTTTGGAAAGAAATTCATGGGTGCTATCAGAGTTATACCCCTTGTGGTGCCCCCTGTGGGTGCGGCAAGTTTATTTGTACAAGTTTGAATTGACATATAATAGGGAACATGCACAACAAATTTGGTTCAATCTGATCCAGTAGTTTGTGAGGAGTAGTCAATAATGTAAAGTTCATGACAGACGACGACGATGGACGGCAAGTGATAAGTTAAGCTCGTTCGGTGAGCTAAAAACATTTCAGCCGCATAACCCACTTTTTAGACACATAAACACCATTTGTTAGTTCATAAATCAGACTAGACACATAACAGAACCAACAACTAGGCACATAAACCCGATTTGTCTGTGTGGACAGATGGACGTACGGACGGACAGACGGACAAGGGTATTCCAGTATACCCCCACAACTTGTTGCAGGGGGTATAATAATTACAAAACTTGTCAAATCTGTTACAGTTTTCAGAGAGTGTTATTGTTTCTCATTCTTTTCATAAAGTCTGAAGTTTCCTATTCTCCTACAGTCATCCGAATGTCTCGGCTTCCTCACTGGGGAAGCCCCAACATTCGGACAACTGAACTACCTCTACTTTCACTTTGACAAATATCCATTTATGACTCTGAATTTAGTTTGAGTTGAATTTTCTGTTCAACTCTATGCTTTTTTTCTGTTATCCATCTGATCATTACTTAGTGAAATCATTAATTCCTTATTATACAAAACTGTTTCAACCTACTTCCTTATGCCTCATAATGCCAGTTTTCCTGATTGATTCCAATAAATAACTGTGAACATTTTGCAGTAAACAAATTAGCTGTGTCTAGTAAATCATCAAAGGGCACAACTCTAGCTTGGTTTGTATCAGATGAGATCAGCATCATATCAGCTGAGTTGAAATCATATCAGCTGAGTTTGATAATGGACAATTCTGGGAAAGAAGATCATATCTAATAAATAATGTAAAGTGTCTCATAGAACACTGAAGCAGACTTATTTGGTAAAATACTTGATTTTTAAAAATGCTTCAAGTTTTTAGTTCTGTTGCGCAACATAGAATGCTGAGCAACAGAAATTAAAATTGAGAAATATTATTATGAATCAAAGACTTTCATGGCTAATTAACCCTTTGAACACTCGTGGTATCTACCATACAGTAGAACCTGTCTTGAGAGACCACCCTTTTTGCCATGGAAAAGTGGTCTCTCAAAACAGGTGGTCACTCATGACAGGTCCAGTATAGAGTAAAACTTCCAAATGGTACAAAGCCACAGCAGTCTCTCAAGACAGGTGGCCTCTCTCGACAGTGGTCTCTCAAGACAGGTTTTACTGTACCAGTTAAGTGGCATAAATTGGAAGATCCATATCCATTATTTGGGGGTAGAGCAATTAATATTTTCAATGTGCAGCCTTCAGGCTGCACATTGAAAATATTAATTGTTCTACCACACCCATTCACTTAGTAGCCATCCTACATAATGAAATTATGACGTATCATGTTCCTGGACCAGAAAAGCAGCCTCTCGTGTTGAAAGAGTTAAGGGGAATGTAAACAGAAACAATTTCGCGAAAATTTAAATTTTATACCAAATTTTATTTCTTATTATACTTAGCAAAGTAACACAAGTGCCTATTCCTCATCTTGATTCTCATCGATTAGACAATGGGTTGCTGTTCAGGGCAGGAATAATGCACTTTTGGCCCCTGGTTGGTCTGGTTTGGTCATTTTTTTGTCTTTTGGCATTTTTCTGCTCTCTAAGGGTTTTCACTCTTAGTGAGCCTTCAACATTACTCAGTTTCCATGTAAACCTAAGCCATGTTTTGACAATCCCGATGGAATGCTAGGTTGAATGAGAATACTATTTCATATGAAAACTACTAAAGAAATGTGCAGTACGGTATGGGCGTATTGTTAGGAGGAGGGATGTCCAAAGTGTGGGAAACATATCCCTGCTTTCATTTTTAAACAATCTCAGAAAACCAACATTAGAAAAGCCATCATAAGAATCTTTCCAATGATGGTGTCAGAAATTGCAATACTGCTATCATATAAATAAGAAAAACACTCTTTCAATAGAGAACAGAATATTTTTGAAAAACCACTTTTATGGGCTAAATAAAAGTTATTAATGTTTTATTGTTCCTTTCTCTTCAGTATTGCATTTTTTATGTACCTGACATTGTTTATTTCATTTTTGAGGCTCAAAAACGGAATATCTTTTTATTGTTGTGCGAGGTCTGGAACTTTTATGTGCACTCCACTGCGTATGTCAAGGACAAAAAAATGCCAATCAGATCAGCGATCCAATGTCGAGTTGTGACAGCACAAAGTGGGTTTAATCATCATCAACTAATCATCCGGAAACCAGTTGTTTAAAATTTACTATGTGAAGGGTCACTGTGACCTTGACCTATTGATTCCAAAATAAATAGGGCTCTTTCTTGCACCAATGCCAACCTACCTATGAAGTTTCATGAACGTGGGTGGAACCATTATCAAGTTATTATCCGGAAACCAGTTGTTTATGATTTATTATGTTCAAGGTCACTGTGACCTTGATCTTTGACCTAACGAGTCAAAAATAAATAGGGGTCTTCCACTCACCTAGGCCAACCTACCTATGACGTTTCATGAATGTGGGTCAAACCATTATCAAGTTATCATCCGGAAACCAATTGTTTACGATTTACTATGTTGAAGGTAACTGTGACCTTGACCTTTCACCTAGTCCAAAATAAATAGGGTTTTTCCTCTCAAGAAGGCCACCCTACATATGAAGTTTCATAAATGTGGGTTGAACCATAGTCAAGTTACCATCTGGAAACAACTGTTTATGATTTACTATGTTCAAGGTCACTGAGACACTGACCTTTGACCTAGCGAGTCCAAAATAAATAGGGTTCTTTCCCTCACTGATGCCAACCTACATATGAAGTTTCATGAACGTGGGTCAAACCATTATCAAGTTATCGTCCGGAAACCAATTGTTTACAGATTTACTATGTTGAAGGCCACTGTGACCTTGACCTTTCACCTAGCAATTCCAAAAATAATTGGGTTCTTCCTCTCACTGATGCCAACCTACCTATGAAGTTTCATGAACATGGGTCAAACTGTTATCAAGTTATCATCCGGAAACCAAGTGTTTTGATTTACTATGTTCAGTCACAGTGACCTTGACCTTTGACCTTTCAAGTCCAAAATAAATAGGGTTCTTCCTCTCACAAAGGCCAACCTACATATGAAGTTTCATGAATGTGGGTTCAACCATAGTCAAGTTATCATCCGGAAACAAATTGTTTATGATTTAGTATGTTCAAGGTCACTGTGACCTTCACCATTGACCTAGTGAGTCCAAAATAAATAGGGTTCTTCCTCTCACCGAGGCCAACCTACATATGAAGTTTCATGAACGTGGGTCGAACCATTATCAAGTTATCATCCGGAAACCAATTGTTTATGCCTGCCCAACCACCCGCCCGCCATTCATCAAACTATAAGTCGAGTTTGACTTTGTCACAACTCGACTAAAAATGCTGATAGGATCACCGATCCATCGTCGACTTGTGACAGCACAAAAGTGGGTTTAATCATTATCAACTTATCATCCGGAAACCAATTGTGTACAATTTACTATGTGAAGGGTCACTGTGACCTTGGCCTTTGACCTAGTGATTCCAAAATAAATAGGGCTCTTTCTTGCACCAATGGCAACCTACCTATGAAGTTTCATGAACATGGGTGGAACCATTGTCAAATTATCATCTGGAAACCAATTGTTTACGATTTATTATGTTCAAGGTCACTGTGACCTTGACCTTTGACCTAGCGAGTCCAAAATAAATAGGGGGCTTCCACTCACCTAGGCCACCCTACCTATAAAGTTTCATGAATGCGTGTCATACCATTATCAAGTTATCATTCGGAAACCAATTGTTTACGATTTACTATGTTGAAGGTCAGTGTGACCTTGACGTTTCACCTAGCGAGTCCAAAATAAATAGGGTTCTTCCGCTCACTGATGCCAACCTACCTATGAAGTTTCATGAACATGGGTCGAACCAATATCAAGTTACCATCCGGAAACCAATTGTTTTGATTCACTATGTTCAGGATCACTGTGACCTTGACCGTTGACCTAGTGAGTCCAAGATATATAGGGTTCTTCCTCTCACGAAGGCCAACCTACATATGAAGTTTCATGAATGTGGGTTGAACCATAGTCAAGTTATCATCCGGAAACCAATTGTTTACAATTTACTGTGTTCAAAGTCACTATGACCTTGACCTTTGACGAAGCAAGTCCAAAATAAATAGGGTTCTTCCACTCATCGATGCCAACCTACCTATGAAGTTTTATGAACGTGGGTCAAACCATTATAAGTTATCACCCGGAAACCAATTGTTTACGCCCGCCCGTGTGACAGGTCAACCGCACGCCATTCACCAAACTATAAGTCGAGTTTCACTTCGTCACAACGCGACTAATAATAAACTTGATAACCCTGCTGTCAAGGAGGTTATATGGTTTAATCCAGAAAAATAAACCAGAGTATAAACTGCTCAATGAAATGACCTGGTTATTATTCTGTATGTCTGCGCATTCTCACAATAAACCAAGTAAACCGGAATAGCTCACCGAAACATACCTTATACTGACAGTTCTGTCTTTTTCTAGTGTATATGAGCAGAGACCAGGAATTTTGATATATTATGTCATGAAAGAAATATGAGTAAAATTTCTATAAATACACAAATGAAGCTGGTGTAAACAAACACTAAGTATCTTATAACATGTGAATCCGAATGTGTCAAATTTATTTATTAACTGTGTTTAAAGACACTTTCATCCTATATGGCTACATTATGACTGCAACATGGGTATAAAGGCAAGATTAGTCAATTGAAATGTGATAAAAAATGAAGTACAGTGGAGCCTACTTAATTGGATATCTCTTAACTGAATAACCCATTAATGGAATAAAACTTCCAAACACAAAACCATTTACCATAACTTCAATACAAATTTGACCTGTTAACTGCATATTAGTTACAAAGTAAACTCCTGTTAATTGAATAACAAATCTTGAGATATTTCAAGAAATTACTGTAACAATCACCAAATTCCTCGTGTTTATAGACCTATTTGGCCTCGGGATGCATTACAGGCATTCATTCTATTAAATCATGTTTGGCAGAGCTCCAAGAGCTGTCAAACAAGATATAATAGAATAAATGTTCAGATTATCTCCAGAACATAGAAAAGTTACCAGATTCCTGTTTATTGAATCCTCTTGTTAACTTAATAATTCTTACTGGAAAAGTGGCCATTCAATTAAACTGGGTTCCACTGTATTCTTACAAAGCAGTGCATTGAGAATCTTACCTGTGAATAATAAAACTATCATGCAGATATCGAAGACCTTTAAAAAGTTGCAACATTATACACTTCACCTACAAGAAATAATTTTTAACTGATTAATTAAAATTAGTGTTAGATATAGACAAAGTGTCAAAGGTAATCAAATCAAGTTTCATCATGCATCAAGTGGATTGAAATCCATTGAAAATTCCAACATCAACAAGATATTACATTTAAACCTCTTACACTACTTGATTTTGACACTTTTGAAAAACTTCATTTCTTAGTTCCAAAGCGTAGCACATGGATACCTCACTCAGGGCTTATATTTCAGCTAAATTTGGGAGAATCCACTCAGATTCTCGCGAAAATGGTTGTGAGAATCCATACCTGCTATGAGTGCTCCAGGATCCCATGAGGCCACCATACTTGAACCCCTGTTGTGTCCTGATAAAACATGCTATCCCTTTACCCACTACAGCTTTATAATTTTTAAAACATAAACTGAATTTGATATTTAAAAAAAAAACAAAAACAATAATTACCGATAAAACCTTCCAAATATGGATGTCAGTGGAACTGGCTCAATGAGCTGGCTCCAATGACAGCCATATTTGTACTATTTTAATGACAGGATGTCAGGATATTTCAGGTCATGTTTGCCTTGTATTGTTTAATTTGCTGTCGTTATGTTAGGTGAAGGGTTAAATTTACTAATTTTTTTCACGCAAATCCTAACAGAGGTGCAGCGAGAATCTACTTGGATTCTCGCTGGTTTTATTTCGTGAATCTTTGCATGAATTAATTCTTGGATTCTCGTCGAAATATAAACCCTGGAACAAGACTTTCAAACTGGTTCCATTCAGGGACCATAATCTAAGCTTTTATTTATTTATTTATTTATTTATTTATTTATTTATTTATTTATTTATTTATTTATTTATTTATTTATTCTGAACAATGGCTAATCATGACTGCAACATGGCGATAAAGTTATGTTTAGTCAATAGTTTATACCCATGTTGCCCATTTTAGAGTACTTCCACCCCAATCATTGGTAACTATTTTACCAATAAAAAAAGCATTGCTTCATTTCCTGGGGTTCCTCTGGTGAATAACCTAAGCTTAGAAAGCAAACATTTAAAGAGTACCAAAATCAATATGTAAATTTTTGTGTGTAGTGCAAAACAGATTTGGATGATAAATGTATTCATTCATGAATGCATAAAGATGAATATTTAAATATCTGTTTGTATCATTGTATAAAGCAATATTCAAATACTGAATTTACATTTGAATGTTCATGTCCCTTCCCACCACCAATAACACAAACAAATGTTAAGTTTGTAATCCCCTTAGGAAGCAAATGGACTGATTATATGCGATAATGATAACTTCCACAAAAGACTCTTTTCATTACCTTAACTCTTGAGGGTTCAATTAAAACTGTAACCACCCTTTTTCTGGAGTCACAACATGCAATCTTTCGAGTAAACTTGCAAGTTACATTCAAAGTGCCTTGGCAGCAATTTCTTTGCAAGTCTTGATTGTCTGTGTAGACATCCCGAGACATGCTAAGAAGCAACTGCAAAGTCACAGTATGCAGACTATCCAAGCATAGCAAAAGTGTATAAGAATCTCCAGGACCTTAACCCTTTAGGGCCTAATTCCGACTTTGATTAATTTTAACCCTTTACCTAACGTGAAAAGCAGACGACACTTGCAAAAAAAATTCTTGAATAACTAATTTTTTTCATTTTTTGTCTCAAAAACATAGGTTATGACCCCTCGTTGGAACGAGCTCGACGAGCTCGTTCCAACGAGGGGTCATAACCTATGTTTTTGAGACAAAAAATGAAAAAAATAGTGAAAATTAATTGGCGATTTTTGAGAATAGCGCTGGCCGGTTTTGGCCGTTACGTTGGGTAAAGGGTTAAATGCAAGGGAACAGGTGTCCCAACATGCATTATTTGGGTAAACTTAAAACTTGTTTTCTAAGTACCTTGGCTGCCTCTGCAGGAAACAACTGCAAAGCCACAGTAGGTAGTCTTTCAATGTATAGCAAAAATGTATAAAAATCTCCAGGCCCTTAAGGGTTAAGATCCTCAAATACCCTTTGTTTGCCATAAAGTGCTTTTTGCAAAAAGATCTGAAAAGAGATGGCTTTTTATGGGGACATTGATACCCACAATACAGGGTGACATAAGAAAAAAACGAGAAATAAGTCTTTTTCTAACTTCAAATCAAGCATCACAGCACCCCAACCAGAGTAATACACACAAAAACTCACATTCAAACAGATTCAAACTTCTTTATTTTTCCTATTTATTTCTTCCAAACTGTAGTTTATGACCTTTTATTTGAATGAGCTCTAGGTTTACCCTTGAGGGAATGGAGATTTTTGCACATATCTGCTACATTTTGACAACACACAGTTTCTAGACAATTATTGGCTGCCTATATAGGGAGTCAAGACATGCTTAGAAACAACTACCAAAGTATTTAGAACGCAACTTGAAAATTTATAGAGACACAGCTTGTAGGGTACCTGTTTCACTGCAGTTATCCAAGTCAGAGCTGGACTATAAGGGTAAAAAGAAAAATTTTGAGTGGGGGAAATACTTGAAAATTCCACCTCTAACCTGTGTTAGGTAAATAACTGAGAGAATGAAACTTACCATGTGCTGGCAAAGCACAAAAATTCTGATCACCAAATAAATATTCTTAACCACATCCGAGTGACAAATTCAAATTTAAAAAAAACAACTTTATCTAACATAATGACCATAAATGGCCAGTGCTGTTTACAAAAGCTTTCATTTAAATTATTTTTTTATTAAATCAACATTCACCTTTAAAATATAGCTTATGACCCCTCACTGGAACAAGCTCATTAAGATTGTTCCTGTGAGGGGTCATAAGCTATGTTTTTTGAGGCAACAAATGGAAATTTTCAGTAATTCAAAAATTTGGTTTGGAAGTGTCGTCTTTAGTTGCGTTAGGTAAAGGGTTGATATGGGGGAATAAATGAGAAATGCTGCTTTGCAATCAAATGAAGGAATTTAGGGCAGTTTAAAATATATAATGATTACATACATCATAGAGTGTAGGCTGAAGACATGTATTCAAGAATTTTGACCAGCAGAGAGTGAGTGCCTTTTCATACAAGATGCAAGCTGGTAACGTACTGACCAGAGTCAAAGCCCATAAAAGTGAGGAAGCCCACCACCATGTTTTCAGATTTAAGAATTAAGGAGCTCTACCTGTATCAAAGCCCATTCCCAGTTTCAAGTTGGCCAAGACATCAATTTCAGGGGAGTGAAACAAAAACAGATGACTTGCTGCAAAATTCTATTTACCAAATCAGGACTGGATATTGGAGTTTTTATTTTCTGAGTGACTTTTTTAAGTTTTTATTTGATAAAACTTTGTAAATAAAAAATATATCCTGATGTTCACTTTGCTCATTTATTCCTGTTTACTGAATGACGCCATGAATCCATTTTATTTAGCGCAGAAAGTTTTGCAGTGAATGTCAAGCGAAATACTTCACAAGTGGGTCGAGAGGTACAATACAGGTGTAAACAGAACTTGGCAGGACAGTGAATAAACTCATCATATTTGGCTGCGGTTGACACAGCAACAAGTCTAACAAGGAATTAATTGTTCATTTCTTAGCAAAAAACCCCAATAAAAATAAACTAAAGCTCAGGATGTGTGAATCCCAATCAAAACACTGACAGAAATTCAAAGAAATAGAGATGCCCCAATTTGAAATACAGCTGTTGATGAAAGGGAAATTACTGCATATTTCTTCTTCCAAGGAGATTCTCACAGACTGTAAATATTGGTATTTATAGTCTGGGATTCCCCACTGAACAGTGCTTCAGTTTCCAAGTACACCTTGTCTTGTGCAGAAACTATTTTCTTTAGTGTGAAAAAATATTAGCAGCAATGATTGGTGGGTTCATATGTAGAATTTACTGAAGATTTAGAAAACATCACCAGGTATTTTTTTTCAGGATTTTAAAATATTCAGTGTAATTTTGATTATTTGAACCCATTGTGCACCTCATGATCTGCCCTTTACCTAAAGTTCACATCACATCACACTGACAGTTGTGGAAAACCAGCCAGTAAACAATGGAATATAATCAAAATTTTATTATTTTCTATTGAATTCAAATGTATTTACCAACTATCTGAAAGTAAGATCTATATTTTTTATATTTTTATCAACTTTTTTCACTCTAAATTCTAATGCAAAATGATAACAATCAAAGCATGTGATAGCTGGAAATAATATGGCTTGATTGCACTGTCTGCAGTTGTCTAAACATTGAGGTGATGTTCAATTTGTTCAGCATTTTAAACTGATTACTTGCTAAAGCATTTGGCAAATATGTGTGAGATAATTGGGTGGATATTTTTTATTCAGGAGTTTATTCTTTCTTTCTTAGGTGGATTTCTACAAAAACGTATCATACCCAAAGGATATTTACTCATCTCCCATCCCGATACACACCGACTTGACTTGCAGACTTGATTTCTCATCCTGAAGCTAACCACCCCACTTTTTTATTTTTCCACTGCACGCACCCCCTGGGCTTCAAGACGGGTCAGTATGGTATGGTGCAAGACCATCAACCCTACCTCTGGTGGTGCCTGAGAATGAATTCCATCCCAGAATCTATTCCACAAAGAAAAACATTTCCTCTAGTATAAGAGAACAGTGCACTCCAGCAACAGCATTAGTGATTTAATAAAGTCGTTGATGAGATACACTGTTCTCTTATGTGAGAGTAAAGTCTAATTGACTGCTTTTTTGTGCCATAATCAGTTTTGAATTCATAAAAAAAATTTTTTTTTTCAATTTTGTCTTATCTTGGCCCTTTCCAAAAGTGTATAACATAACATCATTTCATCTGCTTAAAACAATAATCAGAAACAAACAAAAAAAGACAAAAATTAGCCAAAGTCTTCTGGGGTACACAGATCAGTTTGGACAGAAAATCAAGCAAATATTACAAAAAGTAGCAGTGAGATATAAACGTAAAAATGCACTCTAATGTTCTTCCTAATACTACAGCATAACACAGCATAATTCTATGCATTATATATAATTGGATGGTGGTTGATTTGAATTTTCAAATAATTCATACCTGAGCTTCGGTAAAAGGTGTTGCCATGTTGTCCAACAGAGATGCCAGATCTTGTTCACAATATTCCATCACAAGGAAGAGACTGAAAAATATTAATATTTTTCAAGTAAAATTTGTTCTTTTTTATACCTGCCATACCAATACATATTGTGTCCATTTACACCCCACACTGATTTGAAAAATGCATCAAAGAAGACCCCCCAAAGAAAAATTGAGAGTTCGCACAAAGTTGCGATGGATGGTAAAAATGAAGCAAATCCCTAGTTGCAGTATGGGAAAATTTGCAAAGTGAAATTTTGATATTGCAATATTAGTGTTCAGGGGTTAATCTTGTAATGACTGAATGTCCTAATATAAATTTTGAGTATAAAGATATAAAAGAATCTACATGACAAAATACCAGGAGAAGAAAACTTTGGATTGGATACCTATGTCTTCATCAGCCAAGGCTAGAAAGAGCTAACGAAAGGCCTGGAAGGCAATAGAAGACTTGAAGACTGGAGAAGGTATATACATGCCTAGGCATATACACTTAGGCACAGACTACTTTACTTTCCCTATATATCACTCTATGCCATGTTTTCATGGGATGATGCAATGCGTGATGCTATTACCTTTAAAAAGTGTCAAAATAACTGATAACCATTCATTAACCAGTTAAAGACTATGGTTAATAGGTCACCAAACAAGAGGCCTCAGGGAGCCTGAGGGCGCGCACCTGACAAGGTAGACTAAATATCAACCCAGGAAATTGATTTCAACAAGTTGCATCTGCCCCTCCTAAGAAAAGCTTACACCAAATATCCAAAGATTCTTAAAGAAGATTTTTAAAGAATATTCCTCATATTGAACTAAGTTATAATTCTGGCTCCCACAGTTAGCCTAAATATGAACCCAGGGACTTGGCTTTAACAAACTGGATTCCCCCCCCCCCCCCCTCCCCTGTTGCACACCAAATATCAAAACATTCCGACTGCTGGATCTAAAGAAGATTTTTTAAGGAAATTCCTCATTTTTAACTAAGTTACAATTCCAGCTTCTGCAGTGAGCCCCAATATTGACCTGGGGACATGGCTTGAACAAACCTCCCCCCCCCCCCCAAAGGATGCTGCATACCAAATATCAAAAGCATTCTGACTGCTGGATCTGAAGAAGAAGATTTTTAAAGAAAATTTCTCATTTTGAACTAAGTTATCATTCGGGCTTCCACAGTGAGCCCAAATATGAACCCAGGGACTTGGCTTGAAAAACTTGAATCTCAACCCTTAAGGCTATTGCATGCCAAATATCAAAACATTCCGACTGCTGAATCGGAAGAAGATTTTTAAAGAAAAATTCCTCATATTGAACTAAGTTATAATTCGGGCTTCCACAGGGAGCCCAAATATGAACCCAGGGACTTGGCTTTAACAAACTTGAATCCCCCCCCCCCCCCCGCCACTCCCCCCTAAGGATGCTGCACACCAAATATCAAAACGTTCCAACTGCTGGATCTGAAGAAGATTTTTTAAGAAAATTTCTCATTTTGAACTAAGTTATAATTCGAGCTCCCACAGTGAGCCCAAATATGGACCTAGGGACATGGCTTAAACAAACTTGAATCTCACCCCCCTAAGGGTGCTGCATACCAAATATCAAAACATTCCGACTGCTGGATCTGAAGAAGAAGATTTTTAAAGAAAATTCCTCAGTTTGGACTAAGTTATAATTCGGGCTCCCACAGTGAGCCCAAATATGAACCCAGGGACTTGGCTTGAACAAACTTGAATCTCACCCCCTAAGCATGCTGCATACCCAATATCAAAAGATTCTGCCTGCTGGATCTTGAGAAGAAGAATTTTAAAGAAATTTGCCTGAAATGGACTAAGTTCAAATTCAGGCTCCTATACTGAGCCCAAATATGAACCCAGGGAGCCGATTTGTACAAACTTAAATCAGATCCACCCCACAATGTTGCATACCAAATATCAAAAGATTCTGCCTGCTGGATCTGGAGAAGATTTTTTAAGAAATTTGCCTGAAATGCACTAAGTTCAAATTCAGGCTTCTATAGTCAGCCCAAATATGAATCCAGGGCATTTGAACAAACTTGAATCTGACCCCCCTAGAGATGATGTATACCAAATAGGAAAGAATTCTGCCTGGTGGATCTGAAGAAGAAGATTTTTTTGAATTTTGGAAAGAAATTCATGGGTGCTATCAGAGTTATGCCCCTTGTGGTGCCCCTTGTGGTGCCCCCTGTGGGTGCAGCAAGTTTATTTGTACAAGTTTGAATTGACATATGATAGGAAACATACACACCAAATTTGGTTCAATTTGATCCAGTAGTTTGTGAGGAGTAGTCAATAATGTAAAGTTGACAGATGACGATGGACGACGACGACGGATGGCAAGTGATAAGTTAAGCTCCCTTCGGTGAGCTAAAAATCTATAACTGTTTCTAGGGATGCAGACTGGCCCTCTTTAGAATGGTCTGGTTCAGGGTCCCAGTTGTGTGCCAAACTGTGGACCACACCACCATATCTATCATTTTGGAATGGTCCAACCTTGCTGGTCCCGTTCTTTTCAGTCTGGTCCACTATTCCATGATTACTGATCATTGCATATCTATGGTCCACTATTCCGTGGTAGCTGGTCATTGCATATCACGATTATGATAAATTTTAAGTAATTTGTATATTTTTTATACTTACCAATGGCCCAGACTTAGCTGGTGCTAACTCAATAATATCCAGGGCCAAACACAAATTTTGAACCCCCCTACCCCCAAAATTTGCATACAAATCCGAAAATTAAAAATCCTATCTGGTCCTCCATACTTTTCTGTACTGTGCATGCTCGGTAACCAGGAAGGTACCGAAACTGGCACCAAGCAGCATTCTTTCTAGTTGTGCCTGCTAAATGTTATAAATCAGCAAGGAGGGATAAGTAAAAATATACAAATTACTTTAAATTTATCATATTTTTATACTAGAACCAATGGCCCAGACTTAGCTGAATAGTAAAAAGACTGGAGAGCCTTGGACTTAGAGGAAATACAATAGCTCTATTACTTCAACTGAGAGTATAGCTCCTACAGGAGAATAGGAGACGAAAGAGGAATTACATATGTCTTTCTCTTATAAAAAAAAGAGAACGACATAACACCAACAATATACAGGAGTAATATATAATAAATTCTCCATTAATGCTAGCATAACCTGTTATGCTAATTCAGTGTAGGAAACCAATTATAAAGCTAATCCAGAGAATGAGATGCTTTATACTCATTTAAAAGTGTCCGGTGATTGTATATAAATGCTCGTGTGACACGTGACATATACATAATGCTTCACAATGAGCTACACTTTAAAAATGCAATACATAAATGAGACATAAATGTTGCTTCACACCGAGCCACTCAGCACCAATGCCAGACTACTGTCCTTGGAGGAGGTATTCCCTTGCTTTTCACTATAAAGCCAGATGATGATACTAAGGGAAAAAATCTCTCATACGACGAGGCAAGACTCTGTCACATCAGAATAACTCCCACTTAACATCTGTTAAGATAGAGATATATATGATAAATAGGCCTGGAAAGAATTCTTTAAAGGTACAAATGAATGACCACAAAATTCCTTTCCACATACACGTTGCGTCACAGTACTTAAAATTGAAGTACATAAGACCGTGAGTCTAAATTCGCTCTGAATAAGAAATTATCTTCTCAATAGAATCTGAGCAAACAGCGAAATGATGAAGGTAAGGCTACAACTAAGATCTTAGCCTGCTCATTCAACACAGAGAAACTCTCAACACATCTTCCCTGGTCGTTTTTTAAATGTACGTGATAAAAAAACGATTAAAACTAGAAACTGTTTTAGCACACTAAAACATATGTCTCCCCTTCCTTTCTATTTAATGCACTGCAAATTATATATACATGAATAATATTGACAATCATGCCAAATATCTATGGTCCAGGTCAAAAGACAAAAAAGTTCTGGTCCAGACGAAGTTTCCCTTAAAAAGCACATAAATCTGACCTTCAGGTCAAAGGTCAAGGTCACATGAAGGTCACTATGGTACGCGACACACGGCTCATGGTGATACATCCACATGCCAAATATCTACGGTCTAGGTCAAAAGACAAAAGAGTTATGCCCCGGACAAAGTTTTCCTTAAAAAGCACAAAAATCTGACCTTCAGGTCAAAGGTCAAGGTCACATGAAGGTCACTATGGTACGCGACACACCAGCTCATGGTGATACATCCACATGCCAAATATCTAAGGTCTAGGTCAAAAGACAAAAAGGTTATGCTCCGGACAAAGTTTGTATGAGAAGAAGAAGAAAAAGAAGAAGAAGAAGAAGAATATGCAGTAAAACAATATGTCCCCCTTCTGGGAAGGGGAGACATAATAACCAAGTCCCAGGTCAAAAAACAAAAAAGTTAAAAAATTTATAGTAATTTATATATTTTTTATACTTACCAATGACCCAGACTTAGCTGGTGCTAACTCCACAAAAACCAGGGCCAAACACAAATTTTGCCCCCCAATCCCCAAAATTTGCATCCAAAACAAAAAGAAATCATGTCCTAAAGGACCTCCATAGTACGACTCTACTGCGCATGCGCAGTGACGCAGTCGTCCCGAAATTGGCGCCAAATATCATTCTTACTGGCAGTGCCTGGTCAGCGCTATGTACTCAGCGGGGAGGCAAGAGTTCCCAACTCAGGGAGGGCCATCCCCGTCTGGGTCATTGGTAAGTATAAAAAATATATAAATTACTATAAATTTTTTAACATTTTTATACTGTACCAATGACCCAGACTTAGCTGAATAGTAAACAGGCTGGAGGGCCTAGGACATAGAGGAAAATCCAATAAGCTCAATTATAAAATAAAGAGGTAACCCCTTAAGGAGAAAAGGAGTATTAGGCTTTACATGTATCTTTCTTATTTAATATTTAAATTAGAAAGATACACTACCCTTAATAATTGAGCACAATAACATTCATGTTCTCTATTAACATCCAGTATAACCTTTATACTAATTATTTTTAAAACAAGCCAATAAATAAAGTAGTCCAGAGAATTGAGACTCTTTATAATCATTTAAAAGTGTCCGAGTATTGTATATTAAAGCCCGTTTGACACTTGACATATACAAATGCTTCACACCGAGCTACACTTTAAAAATAAGACATGAATGAAATTAAACATTAATATTACACTTTAAAACCATCCCGGAAGCGACTCAGAAATACTGTCTTGGAGGAGGCATTCCCTTGCTTTTCACTATAAAGCAGGTGACCTAAGGGAACACCCGCCCCCCCCCCCCCCCTTCCCCTTGCCCTGGGTCAAATAGCCCAGAGCGAAGAGGGCAGCCGGACGGAGTCACTGCCGGAACAGAAAGCCTGCATAACTATAGTTGCAACTGTTTAGTGGACGACATTCTGAGCAACAGATAACGGACCTAAACAATGCAGGTCTCCAGAAATGGACTCAATATTTCTGAGATAAAAATTAGTAAATGTGGATGGCTGAGACCAATAAGCAGCCTTCATTAAATCTGTAATAGCAACACTATTAGCATAAGCCCAGGAAGTAGAAAGAGCTCTTACTTCATGAGCAGAAATCTTAAGCACAGACTGCTGAGAAGAAGATAAATCTTCATACGCAGTACGGATAGTTAACTGAATCCATCTAGCAATAGAATGGACTGAAATGTCCTTTCTATTAGGCATCAAAGACAGAAAGAAACGTTTCCGTCCCTTTCTGATGAACTGAGATCTCTGTTTATAGATACGTAGTGCTCTAACAGGACAGAGTAAAGGCCTACGCCCGTCTGAAGACGGAAGAGCCTTAATAACAATAGGTTCCGGATATTTATTAGGAGCCTGATTCTTAGCTAAAAAACCGACGTTAGTAGTGAAGGTGATAGTGTTCCCAACACTACGATAATGAGAATCATCCACCGATAGTGCATGAAGCTCACTGACTCTTCTGGCAGAAGAGAAAGCTAAGAGAAAAGCTGTCTTATAAGATAAGAATTTGAAATCTACTGTCCCAAGAGGTTCAAATGGCTTTTTCTTCAATTTAAGGAGAACCCAAGCTAAATTCCACTTAGGAATTAATCTAAGAGTTCTGGGTCTATTTATCGAAAAGTTTCTAACCAATTTCGATAAAGAGACATTAGATCCAATTTGTAAACTATCATGATGTGCATAGGTATCAGATAACATAGATCTATAACCCTTTATAGTAACCGGTTGCAGTTTGATTTCGTCAAACAAGTATACTAGAAAGTTAGCAATGTCTGGTATAGAGGGATCAAATATATCAACAGAATGATCCCTACACCAACGACGGAAAACCTTCCACTTAGCCGCATAGTTTAGCGAAGAGGAGGTCCTCCTACAGTTAGAAATCGCGTCCACTGCTCGTCCTGTAAAGTGCTTGCCATGCAAGAAGGACCGCACAACGGAAAAACGTGAAGGTTGAGACCTTGCGGGTTGTGATGCAGTTGGCGCGATTTCCCCTGCCAAAGAAGATCCTCTCGTGGAGGGAGCTTCCGCGGTAGGTCCCACAACAGACACCTGAGTAGATTTATCCACGGTCTCTGTGGCGACAGAGATGCTACCAACAGAATCTTGCATTGAGATTGTTTTATCTTTAGCAATACTTGTTGAATTAACGGCGCTGGAGGATACGCATATCCTATCATTCCGTCCCAAGGGATCGATAGAGCGTCTACAGCAAATGCTCTTGGATCCGGACACGGGGACACATACGTCTGCAACTGATTGTTGAGATGTGTCGCAAATAAGTCTATCATTGGCCGTTCCCATTGGTAGCAAATCTGATTGAATACTTGTTTGTTGAGAGTCCACTCCGACGGCAACAAGCGACCCTTTCGAGAAAGGGAGTCTGCTAGCACATTCAGACGACCCGGTATGTGACGGACCGAAAGAAGAACGTGATGTTCCAACGCAAACAGAAGGATTCTTTCCGTTAGATTGAACAACGGAACTGAATGAGTGCCTCCCTGATTCCGTATATACGCCACTACTGTCGTATTGTCGGATAGGATTTGGACATGAGCATCGTGAATAATGTCCATCCAGTGACGTAACGCAAGCCAAATTGACATCATTTCCTTGATGTTTATGTGCTTGCATAGGAATTGCGGATCCCAAAGACCCTGGCATCTCGAATCCGTTGGGATTAATGATGCACCCCAACCTGTTTGACTGGCATCCGTCATAATGGTAAAACTCGGATCCGGCAACTGCAGCGGAACTCCCTGAGTTAACCACTGAATGTTTGCCCAAGTCTGAATCTCTTGTTTCACTTGATCTGACAAGAGAACGTCTACATCGAGCGAATGAATTTTAACACTCCAATTCTGAGTCAAGAAAATTTGAAGAGGCCGTGTGCGTAGCCGTCCCATCGGAATGAGATCCGCAGCGGCTCCGCACAGACCTATCAGTCTCATAAATTCTCTCGCTGTGACTTTGTCTGTATTTAGACAATAGCGAGCGTAACAACTGACTAATTTCGCTCTGGTTAACGGCAGACGAACGAGATTGTTGTGCGTCTCGAAGCTCATTCCCAGATGAGTGAATGACTTGGACGGCACCAGATCCGACTTCTCCTCGTTTACTATGAAACCGAGACGTCGGAGCAATAGAAGAAGATTCTGAACATCGTTCTGAAGCGTTAACTCGTTGCCGTACCTCTGAAGAATGTCGTCCAGGTAGGCCGACGTTACCGCAGACGAATGAGCTCGGAAGTAGATCATTACCGAGTTCATTACCCGAGTGAAAGCCCAGGGTGCTAGATTCAATCCGAAGCACATGGCCCGGAACTGATACACCACTCCTAGGACTGCGAAGCGTAGATACTTTCGGAATGTCGGATGTACCATGACGTGAAAGTACGCATCTTTGAGATCTATGCTTGTTGCATAATCGTTCACCCGAATACTCGCTCTGACCGATCGAATCGTCTCCATATAAAACTTCGGAGCGATGATCAGCTTGTTTATCCAGCTCAAATCTATGACTGGACGGAACGAGCCGTCTGGTTTCGGAACCAGAAACAGATGGCTGTAGAATCCCAGCGATTCCTGGTTTTCTACGACCTCTACCGCGTTCTTCATTAAAAGAGACTGCACCTCTGATAGCAGAGCGTCTCTTTTCTGAGGGTTTGACGGAAGATGAGTCCACTTTGGACTTCGAGTTAATGGAGGCTTTCGTTTGAAGGATATCTTTAGACCTTCCGAAGTCACTCCTCTCACCCACGGGTCGTCCGTAATCGACGCCCACTCTTGAGAAAAACTCGACAACCTTCCGCCAACCGGAACGCGATAGAGGTTTGAGCCATCACCTCCTGGATCTGCGAGGCCTGCGGTAGGAGAAACCACGTCTTCCACGACCCGCACCTCGCCTCGTCGACCTCGGGGCGTCCGACCGATTGTCCCGGCCTGAAGGACGTCCCGAACGAGAGTCGCTATCCTGACGGTCTCTCGAATAAGAGCTAGAGGACGCACCGGAACCTCTATAGGAACCTCTCTTGGGCGGATAAGACCCAGAAGTGCCCGCCTTATTCGTGTCTGCTGAATCCGACCTTTTAGGAGCGGATCTAAACAACAGAGAATCACTAGCTTTCTTTTTAATATTATCATAAATAGCGGAAAGCTTGCCGTCAAAGAGAAGATCTCCTGAGACCGAAGCGACTCTAAGAGAGTTCTTCACCTTAGAATCCACTAGTGTGGATGTAGACAGGGCTGCGTCACGTCTAACCAACTCCAGATTTGCCACTGAAAGGGCGGAGTTACACGTGGAATAAGCTACTGCCCTTGAAAGAAGTCTTAAGGAGGATTGTATATCCTGAAACTCTTCCCCTTGAAGACGCAGTGATAACGCCTTCGTAAGGTGATCTGCGTAAGATAAGGCATCTAAATTGGCTCTGTTAGACGCAATAGCTGTTTCCAACACTGCGGTTGGAATAGAAGCTGACGACGGTAATGATAGCTCTAAGTCTTCCGCCTCGTCGTCCATACGCAGAGGAACTCTCGGTATACCCTGACCTGCCGTGTCGAATTTATTCCTTGCATTAATGAAAGGCAGGTTGAGAGTATTTGCGGACAAGAAGCCTGCTTTCCCTGTCCTGGAAGCAAGTTTAAAAATAGCGTCGTTCAATAATTCAAATGTTCTTGCAACATTATTGGACTGCGACGGAAACTCGGGAGCGATGTCCCTGAACCGCTCGAAAAAATCAGAGTCCAATGACGCTATAATTCTCCTGTCCGGAAGCGCAGCAGTCTGGCCCGACGGAACAACTTGAGGAAGAAAGTGCCGGATGAAGTCTACGGCAGCTTTGTGTTGTTCCGAAAGGGATAGCTCCAATTCATCCGTATCCCTTTCACCATCCGGTCGGACCTCCCGATGTTCCCGGTCGTCCGCCCCCGATGCTTCGGCGGAGCGTACCGACCCAGCGCCGTCGGATAATTCTCGATCCGACACCGTCTCTGTCGGCTGCTGGGATGCTGCGATAAGCTGTGCTATCTGCACTAGAATGTCCGACGTCGAGACCTGCGGAGGAGCGGTCTTTCGCTGCTTTGCCGAGGGCAGCTCCGCATCAGATGGCTCCCGCATACTTTTCCTATGCGAACGTCCGGAGTCCATCGGTCTCGAATCCCTGGCTGCCGGATGGTGTGACCTGGTCGCCGAATAATCCTTCATCGGCGAAGCTGGCAAGATATCGGAGGTCACGCAGCCAAGGTGCGGTCGTGTGCGCCGGCGAGAAGAGGAAGCCTTAACAGTCTCTGCGGACTGCTTATACAACGGAGCGTCCCGAGCGACGGACGTATGCTCCGCTAAAGACACATTTTGTACCACAACATCTGGTCCCAGATGTTGTTGTACGAGAGAGGGGCCTCTCTCGCTCGCGGCCCGGCTGGACCTGGACGAGCTAGGAACCGGACTAAAAGGCTTCCTCCGTTCTCGTTCACTATCCGCCGTCACTGGGTGTGCATCTATTATTTTTATAGTGCTCGCATCACCCAAAATTTCCTCTTGGACCGCATCGGACAAACCCGGCTGCCGAACCATTCGGTGAATGGACGCTACACCGGGCGAGCTAGCGGACGACATTTGTCTAATCTCCATGAGCACTTTTGCCGCTAGCTCTGTATTTAATTGTGACGACGGACGCACACTTGAAGAAGATAACATGGAAACATCACCCTGTTCTGGTTCCTCTGAAATAGAAACTGAGAGAGTAGAGTGACCTTGTGGAGAAAGAGCCGGCATCGCTCTTTCTCCAGAAACAACATATCGTGACACACGTTTCCAATGTTTCTCATCCCAATGTTCACATACAGGACAGGGATTAATGCGAGAACACTGACTACAATTTATGCAATAATCATGAAAGTCAGAGGAAGATTTCTTCCTATTACAATTTGAACAAGTTCCCTTCATTGTGAAAGAACAACAATAAGTCCTAGTTACTCGCAAAAACCCCTGACACAAAGATACATAATAACATGATCCATTAATAAATGAAAAAACAATTGCAAAACAAAATAATTTTGAAAAAATATTTTTTCAGAGAAGCCCAAGTTGCTGAAAAGTAACGTTGAGCCCCGATGGATCCGATGGCAAAGTGTGGTCAAAAATTTTAAAATTATATAAAATAATTAATGAGACACTTTCGGATAATATAAATGTATCTTATAATGAGATAAACTACCTCAAAGGCAAACAGCCCCCCTCAAAAAAGGCTGTTGCCAATGAAAACAAACAGTGTAAACACAGAAGAAAACATGACTCCAGGCACTGAAAAAACTGGCCCGGAATCAGTCCTCAATTACACTCTATCTGATGCAAAACAGAGACTCCCAGGGGAGAATCTGCAGAACATCAGATGGAAGATGCAGAACACAAACGTTATACACCCATGGGTGAAAACGTAACTATGGGGAAAATAACAGAAAACATTCTGTAACCAAGCAACTCTCCCAGGGAATTTTTAGAAATGAAACTTCTCAAAAATATGCCAAAAGCATGGGAGAATTGCAAGGGGGGACTTAAGAAGGTTAGGGGAGAGGAAACACTGAATAAGCAGTGCAACAATTAGCAAGAATGACAACAAGAGGCGTTTGCCTCGAAAATAGGCAACTTAACATAATTTTAACAAAAAATTTTAAGTACAGCCCTGATTATTTTTTGCCACTTCTTTTTTCCTCTCCTCCTTCTATCCTCCTTAGAATCACATTTTCTCCAAGAATTACGTGTCTGGCATCCTTTAAACTGAGATTTACAAGCACAAAGATCAGTGAGATGTTGACTGATGAAGGGCCAAACAGAGAATGATATTTGGCGCCAATTTCGGGACGACTGCGTCACTGCGCATGCGCAGTAGAGTCGTACTATGGAGGTCCTTTAGGACATGATTTCTTTTTGTTTTGGATGCAAATTTTGGGGATTGGGGGGCAAAATTTGTGTTTGGCCCTGGTTTTTGTGGAGTTAGCACCAGCTAAGTCTGGGTCATTGGTACAGTATAAAAATATAATGGTCTGGACAATTACTCTCTATTTGAAGTACATAAATTTGAACTTGAGGTCAAGGTCACATGAAGGTCACAATGGTATGCAACACACCGGCTCATGGTGATACATCCACGTGCCAAATATCTAAGGCCTGGCTCAAAAGACAAACAAGTTTTGGTCCGGACAAAGTTTCCTTGAAAAAGCACAAATCTGACCTTCAGACCAAAGGTCAAGGTCACATGAAGGTCACAATGGTACCCTACACACCGGCTCATGGTGATACATCCACATGCCAAATATCTAAAGCCTGACTCGAAATACAAAAAAGTTCTGGTCCAGACAGTTTCCCTTAAAAAAGCGCATAAATCTGACCTTCAGGTCAAAGGTCAAGGTCACATGAAGGTCACTATGGTACACTGCACACTGGTTAATGGTGATACATCCACATGCCAAGTATCTAAGGTGTAGGTCAAAAGACAAAAAAGTTATGGCCCGGACAAAGTTTGTGTGATGTTTCCCTTAAAACTTAGATGTGAGTCTTCCATGGAAGACGTGTGTCGCCTGCACTACATTTTAATATTTCAGACAGAATTCTAAGTGGAAAAGGGGCATAACTCTGGAAAAAATACAACGGATCAAAAAATAAAATAGGAGGTGCACAATGCCATTATGTGATAAAGAATCACTGAAAGTTTCACCAAAATCCATTCATAGGTTAAAGAGGAGTGGCGGATAAGAGAAAGTGTGACGCAGACGATGACGCGGACGACGCAAGACGACAAAAGTAATCCCTATATGTTGCTCCCCACTTCGTGGGGCGGCGACACAAAAACACATAAATCTGACCTTCAGGTCAAAGGTCAAGGTCACATGAAGGTCACTATGGTACACTGCACACCGGCTCATGGTGATACATCCACATGACAAGTATCTAAGGTGTAGGTCAAAAGACAAAAAAGTTATGGCCCAGACAAAGTTTGTATGAGAAGAAGAAGAATATGCACTAAAACAATATGTCTCCCTTCTGGGAAGGGGAGACATAATACAGAAGATGATGATAAGAAACCGTATTACTTCTTCCCACAGAAAGATAAATGTGGCGTCGTCTACATAGTTGAAGACCTGTGACACCCGTGTAGACATAACCGGGAAGAGATCTTATTATCCTGCTCTTTGTCCGGATGAAGTCAGTGTTTATCAATGCTAGCGGTTTCTCACCATTACTTGCAGCATTGTGATTCAATGGAACAAGTTCAAGGAAAAGATAATGGATTGTATACATATCATCCATGAGTTGTTCTGAAAGGGAAGGTTATCCTCCTCCGTATCCCTTTCATCATTCGTCTAAATCAGTTTAGAATCATGGTCACCGGCATCTGAACAGGCAGATGATTGGACCGATCAAGCACCATTCAACAGCTCAAGTTTTGAGACTGACGTTGAGTGCTTCTGCCTTAGCAGGAATACTGCGATAAGCTGCGCAAATTGCGACAGCATGTCCGTTACGGAGGCCTGAGGAGCAGCGGTCATAAATTGCTTGTCCGCCAGCTACTCCTGGGACAGTGTGTCCAAGATGGCTCTCACTGCGGATGTCCCAATGAATGAAGCCTCATCTCTTTGGCTACTAGATGGTGCGACTTACTTCACAAATGGTGGACCTCTTGACGATGCAGACTAGATATCCTAAGTCACTAAGCCAAGGTGCGGTCGGGAGTGCTTGGTAGATGCTGAAGAAGCCAAACAGTAGCTGTCCCCGGCTAAGAATTGAACTGAGCGTACCAGACAATAGGTATGTTCGTAAGCTCCGATTGATGCAAGTTCTTACCAACAACACCCGGCCCCAGAGGTTGTTAAAAGAGAGAGAGGGGTCTCCCTCTTGCTCGTGGTCCTGGGAGACCTAGCCGAACATACCTCAGAACTTGCTGACTTCTTCCTTCCATTAACGCAGGATGAGCATGATTGGAATTAATAGTGCTCGCTACACCCTTGTTTCTCTCTCAACCGCTACGGACATACCCGGCGCCACACTACCCATATTCTGAGTAACGATCTGCCGGGTGAGCTAGCTGGAGACAAGGTCGTAAACTCTATATTCTAAGGTCTAGGAACTTGTCTTATATAACTGAGCACTTATGCCACTAGCTCTGAATACAATGCGCATGCAACACATCCGGTGTCACGGTCCTCATATTCAATCTTAACCGTTTCACCGGCGACAGGGAACTGAAACCACTCATCGCGGTTTATACCCCTCTGCAATATAAAGAGCACTTTATCTGTTATGTAGAGGAAGCTGTAAGACTAGCCAACCCCCTGCTGTCTATTAGATGGGACGACCCGGACAGGAGGCATGGACGTAAACTCCGACTGATGCAAGTTCCTACCAACAACATCTGTCCCCAGATGATGCTGTAAGAGAGAGAGACCTCTCTCTTGCTCGCGGTCCTGGCTGACCTGGACGAGCGTACCTCAGAACTTGCAGGCTTCCTCCTTCCGTCATCGCTGGGTGAGCCTGGTTGTATATTATAGTGCTCGCTTCACCCTATATCATCTACTAGCCCGGAGCGGACACACCCGGCGTCGCAGTTCTCAGAGGCCTGAGTAACCGTTTCATCAGTCGAGCTAGCTGGCGAGAACGGACTTTGTGCAGTCGTGTGTGCTTTTCGAACATGGAGGAAGCTATAAGACTAGCCGACCCCGGCAGCCTATTAGAAGGAGCGTCCCGGACAGGAAGGCATGGACGTAAGCTCCAACTGACACAAGTTCCTACCAACGACCTCTGACCACAGATGTTGTTATAAGAGAGAGGGGCCTCTCTCTTGCTCGCTATCATGGTAGACCTGGACGAGCATACCTCAGAACTTGTCTGCTTCCTCCTTTCCGTCGTCGCAGGGTGAGCATGTTCATATTTTTATAGTGCTCGCTACACCCTTATTCCTCTTCTCGACCGCTACAGACATACCCGGCATCACACCACACATATTCTGCGTGATAGATCTGCTGGTTGAGCTAGCTGGAGACAAGGGACGTAAACCCTGTATAAGGCCTAGCCCTTGTCTTATATCATTGAGCGCTTTTCCGCTAGCTCTAATAGTATAATGCGACGACGGAAGCACACTCCCTGATGGCATCACGAAACCACACTATATTCTTGTTCCTCTGTAAATAGAAACTAAAAAACAGTAGTGACATTTTGGCGAGAGGACCAGCAGTGTCCCTTCTCCGTGATAGGACTGATAGTGTCTCAGAGATCTCTATAATTACAGGTGTTATTTATACTCATTTCATTATATTTCCAACTCGCCAAGTTATACTGAAAGTTAACACTGTACACTATCAGAAAGGAATATGCAATATAATATATAATGCACAAATGAAGCACAATAATTTATTAACTTATCCAATATCTGTGGACCAGACCCCTTTGAACCAGTCCAGGAATGAATACTCGACCGCAATGAGAAGGACCAGATCAGATTGGACCACCTCTTGACAGAATTTATTTCTCCTCCCTCAGATAAACATGGAGGTGTATCAAACAAGATGTAACAGATTAAATGTTTATATTGGTTATACTGAGGACAAATAGACCAATAAACAAGCAGAATCTGGTGACTGTCAGGGTAATTTCTCAAGATATTTGATTCAATCAACGGGAGTTTGTTCTATTAGCAACCAACCCTTTACCTAACACGAAAGGCAGACGACACTTGCAAATAAAATTCTTGAACTAATTTTTTTCATTTTTTGCATCAAATACATAGCTTATGACCCCATCAAAGGAATGAACTCAATGAGCTCATTCCAATGAGGAGTCATAAGCCATGTTTTTGAGACAAAAATGAAAAAAATATTGAAAAGTGAATGGTGATTTTTGTGAAAAGCGATGGACAGTTTTGGCATTGCGTTGGGTAAAGGGTTAACAGGTTAAATTTGTACTGAAGGTATGAGAAAAGGTTTTGTGTTTGGAAGTTACATTCAATTAATAAGGTAACTCAATTAAGAGATATCAAATTAGGCCTAAAAAAATAAAAAATCTGTTTCTCAGGCCCTCCCGCATGGTCCTTTTGGCTGCCGCATGCTCTCTTTTTATAACCAATTTAAACTTACAAAAAATTAAAATTAAATGGTTTATGTCTGATATTTTACCGAAGTTAAAAAAATTTATGAAATTGTCCCTTGAGTGCAAGAAGGCTTTGCAATGCTTTAGCATTGCAAAGCCTTCTTGCACTCAAGGGATGAAATACACCACCACCCATACTATTCTGTAGATTATGAGGCCTAAAACTTGAACCAAGAACATGAACTTTTGATGGCAAAGAAGTAATCACTGAAATAAAAAATAAAATAAAAAAACGCTCGCCCGCATGCAATTTCACAAATAATGGCCCGAGAAACAGAAGATCTACTTTGTGTGGCCTTAAGTGGTATTTGTTAGTTATCACACTAACAAGAAAGAAGTCATGCCCACTCATTCCCACCCCCACCCCCCAACCCACCCATCCATCTGTGCACCAACACCATCAAACTATAGCCAAGTTTTTGAAAAAAACTCAACCAAAAACTGCACTGTAACAAACATGCAAGTAATATATGAACTGTGTAAATCACATTCATTTGGGCAAGAAATATTCATAACAGTGTAACAGAAAAGCACATGCATAAGAACAAGTCTGGAAATAAGCAGACTGTCATCTGCAGAATGAGGTCCCCAGAGGGTGAATTTGGTGATGCTGCCCTGCAGAGCAGGGTAGCATTACTAAACTTACCCTCCGTGAACCTCAATTTGAATCAAGGTCTCAGGTCTAAACAGAAAGAGGTACCCAGAAGATAAATTGGAGGATTCTAGCCTACTGTATGGGATAGCATCAGCAAATTTGCCCTGTGGTGACCTCATTCTGCAAATGGGAGTGTGCTTATTTCCAGGCTTGCATAAGAATAAAATTGGCACAACACTATCTGGATGATCAAGTAATTGGTAAATAACAGTTACCTGTCTAAACTTTTTCCAACAGCAACTTCTTTCAGTTGAACAATGTTTTCATGTCTAATATTCAAGAGAATATTAATTTCTCTCAATCCACTGATGGGTATACCTGCATACAAATATTAATACTATTTTTGCATATCTGAAGTTAAAAACAAGTGATAAGGCCAAGCAAAGTAGACCTGTTTCTCATGCCATTTTTTAGTAAAAATGCATTTCTTTATTTATTTTTGTTATTATCATTTCTTTACCCAGTGAGGTTCATATAATTGGCTTGTTTTAAGTTTTAGGCCCCAGAATAACATGGGCAGTGGTGTATTTTGTCCCTTGAGTGCAACAAGGGGCCATCTGCAAAGCTTTAGCATTACAGATGCTATCTTGTTGCACTCATGGGATTATTTTATTCATTTTATCAACTAAGGTAATTTATCTGACATAAACCAATTAGTTTTTACTTTTTCAAAGTTTGCATTGATCTTAAAAAGAAAGAGAGCATGTGGCAGTCAAACTGACCATGCAGAAGGTCATGAGAAACAGATTTGTAACTTTTTCAGGTCTAATGTATGTTCACATTCATGTACTTTTCAAAATAAATAGTTCAATAACCTATCTAATGTTATTAGACTTCACCAAATTCTTTACTTATTATCATTTATTTGAGCCTTCCAATAAATGATAACAAGACAATAGAACACATGATTTAGATCATATTTAAATATACAGCTAACATGTATGAATAAATTAACATGCTGAAGAATTCTTTCTTGCAATTGTGGAAGAAAAAGTGACAAGTTGTATTGATTGGCAAACATGAACAAATTATTCTTTACCTCTTAAGGTAATATGTAGACATCATAAAAATCTTTCAAGCCTTGAAAGAATCTAAATCTACACTACTGTTATCATAAACGCGTCATATTTCTGGATGCCGTCGGGTTGGGACACACACATCATAAAAGAAATATTGGAAAATCAAGACGAAATCAACAACCAACGAATATAGCAGCTCAGAATCAATGTCGTATTTCTTTTCTCGACAGGTATGATTCTGCCATGCTTTGTGAAGAAAGCATAAAGATAATTTTGAGTGTATCACAACCCACTCATGACACTGTTCAAATTCTCTGTCTGCTTTTGTGGTCATAGTACTGTACTTCACATGGGCTCTAGTGTCAAATTAGGGTTAGAGCCCAGCAAATCACGATGTTTCTCTCAAATCGAAACTTGAATCGAAACAAGCAGAAGATACAAAAATGAATCAAATTTCGATTCGAATCCACTTTTCATTTGTTATGATACTACAGCCTACTGGTGATGTCTGTCTCCATCGTGAACCAATATCAATATCAATAAGTATACAAGACTATTAGAAAATTGACAGGCATCAGTAAGGTGGTCAAAGAAAAAGCCATTTATCATCCTTTTGAGTGCAAAAAGGTGCCATCTGCATTGCCAAAGCATTGCAGATGGTGCCTTGGTGCACATGAAGGATGATATATTGTGCAAATGAGCCGACCGAAATGCAATCTCCACTGTCACTTCAAATGTCATTTTTATAAATTTTCCAACTGAATTTGTGCTGTAGAGTTAGACTGTATACATCCAATCTTATTCATCAGAAAATTGCAGGGTGAGTTATCTTCAGAAAGTCAACAATAAAGAATTGTATCAAAGCCAAATCTCCCCAGGATTAGATTTTCCCAAATAATCAAGATGGTTTAGAATTGAATCAGTGACAAGATTTGAAATCAAATCGAATCTCGAACGTTTGGCAGACCCTATGTCAAATAGTGTAATGATGCTTCATACATCTACACAGAAAAAGATATATGCTTGTACGTACTAACAGATGCCATACCCACAGATAGACCCTTCAGCATTTTCTCTTTCATTACAAACCCAAATTCCTACCACTTGAGGACAAAGGGATTATGGTCCAGAGTTTGATCCAAGTAAATTGGGAAAGGAGCCTGTTTCTTGGTCTTGGAAAATTACTCAATTGCTCATCTAAACATAAAACCACCTTGGAGCATTTTTCCAGAGAGAATACAGGTTAAAATGGGTGTCACTTTATTCAAATTAACTATCAGAAGAGTACAATGGCTATGAAACCTGATTATGCTGTATAAGTTTGAGGATAATAAATTGGGAAATTTATAGCATGCCCCCCCCCCCCCATTGGGAAAGAGGCCTTATTTTGGCCCCAAAAAGGGCCTAGATTAAACCCTGGGGTTACCACATAAGAAAACAACACCCAATACTTAGACAATGGAAATATAAATTTTATAGTAAATTTCCTTTCTTATTATACCTTCCGCAATTGTTTACTACAGGCTTGCACTACAGTGGAAGACCCTAACTTGGATAAAATACTCTCTATTTTAATCTTTCCCAAGAGATTTGGGAAAGAAAAGTGGTGTAAAAAGACCACGAAAAAATAAGCCAAAACTCGGTCAAGCACCATCGGCGCACACCCAGTAACGGACGCTCTTTTCTTAGTACAATTCCATGACTTCCGTTAACCAGTGCGCAAGCAGTCATCAAACCATTCTTCTGAGTCCGCCAACATAGGAGGTATGTGATCAGCGGGGAGGAAGGATTCTTACCCGAATAAGACCTCCATGTAAACAATTGCGGTAGGTATAATAAGAAAGGAAATTTACTATAAAATTTATATTTCTTATCAACCTACCTTACAATTGTTTACTACAGGCTGAATAGACAATAGGATGCAGGGAATCACATAACCAACCCACACATAACTCAATTGCACTGGAACCGTGGACAGAGGAAGAGATCCCTAGGCCTATCAAACCATTGCATCACAAACATTAGTAAAAGATAATGAAAGATGAGGCGTATGGTGAAGTGTGACGCACAGACAGAAAGGGCAGTAACAGCATGGAGCTGGAACTGACCCTGTAAAAAGCTGAATGGCTGGGATAGACAACAGCCTGAGCCGAAGAAAGAGGGCCCGTAGGACAAAGGTCCTCTGTCGGCTCCTGCAACTGTCGCAGATAAATGGAGAAGGTAGCATTTCTCCAGTAGGCTGCCAGTAAAACATCCGACAACATGACGGAGTTAGTAAAAGCCCCGAGAGGAAGACAATGCACACACCTTGTGGCAGAAAAAACAATTGGTAATACAATCACCAGTAGCTAGACGAATAGCAATACAAATCCATCGAGAAATGGATGCAGGAGAGATCTGGCATGTGAGAGAATGCATATCCATCCAGGATAAAGGTGCGGATGCCCCCCACCCCCCCACCAAGCAGAGTAGCGCCCAAGAAAGTGTCCATCTTGGAGTAAACTGCAAAGTCCTAGGCCTTTTCAAGGAAAAGAGCAGAACAAGCTTGGAGAGGCAAGGATGAGTGTCGAAACAATGCGGTACCACATATGAAAAAGGTCTCCAAAGCATGGACGTGTACCCATTGCTGGAGGCCCCCAGAAACAAACATATGCCAGAAACTCCACAATCAGTGTGATCAAAGAAGTGACAGAAGCAACAGAGTGATCACACACCATCGACAGAAGACCCTTCGACTGAGCCACAGAGGCTAAACAAGTGGAGTGAGTGCCTCCTTGAAGAAGAAAAGCAACTCCACTGCTTGTCTCTAAAAACCACTATGGAGGAGACAGAACCCGATAAAAGACATGCGCGAAGGCACAATGAAGTTGGGTCAACTTGAAACCTCCTCGGGCAACTTTGGCAAAGAAAGTCGCAACATAGAGGGAGACATGCCGGAACTGCCACTAACAGAGAGCGGAGCAGATTGATCCACACCCACCGATGCGACAGGGGTGTGATCGAAAGGATTCGACGACTGCAGGTTCATATCTGGGCTAGAACCTGAGGCAGAATCGGAACCGGCAGGAAGGCGTAGCTGACAAGACCGTCCCAAAGGAGGGCCAGAGTGTCCACGGCGAAAGCCAGAGCATCTGGACATGGGGACATGAAAGTGTCCACCTGATGGTTCCAACGAGTCATAAAGAGATCGATGGAACATTGCCATGTGGAGCATCCACTCGTTGGAAAGGAACCTGCCCCGTCGGGACATGGAGTCGGCTAGGACGTTCAGATGACCGGGAATGTGACGAACAACCACCCAGGCATTGACATCCTGAGCGAGCAGTAGAAGATCCCGAGCCAATTTGTACATTGGAACCAAGTGCGTGCCGCCCTGGTTCCGAATGTAAGCAACCACTGTCGAATTGTCGGACAACAGAAGGACCTGGCGATTTGACAGGTGAGGGATCCACTGCCTGAAACTCAGAAGAAGAGCAAGAAGCTCCTTCTGGTTGATGTGTAGAGATGTCCGATCCGGGTCCCACATCCCGTGAAGGGAAAGACCTAGAGGATCCAACATCGCACCCCATCCGAGATCGCTGGCATCTGCCGTCAGAACGCGATCGGACGTGGGTAAGTCCAACGGGACACTCTGCGTGATCCACTGAACATCCATCCAGTGAAGAAGGTGAGGATGAAGAGATTCTGGTAACTGAAGCACCAGATCCAGAGAATCGACATCCGGCCTCCAACGACTGAGCAGAAATTGTTGGAGAGGTCTGACATGCAGCCGACCTTGAGGAATGAGATCCGTCACCGAACCGCAGAGACCGAGCAGCCGGAGAATACCCCATGCTGTTGTGGATGTGACCTGGGACAGAGTCAGAGCAAAAGCTGAGAGAATCACAGCCCTGGCCTGGGGAACGGCCACCGTATTGAACTGAGTGCAGAAGGCCATCCCCAGATGACAAAACGACTGAGAAGGGATCAGATCCGACTTCTCCTCGTTGACTCTGAATCCTAACGATGTGAGCAAGCTCAACAGAGTGTTGACATCCAACTCCAGTAAGGCAGCATTGGAATGCCTCTGGAGGATATCGTCTAGATATGCCGAAGTAGTCACCCAGGACTGTGTGCGACGGAAGGCTATCACATGCGACATCAGTCGGGTGAAGGCCCAAGGAGCCAGGTTGAGGCCGAAAGGCATGGCCTTGAACTGGAAAACTCGCCCCAGAAAAGGGAACCTGAGATACTTCCGCGACGCCCGATGAATCGGAACGTGAAAGTAAGCACCTCGCAGGTCGATGCTGGAAGCGAAATCTCCCTGGTGAATGGAACGGCGGACTGACCTGAAAGTCTCCATGCTGAACTTGGGAGCAATGATAGACTGGTTCAGGATACTCAGATCGATAACTGGTCGGAGTCGGCCGTTCTTCATCGGCACCAAGAACAGGCGGGCATAAAACCCCACTGACCAAATGTTCTTGATGACCCCGATTGACCCCTTGGCCAGGAGATTGTCTATCTCTGTGGACAAAAGCTCCCGACGTAAAACGTCTGAAGGAACTGTGGTTGGAAGAGGCACTCTGGACAGAGTGGGGTGCCTCCGGAAGGATATTCGCAGCCCGGACCGAACAACATCTAACACCCAAGGATCGGATGTGATGGTGGCCCAACGGTCTGCAAACTCTGCTATCCTTCCTCCAACCTGGGACGAATCAAGGTGAGGACCTTCAGTTCGAGCCCCGACGAGGCCTGCGAGAGGAGAAACCACCTCCTCTACTGAATGAAGAAACCTGAGACTTCCCTCTAGCCCTCTTACCCTTACCCCGTGAGTAAGAAGTAGAAGCGGTGGCAGAAGGATCAGCCGTTTGGTTTGCAGAGGAAGCAGAAGGGTACTTGTTAGGGTTTGAACAGCCCCTGCCTCCCCTAGAAGGCTGATCAAGCTGACGAAGCAGCAGCTGATCTTTGGAATTACGTAGGACGTCATCCCGGACCGTTGACACGGAACCCAGGAAACAGTAGCGGACCTGCCAAAGAAGCAGATTGAAGAGCAGCGCGCTGCCCCTCAGGATGAGATCAGCCTGTGTCCAGCACAGAATCCCTTCGAACTAGTTCCAAAATAGCCGTGTCACAGGTATGTGTGTGAGTAAGATGCATGAGTGCCTTGGACAGCACACGCAAAGGAGCCTGTACATCGTCAAACCTATCTGGGGGCAGATAGGCAGCTAAGGCAGAGACGACGTGAACGGAGAGAGAAAGCATACCCAGCATTTCTCTCGATAAGCCCAACATGGACTCCAGTCGTCATAGGAATGACAGCAGACTTGGGCTTGGAAAGCCCGAGGGAACTGGAGTCCTGATCCAAAACTGTCAAAGTCTGGCAGACTGACGGATTGGCGAAATCATAGTAATGATAATGCACCGGAGGCAAAAAGGTGTCAACCCTGGTGAAGAACGGAGCCTTCATAGCCTTGGAACTCAGCTTAGAGTCCAAGGCTGAAAATGCTTCAACCACCTGTACTGACTGGCACGGTCGAAGACGCCCAGAAGGAGATTGCTCCACAGGCTGTAGGCGCGCGACCAATGATCGTGGCCTGGCTGACACTGTCGGCTGGTTTGAGATCCGGAAGGAACCCAAACACAAAGTCAAGAGCTGCCCCCAAGTAAGAAGACTGCTGGCTCTCGACATCAAGGATGTCTGACTCCTCCCCGGAGTTGGAAGACACATAGCCCATCGTGGGCAAACCAGTCGACACCTCCCATGGTGTAGGCACAGCAGGGGGGATCAGAAAGCGGCCTGTTTCCAATCCCGGGAGGCGGCGCCATAGGGGGTACCTGGAAACCACTCGCTGCCTTGCTGGAAGCAATGGGAAGGCTCCTGGACAGAACCTGAGTGAGTAAGGAGAGGGCCTCCCTAAGCTCACTGCCCGTACCGGCCGGTTCGACATGGGGACGAACCAGCAAAATGGCTTCACACCTGACCCTCTTAACCAGCGAAGGGTCACGATCCTCCAATACATCCGAAGCGGGGAGACGGGCGGCAGCCGAATCATCTGAGGGCAGACGTGTACCGGGGTACGACACACCCCGAGGATCAACAAAGCGGGAACTCAGGAGAGTCGCCGCGGATCTCTGTGGGGCAGAAGGTCCAGGCTGCACAGAAGGCGTTGGTCCCGCAAAACTGGCCGTGTGACCAGAATGAGTGGACAGAAATGCCAATGACAAAACTGTGGTACTCGACGGTGCAGAGACCACAGTAGAGGGTTCGGCCGGCAGCCACTTCCAACTTCGCCGAGTCGAAGTCAGGGACGGTTGAGGCAGATACCCCACGTTTCCACTACCAGACACCGCTGCAGACCACTGCAGGTATAAAACTGCTGTGCTCAACGGCTGAGAGGACACTGCAGGGGGTTCAGTCGGCAGCCACTTCCGACTTCTCCGAGTTGAAGTCGGGGAAAGCTGGGGCTGAGGCCGATACCCCACAACCACACTACAGACATCCCTGCAGACCATTGCAGGGATGAGCCGAGACCGGCTAAAAACAGTGCCTGATGACGTTGTAGACGGAACAGCAGTAGCAGCAGATACGCCGGGAGCTGTTGGAACTGGCGGAAAAGGGGAGAGCCACCTAGCTCGGCCTACAAAGGAGGAGTCACAACCCTAGTGACAGCCTCAGATGTCGACTGGAGAGGGCGCATAGTCCCAGAACCAGGAATCTCTTCACCAGAAATCCAACAGCTCCTGCAGTATTCACCACGGTAAAAAAAAAACTGCACATCCCCCATGGAGGGGGTATAACTCACACCAGACGTGGTCGAGTCGGAAGGCCCCGGAACGACAGCGTTCCACACCCACCACGGGTGCAGGAGGAACAGCCACGAGAACGCACCAAAGGCGAGGGCAAAAGGAATTGCCCTAAAGGAAGCAAACTGGAAATAACAGAGGTGAGAGCAGTAGAAGAAAAAGGTGAACTCAACAGATAAGAAAGTAGAACACCCTCAACTACGAGAGAAGGTGGCAGAAAAAAAAAACGGTGGGTACACGACAGAACCCAGACGGCTGACAGGAAATAAAACAGAAATTCAGCCCTCAACAGAGTGAAGAAATCCTGTCCAGACAGTCCCTCATTGACACCTAACTCCAATAACAATAAAAATTTATCAACAGAAAAATTTCATTGCCGAACCGCGTTGACACGATGTTGAAATAACATTCGCGAAAACGGAATATATAAATAAAATACAATGAGAATGTGGTTGAAAATATTAACGAGAATATATAAAACACAGTCCTGTTATTATACGATCTTCAGATCCATAATCCAGTCACAGGAAAACCATTATCGACGAGTTGAATTATCACTGTATCATAATGCAAAGATTGCAACACGTCAACCACGTTGCACGGACAAAAGAAGAATGGTTTGAGGACTGCTTGCGCACTGGTTAATGAAAGTCGTGAAATTGTACTAAGCGAAGAGCATCCCTTACTGGGTGTGCGCCGATGGCGCTTGACCCAGTTTTGGCTTATTTTTTTGTGGTGTTTTTACACCACTTTTCTTTCCCAAATCTCTTGAGAAAGATTAAAATAGAGAGTATTTTATCCGAGTTAGGGTCTTCCACTGTAGTGCAAGCCTGTAGTAAACAATTGTAAGGTAGGTTGATAAGAAATCTTTTGTGTTTGGCCACACCTTCTAACATTTATGGTACTGAATTTCAGCCCAGATGGGCAGACTAATGGGTGTCTGAACTAATGAATGGACAGACGGATATGGATGAAATGATGACAGATATAATCCATTATACCCCCTACTCTTTAAGTGGGGGTATAAATATAATGTACGACATAGTAACAGTACACCATACTACTTGGCCGGCTTCTCTGTAACAGTTACCAAGTTGGTGTAGGCAGGCATAAAACTCTTGGTACCTGATCACCATGACAGCCATAAAATGAAAATGTCAATGACACAGCAGCTTAACTTGTCCAAGAAAGGAGTGAACTAAATAGAAAGCTTCAGTAATGCCAAGTCATTTCTACAGAAAAGACATCACACCAAAGCTACATATGAAATTTGAAAAAAAATTGGATGAGAGATGTGGCCTGTAAGGTGTGATAATGGAATTGTTGACAATTTATATGCCAAATCTAAGATGGCCATGTTTTTTCAATAAAATTCCAAAATATTCAATAGCTCCCATCTAAACATTGCCCCCAAGCAACTGTGAAATCTGGAACTTATTGGGTGAGAGCTGTGGCCTGTAGGGTGTGCTTAAGGAATTGTGGATGGACAGAGGAATGTACATACGGAGAGATGGACAGATGTGTGGATCGCAACCCATCCCAATAGCTCATACTTGACGTTGTCAGGTTGAGCTAACAAAATTGTTATTTGCACACTTGTTGGTAAAAGCCCACGTGCCAGGGAAGTACTAAAGCTGCATACTGTAGTATGTGTTATACTGATGATGCAGTTTTTTAGTCTAACTGTACCAGCAGCAAAACCCTGGTGATGACCTTTAGGGTATGTTTCAGTGAGCTATTCCGGTTTTCTTGTTTTATTGTGAGCATGCGCAGGCACACGGAATAAAAACTAGGTCGTTTCATTGAGCAGTTTATATTCTGGTTTATCATTCTGGATTAAACCAACTAAACCTCCTGGAGAGCAGGGTTATTTGGTTTACCATTCTATTCTTGACATGTGCAGGGGAACGCACATAGACATTCTACACCTCGCACAACGACAGTAAAAAAATATTCAGATTCTGAAAAAGAAATAAACAGTGCAAGGTTCATGAAAAAATGCAATAACTAAAGAGAGAGAAACTATAAAAAAAAGTTAATAACGTTTATTTAGCCCATAAAAGTGGCTTTTCAAACATATTCGATTCTCAACTGAAAGGGTGTTTTTCTGTCAGAAAAATTGTTACAACTTTCAGAAGATCCTTTTTGGCCATTTTATTTCCATGATAGCAGTAACGCAAATTCTGACACCATCACTGGAAAGTTTCTAATGAGGGCCTTTTTAATGATGGGTTTCTAAGATTGTTTAAAAATGAAAGCAAGGATATGTTTCCCATGCTTTCAGGCTGTCATTTTGAAAATTGCAGGAGGGTTATTATGGTTCGCCTCAAATCACCCCAGGAGGGCCATTTTGGGTTTGCATAAAATGACCCCAGGAAGACCATTTATGGTTTGTGGGGGCCATTTTGTTTCAGCTTGCTGGGAAGACAACTAATATCATTTTAAGGTACATGGTTTGTGTAATTATGATGTACGTCATCACGCAATGTATAGATGCAGGCTTGAATATTTGAATGCAAGAAACCAGGTTAGCCATGACACTCACTAACAGTGAGTGTTATAGTTATCTTGCATCCAAATAACCAAGCCCGTATATCTATACATTACATGATGACTGTACAAGCCAGTACACTGTGCTCACCACCAGACACCGATAACTTGGGGCGAATCAATCAGATTTGGGTGACGAATATCGTCCCAGCTTTGATTTTGGGATGAAATGTCCCAGGCGAATCGTCAGGGGTCAAACTGGATTGGGGATGATACGTCTCGTAATCGCATGTGACATGAGAGTTGTCATAGTCTGATGTACAATGTAATAACTAATTACAGCTTTGGAATTGGCAGACCTCTCACTCGTATTTGGAAAGTTACTTTCTGTCTCTGGGTGACTGCGTCAACGACACACTACAAACTTCACAAATTGCGCTTTTTTACCTCCTTCAAACAGCGAAAATTGCCATTTGAGACAGCAGATTTTGAGGTGCCTTCAACTGAATTAATGGGCCGCAGACATCGGCGTTAGGCGGACGTTTATCGTCCGCAGAATTTTGAACTCAGGCGGGCGACTGTGGCCCGGAGTGATCGCTCGCCTCAAAATGACAAGCCTGTGCTTTGGATATCCCCCTCCTAACAATGCGTTCATGCTTTGCGTTTCCTAGCGACATCAAGTAGGGGTTTACATGGAATAGTATTTGCATTAAACATATTATTCTATTCGGATTTCTAAACCACAGTTTAGGTTTACATGGAATAGTAAACCAGAATAGTTCACTGAAACGTACCCTTAGTTTCATGAAATTATCTTCCAAACTAACACAGAAAACAACATTAAAAGGTCAAACATTTTCTTTACAACCCTTTTTGCATGAAGCAAAATTTCAATTTTCAGAGGCCTAAAATAAGCACTGAAAAAAATGGACTACAGAAAATTCATACCATCCTTTTCTCGCTCCATTCTCATCTTCTTCAGTGCAACTATTTTATTGGACTTCGTGTCCCTTGCTCTATCTACAATATTAAAATAATAAACATACAGGTAAATACATTTAAACAGTAATCACAATAAGTATAATCAGTAAGTGCACAATAAAATGTGGCTTTTAAAAATAAATTCTTGTTTCCCAGGCATCTCCCTTGTCACTGAAAATCAGCCTCCTCCACCTATTTTTACCTGGAAATCTCTTTGAAGATACAGTGGAGCCCACTTAATTGGATATCTCTTAACTTTATAACCCTGTTAATTGAATATAATTTCTCAACACAAAACCATTTACCGTACCACCAGTACAAATTTGACCTGTTAATTGAATATACATTATAGAGTAAACTCCTGTTAATTGAATAAAAAATCTTGTAACCTGTCAAGAAATTACCTGGACTCTCCCCAGTTTTCCTTTATTTATAGACCTATGTTACCTCAGTACATCCAATTGGGGCATTTAATCTATTATATCTCATGGAGCTCTGTCAAACAAAATATAATAGAATAAATGCTAAGTTTATCTCTAGAATACAGGAAAGCGACACAATCCCTGTTAATTGAATACTCCTGTCAACTGAATAATTTTCATTGGCAAAATGGGTTCCACTGTACTATTTTACACTTGTAAACTACTTTTTCACTTGTACATCTGAACATTTATAACCAATTACATCTTGTTTGACACAGCTCAATGAGCTCTGTTAAACAAGATATTATTAGTTATTGAAATGTGAAACTGCAATAGGACCCACAAAGTAGATCTTCTGTTTCTCATGCCATTTTTTTTGTAAAATTGCATGTGAGCAGGAAGTTTTTTATTTTATTTTTTATTTCTGTAATTTTTTATTTCTGCAATTATTTCTTTGCTATCAAAAGTTCATATTTTTGGTTTGTTTTATGTTTTAGGTGTCATAATCTACAGCAGAATAGCGTGGGTGATTGCGTATTTTGTCCCTTGAGTGCAAGAAGGCTTTGCAATACTCAAGCATTGCAAAGCCTTGTTGCACTCAAGGGACAAATTTATCAATTTTATTAACTTGGGTGAAATATCAGACATAAAGCATTTAATTTTCATTTTTTGTTAAGTTTGCATCGGTAAAAAATAGAGAGCATGTGTCAGCTAAAAGGACCATGCAGGAGGGCCTGAGAAACAGGTTTTTAATTTTTTTAGGCCCAAGAGAAATTTTTTGTTGCTGAAAACATTGGTTTAACTAGCTAAATGAGCAGAAAGTTAAATTTGCAATTCCTTCTATTCTCCAGACTCTAGTAGGGCTGCACGGTGTACCGGTAATTACTGGTGTTGAGAATGATACCGGATGAATACCAGTATTGTTTTAAAAGTACAGGTATATCGTAAGAAACGGTAATGGATCAAATTATCGAAGCTGAAGTCAATATAAATTATTAGGGAAAAACAGTCAATGTATTCTATCATGTCTGTCAACTTCTGTGGTAAAGTACACGTCAATCAATCTTCATTCGATGAATGAAAACACCGTTTGCAGCATACTTGAGCTGCGTTAGTTACAAGTAAGAAAACACGTACCAGCAATTTGAAACTGAACCCAAAAGTCGAATATCTCGGGAGTGCGTCGAATTCAGGGAATGAATACTTTTGACACATTTGTGTATTAACCTAACATTTTCCCGGGTGGATAATAAAATTACTCACAAAAATATTACAGGGATTGTTTGTTTTATTTATTCTGTTCCCCTCAAAAACAGGTAAAACATGAAGCCACATTGATCAACATTTCCATCAACACTGTCATTGTGAACTTTGAACTTATAAATATTAATAAACTGTTCAACGGCAATGAAGGCATGAGTTAGACGTCCCCATCACTTTTCGTCCCAGTTTTAAAACGACAACCAGCAATCTAAAACTTAACTGTTGTTTTTTGTAACTTCAAATATTTTTTTACAGATGTTATCCCAGAAATTAATGATGAATTCAAATAAATATATATCTTAACCCTTTAAGAACTGTGCTAACCACGCATCACATCAGCCAAAGTTTTGGGGGTATGAACATACACTGGTACAGAAACAGAAACAAAGGGAAGGGGAAGCCTGCACAAAAATAATAGATTCAGACATTAATAATTGCCGATCACATGAAAATTAATTACTAACACAAACACACCACTGACCTTAATTATCAACTCTTAAAATACAATAGGTCATACGAAGAACAAAACAATGGAGAAGAAAATGCAGGGTGCGAAATGCACACACTCCATAAAACAGCTGTATTAATTAATATTCATGAACAAAGGAAAAATAAACACTACAGTCAGCTTCAGTTACGAATTGTGGGATATTCTTTTCGAACAGAAAAGTCATGGCACTTTATTGTTTTCCCTCATGTCTGAGCTGTCTCTGTGATGTGATTTTAAATCAAAATGAAATAACGCTGTGCATGTTTGTAAAACAAAAATGTGTTCTTAAAGATATTGGTTTCAGCTGAACATAAGGTACTGAGTACAGTAAATTTTATTCAATTGTTAACCGCCCAAAACATAACTGTGAATGTGTTGTCAATTATTTACGAACTCAGTTCCCCAGAACATCGCCCAAGTTTTTCACCCTCTGAACTAGTCTACGATATACCGGTATATCGCGGTATTTTTTTCAGTACCGATACCAGTATTGAAATTTTAAAACCGTGCAGCCCTAGACTCTAGTGTGGATAAACAGAAAAAAGCAAGCCACCCTCACCTAAAAATTGAGAAAAAATTGCCTGAGAAACAAGACATTTATTGTTACAGGATTGAGTGTAATATTTTATTTTTAATAATGTCACAAAGTATTCTGTTCATAGTGACTGATATGCCATGTCTGCAAGCCCTCCAGGCCTTTGAATTTAAAGCATCCGATAGTGCTTAATCGTCACAGTGACACTAAATACTTGGTAAGGTGCACTGTTAATCATGCTCCTCAAATAAAACTGTTTCCAAGGAGCACTCTTAACATGTTTCCTAGAGCAATAGTCCACTGATAGAAGGACATCAAATATATTATGCGAATCAAATGTATAAGAGATTATTTTCAGGAGTTTAACACCATTAGGGTACTGAACTGAACGGAATTTATTTACAATATACATCTATATAGAATATACAATAATTTCATAACAATCAAGTTTCAACACTCTCACATGTACATTGTTGGGGTACAACATAGCCAGATTGCCTGTCTTCCTGCTGACCCCCAGAATAAATATAAGCAAATAAGTTATCAAGTAGGATATAGGATAAAACATTGAAAGAGGGAAAAACACAAACAGAGGGAAAGGAAATGAAACAAGAGGCCCTAAGGAGCCTTAATCGCTCACTGGCCAAAGTGGTTCAAAGAAGTATTTGGGGTCATATTCAGTTAGACATGGTTCATCAACACTACAAAGGAATGAAGTCATGAGAGACAAATTTTATGGAACTAGGGACATGGCTTGAACAAACTTGAATCTCACCCCCGTAAGGATGCTGCATACCAAATATCAAAAGCATTCATCTGCTGGATCTGAAGAGGAAGATTTTTAAAGAAAATTCCTCATTTTGAACTAAGTTATCATTCGGGCTCCGACAGTGAGCCCAAATATGAACCCAGGGACTTGGCTTGAACAAACTTTAATCTTACCCCCAAAGGATAATGCATGCCAAATATCAAAACATTCTGACTGCTGAATCTGAAGAAGATTTTTAAAGAAAAATTCCTCCTATTGACTAAGTTATAATTCAGGCTATCAGGGAGCCCAAATATGGACCCAGGGACTTGGCTTTAACAAACTTGAATCTCACCCCCCTAAGGATGCTACACACCACATATCAAAACATTCCGATTGCTGGATCTGAAGAAGATTTTTTAAGAAAATTCCTCATTTCGAACTAAGTTACAATTCAAGCTCCCACAGTGAGCCCAAATATGGACCTAGGGACATGGCTTGAACAAACTTGAATCTCACCCCCTTAAGGATGCTGCATACAAAATATCAAAACATTCTGACTGCTGGATCTGAAGAAGATTTTTAAAGAAAATTCCCCATTTTGAACTAAGTTATCATTTGGGCTCTCACAGTGAGCCCAAATATGGACCTAGGGACATGGCTTGAACAAACTTGAATTTCACCTCCTAAGGATGCTGCATACCAAATATCAAAACATTCCGACTGCTGGATCTGAAGAAGAAGATTTTTAAAGAAAATTCCTCATTTTGAACTAAGTTATAATTCGGGCTACCACAGTGAACCCAAATATGAACCCAGGGACTTGGCTTGAACAAACTTGAATCTCACCCCCCCTAAGCATGCTGCAAACCCAATATCAAAAGATTCTGCCTGCTGGATCTTGAGAAGAAGATTTTTAAAGAAATTTGTCTGAAATGCACTAAGTTCAAATTTGGGCTCCTATACTGAGCCCAAATATGAACCCGGGGGAGGGGGGGGGGGGGGGGGGCATTTGAACAAACTTGAATCAGATCCACTCCACAATGTTGCATACCAAATATCAAAAGATTCTGCCTGCTGGATCTGGAGAAGAAGATTTTTAAAGAAATTTGCCTGAAATGCTCTAAGTTCGAATTCAAGCTTCTATAGTGAGCCCAAATATGGATCCAGGGGGCCGATTGGAACAAACTTGAATCAGATCCACCCCACAATGTTGCATACCAAATATCAAAAGATTCTGCCTGCTGGATCTGGAGAAGAAGATTTTTTAAGAAATTTACCTGAAATGCACTAAGTTCGAATTTGGGCTTCTATACTGAGCCCAAATATGAATCCAGGGGGCCGATTTGAACAAACTTGAATCAGATCCACTCCACAATGTTGCATACCAAATATCAAAAGATTCTGCCTGCTGGATCTGGAGAAGAAGATTTTTTAAGAAATTTGCCTGAAATGCACTAAGTTAGAATTTGGGTTTCTATACTGAGCCCAAATGTGAATCCAGGGAGCCGATTTGAACAAACTTGAATCAGATCCACCCCACAATGTTGCATACCAAATATCAAAAGATTCTGCCTGCCGGATCTGGAGAAGATTTTTTAAGAAATTTGCCTGAAATGCACTAAGTTCGAATTTGGGCTTCTATAGTAAGCTCAAATATGAATCCAGGGGGGCGATTTGAACAAACTTGAATCAGATCCACCCCATAATGCTGTATATCAAATATCAAATGATTCTGCCCATTTGTGCGGGAGAAGAAGATTTTTTAGTAATTTCACTAATATACATAGGGTGGTATCAGAGTTATGCCCCCTATGGAGCCCCAAGTGCACATGTCCATTTCACTTGAACAAACTGAAATTGACATATGGTAATGAACATCCATACCAAGTTTCGAGAAAATCGACCTAGCGGTTTCAGAGGAGAAGTCGTTTGAAAAATGTTCACGACGCCGGACCGATGACGACGGACGTCATACGGCAAGTGATAAGTTTAGCTCCCTTCGGTGAGCTAATAAGAAATACAGGTAGACAAAAGATCAAGTCAATGTCAGAGGTGACTCTAGAAGCAGTTCAATGTAAATTCGTAGATAGAATTGGAGAGATCGGGCCATTTAATAACAATGATACTAACATAATTTATGACACTGTTGCTTTGGGTGTGATTTCCATCAAAAACAACACATCATATGTAACTCAACTCCATTAAAATAATGAAGTCTGTTTCATGCCAAGAAAAACTGTAATGAATGCATTACTTTAGCATCATTGGTAGTGATTTGTCACATCATGCAACAGGTATATCCTAAAATGAAATAGGGAAATCCCTCAAATTTAATTTCATCAATTGATTTAGTCCTGTGACTCCTGTCCACATCAGTGTTATGACATGTCCTCCTTGTGGTTACAATGCATTTGCATAGAAAGGTGCTAAAATAAGTCAAGGGTCGCTCTAAATGTACAGGATTAGAATTGAATTAACTGGTCGAGTGCTACATTATTTTTCAAAGGTGATTTGTAACAGAGGTATTTGTTTTCAAAGATGGCATAAGACCAGCAAGGGGAGCCTTAGTTTAGCAAGATGTTCCTCATGGCCTACTGGCACTCTCTAATAAATGGTAAAAAAACAATTTTATATAAAGATTTCTTTTCTACTGCTAAGCAAACAAGCTAGCGCATACAGTGTTAAGCTACTATATTGTCTTTCAGCACTTTACAATAGAGCCATGATTGTGGCTTCTAGCACTCAACCAGTTAATTTACATTCACAAGCAAGCACCATAAAAATTTATAAGTAGAGTTCTTTCAAGCAATGCACAATGGTGACACAGTGAATATTATGGATGTTTATTTGAGGTTAGTAATTAATAGACATGTGTATTTTCTGCTAAAATTTTATGAAGATTAAACATTATAGTGATTTTAACATTAAAATAACCATATTTGTAAAACAGCATTTGTGGAAAAAAACATACACACCAAATCATTTCCATAAGTGCGATTTACAATATGCCTGAAATTTTTATCTTCAAAGGCCTGGTTCTCGTTGCAGATATTTGTACTGGGACTTTGAGAGAAGTACAAGTTTTTTCCTTGCAACCAAATTAAAATGTTATTTTCTTTGCCTTGAAAATTATAAATTTTAAGTAATTTGTATATTTTTTATACTTACCAATGGCCTAGACTAGCTGGTGCTAACTCAAAAATTAATCCAGGGCCAAACACATATTTTGCCCCCCCAATCCCCAAAATTTGCATGCAAAACAGAAAAATTGATGTCCTATCTGGTCCTCCATACTTTTCAGATCTGCGCATGCGCTGTATCCAGGAAGGAACCGAAATTGGTGCCAACCATCATTCTTTCTACAGATTGCCTGTTAAATGTTTTTAACAGCGGGGAGGTATGAGTGCCCACTCATGGGAGGGCCATACCCGTCTGGGCCATTGGTAAGTATAAAAAAAATACAAATTACTTAAAATTTATAATATTTTTATACAACAACCAATGGCCCAGACTAGCTGAATCATAAAAAGGCTGGAGGGCTTAGGACATAAAGGAAAATCCAATCTCTCAATTACTTCAGTAAAGGATAGCTCCTACAGGAGATAGAAGATAGGAATTATATATGTCTTTCTCCTTTATGAGAAAAGAGAAAGGCATAACACCAACAATGCAATTGAGTATTACATAATATATAATTCTCCATTTAATGCCAGCATAACCCATTATGGTAATTCGGTGAAGGAAAACCAATATATAAAGCTAGTCCAGAGAATGAGACTCTTTATACTCATTTAAAAGTGTCCAAGGATTGTATATTAACGCCCGTTTGACACGTGACATATAAAAATGCTTCACAGTGAGCTACACTTTAAAAACCGTACATAAATGAGACATAGTTATTGCTTCACACCGAGCTACACATTAAAACCATCCCAGCATCAACTCAGGACTACTGACACCAGAGGAGGACTTCCCTTGCTTTTCACTTTAAAGCCAGATGATCATAAGGGAAACAAGAGGCCCTAAGGAGCCTTAATAGCTCACCGGCCAAAGTGGTTCAAAAAAGTATTTGGGGTCACATTCAGACATGGTTCATCAACACTACAAAGGAATGAAGTCATGAGAGACATGGCTCGAACAAACTTGAATCTTACCCCCCTAAGGATGCTGCATACCAAATATCAGAAGCATTCATCTGCTGGATCTGAAGAAGAAGATTTTTAAAGAAAATTCCTCATTTTGAACTAAGTTATCATTCGGGCTCCCACAGTGAGCCCAAATATGAACCCAGGGACTTGGCTTGAACAAACTTGAATCTCACCCCCTGAGGATGCTGCATGCCAAATATCAAAACATTCCGACTGCGGAATCTGAAGAAGAAGATTTTTAAAGAAAAATTCCTCATATTGACTAAGTTATAATTTGGGCTCCTACAGAGAGCCCAAATATGGACCCAGGGACTTGGCTTTAACAAACTTGAATCTCATCCCCCTAGGGATGCTGCACCACATATCAAAACATTCCGACAGCTGGATCTGAAGAAGAAGATTTTTTAAGAAAATTCCTCATTTCAAACTAAGTTACAATTCAAGCTCCCACAGTGAGCCCAAATATGGGCCTAGGGACATGGCTTGAACGAACTTGAATGTCACCCCCCCCCCCCCCCACCCCCACCCCCACTAAGGATGCTGCATACCAAAATATCAAAACATTCTGACTGCTGGATCTGAAAAAGAAGATTTTTGAAGAAAATTCCTCATTTTGAATTAAGTTATCATTCGGGCTTCCACTGTGAGCCCAAAAAAGGACCTAGGGACATGGCTTGAACAAACTTGAATGTCACCAATTCACCCAATATCAAAAGATTCTGCCTGCTGGATCTTAAGAAGAAGATTTTTAAAGAAATTTGCCTGAAATGCACTAAGTTCAAATTTGGGCTCCTATACTGAGCCCAAATATAAACCCAGGGGGCTGATTTGAACAAACTTGAATTAGATCCACCCCACAATGTTGCATACCAAATATCAAAAGATTCTGCCTGCTGGATCTTGAGAAGAAGATTTTTTAAGAAATTTTCCTGAAATGCACTAAAGTTCGAATTCGGGCTTCTATACTGAGCCCAAATACAAATCCAGGGGGCTGATTTGAACAAACTTGAATCAGATCCACCCCACAACGTAGCATAGCAAATATCAAAATATTCTGCCTGCTGGATCTGGAGAAGATTTTTTAAGAAATTTGCCTGAAATGCACTAAGTTCGAATTCAAGCTTCTATAGTGAGCCCAAATATGAATCCAGGGGGCCAATTTGAACGAACTTGAATCAGATCCACCCCACAATGTTGCATACCAAATATCAAAAGATTCTGCCTGCTGGATCTGGAGAAGAAGATTTTTTTAAGAAATTTGCCTGAAATGCACTAAGTTCGCAGGGCTCACAAATAGGGTCACCCGACGTCCCGGGACAACCAGAAATTTTCTCGGGCAACCAAAAATGCTATTCCCTCTGCCCGACGGGCAACCAGATTTTTTCTGTCTGATTTTAAAAGATAATTCTTTGAGAAAATTAAAATATAAAAACGAGTGGGAATTAATGATTAAACAACTGTTAAAATGGTTGAATACGCATTCCGCTGGTTAGGGGAAGTACTTACAGTGGCGGCGGTGCATAAACTTCAGCAGTCAACAGGTACATAATTCCTTTTCTGATCTATGATATTATTGATAGCACGTGCTGGGATTGGTTGTCAATAACGCACCGCTATCTTTTATCACATGAACAAACTGAGTTGGAAGTTCCGAACTGGAATTGAAATCGACAGTCTGTCATTCAATTCACTTAGTGACTGAGGTCGACTTGCACGAACATCGCCATGGATCTACGACAATATTTCAAACGTAAAATAACTGTACCTGCAAGAGAAACATCTGCCGAAGAATCGGCGCAGATTTCTGCTGATGATAATGCATCATTGGATCCAGAACACAAATCGAAATTGGAACCGGGCTCAAAGAAACGTGCATATGAGTTGGAAAAGAGAAAAAGGTCCTTTGTTCCAGAATGGTCCAGTCAATTTGATTGGATCCAGTACGATCAAAAACAGGAGGTTATTTTCTGCAAAGTTTGTCGTGATTGCCCACTGGAAGCTGACAGTAAAAGTCCATTTGTCCAAGGAACGTCTGTGTTTCGGAAAGATCCAATAAAAACCCACGAAAAGGCAAAAAGCCACATAAAATGTTCTCTAGCCCTAAAAGCTAAAAGTGAGCCCCACAAGATGCCAATTGCAAAAACTGTTACTAAAATGAACAGAGCAAACTTTGAAATTGTTCAAAAACTTTTCAGGACAGCTTATTTTATTGCCAAAGAAAAGCTACCCATGGCTAAATTTCCAAGTGTTTGTCGCCTACAGGTTTGTAATGGTGTGCAGCTTAACCAAACTTACATAAATGATCATGCATGTCGTGATTTTATTGGGGCAATAGCTTTTGAGGAGCGAGATAAGACAAAACGGCTAAAGACTGTAGATTTGTTTCAGTTTTATCTGACGGTAGTACGGATTCGGGAACAATTGAGCAAGAATTGGTGTTCATCAAATTTGTTTATGAAGGGCGTGTGGTCACAAAAATGATGAAGTGTGTGGATGTTGAACATGCCCATGCTGCTGGGGTACTGGATGCGATTGATAGGGCAGTAAATAGTATTGGAATAATCGATGAGGGTGAATGGAACAGGAAAGTCATTTGTGCTAATTTTGATGGTGCATCAGTCATGATGGGTGAAAAAAATGGTGTTGCAGGCCGTCTAATGCGACGTGTTGGCCATATCATCATTCTTCATTGCATAGCTCACAAATCAGAGCTTGCGGTTCTGGATGCTGTAAAAAATGTGCCCTATTTAGATAAATTTGAGGAAACTCTGAAATCGATCTTTAAAATGTACTATTATTCTCCAAAAAAAATGCGCGAGCTCAAAGAGATTGGTGAGCTTTTAGATGAGAAACTAGCATACTTCTCTGGCCTGAAAAGCACCAGATGGTTAACCAGTATACTGCGGAGTATGAGGGCAGTTGAAATTAATTATAGTGCTACTGTTTCACACATGGAACATATGGCAAGCAGCAGTGCCAAAGACGGGGTAAAACCTGAAGATGCAGCTAAAGCAAAGGGTACCGCGGCAGAATTGAAAACTGCCAGATTTGTGCACTTTTTGTTTTTCATGCTAGACTATAGTGGTACTCTGGCTAAATGTAGCAAGAACTTCCAGTTTGAGGATATATTTGTTACTAGAGCTATGCAGGTTCTCGACAGTACAAGTTCCGACCTTTTACTGCTTAAAGCAACTCCAGGAAGCAATATGAAATCCTTCTGGAATGAACTATCAGGCAGTGATGAGATGATTTTTCGGGGAATTCAGCTCACAAAAAGTAAGAGGCCTGGAGACAAAGTCGCAGCAACATGAAAGAAACTGCAGTTAAGCCTTCACACTCCACAACTGAGTCGAGAGAACCTCCTGACACCGTTGTTGAAGAAGAAATTGTGGAGCCGTGGAAAGATGACTTTGACAAAATTTGTGATGATACTATTAAATGCTTAAATAAGCTATTCTCTAACTTTACTAAGAAACCACTGTCAAGCTTTAAATGTCTCGACATTTCCCTGCTCCCACATGACAAAGAAGACATGGCTGTTTATGGAACATGAGAAATCAACGAAATAGTCGAACATTTCGCGCCAGTATTGACAGACGAGGAAATACGTGAAATACCACAGGAATGGACGGCTTTAAAGGTATGAATGGCATCCCATAGGGGACGGAAGCTCAATGATGTGTATGCCGACTTACTGAATGAAAATCCAGAAAGCATGAAAAATATAATGTCTTTGGTTAATATTGGACTGAAATTGTCTCCGTCAACAGCTACTTGTGAAAGGGGGTTTTCTTGCATGAACAGAATTAAGCGAAGTCAGCGCACAGCTTTAAAGGCAGACACCCTCAATGATTTAATGCTGATCTCCAACGATGGTGAGTCGATTGAAACATTCTCCCCAGATTTTGCTCTTGATCACTGGCTGCTTTCTGGGCAAAGGAAACGACACATATCACATAAAACACCAAAGCGACTCAAGAAGAAACGGACGACCGCTGTAGAACTGGAGCCGACTTGAAGTATTCCTGGTGGCGAGTCAGACTCGTCGGAAATAAATGACAAAACACTAAGTGGGCAAGACTCAGATCCAGACTCTGATAGTGACTAAAAAAACTATGTTATTTTAATGCTTGTGGCACAGTGCCACAGGCACTCCTCGAGTCCCGACTTTCTTATATATTCAATAACTTGTAAATTTGCCATAAAAACATACAAATATTGATAAAATCTGAGCCAGCTGGTTGAGCTGACTCTGATCATATCGATGTTTGGTTGGTTTTATTGGAGAAAATGTAGAGACTTCGACAAAAGTTATTTCTGGCAATATCTATTGGGCAAGGTACTATTAGCCTGTAACTCTTTTAATTTTTTAGTTGAAAATAAAGTTCTCGCATATTTCAGTTAACTCACAGCGAACTGTGTTGTTTACCATCATGTATGGGCACTGAAACGACATGCATTTTAACCCTTTACATAAAGCTGCCTGGGAGCAGACGACACTCCTGAAAAAATTCTTGTGCTGCAACTAAAGGTGTCTGTGCTTTGCTTTCAAAACATTGGTCAGGGCCCCTCATTGGAATGAATAAGGGGTTATAACCTATATATTGGAAGCAATAATGAAAATATAAAAAAAAGCAAGATTGAATAGTGATATCAGGTGTTGTGTTAGTCGGTTTTGAATATTGCAAAAGTAGGCCACTGAAACGTAAAGGGTTAATAACATGGAAACTAGGCCCTGTCAGGCTGATGCTTTGTGATCACAATATAAAATTTGACACCCATTTTATGGTATGAAGTATCATAACTAGGTCTAACTCTTACGTCTATGACAAGAGGACTCATCAGTATTAATACTGTAAGTCATAGGGTATGTAACAGTTCTTTGACCTTCTTTCCGAAATAGTTGTTCAGTTGAGAAAAAAGGGTTACATGAATTTGCATGTAAAGTATTCAACAAACCTAACCAAATGGTCAACACGTCGTGTCGTCGGTACTGACTAGCCCTGTCGGAGTCCCACTGATATTGTTAGAAACAGGATCAGCTGACAGCCCCCCCCCCCCCCCCCCCCACCCCACGCACACACACACAAACACACACTCAAACCACCCATAGCGACATTCAGGGCAAATTTTGATATTGTTCAGTAATGCTCATGAGTGGAGTCTGGTTGTATTTGAATCAATGTTCCCAGATATCGGGAGTGCACCGGTACGATAAGCAACCGAGAATGGCGTGACGTCATATCCCTGTAGAGACAATACTGTGCACTCATAATGTCCCGAACAAAGATTCAAACACAACCATTACCTTCCCAGAAACCGTTTTTCGAAAGTGAAAGTGGATGTTGCGCTCATTCAGCATTGCAACGGTCTCTGTTGCTGATCTTCCTCTTGGTCAGGTACTTATTTATTTTTTTGTTACTGTGTTCAACAAACAATACATAAGAATATGTTTGAGATTAGTTCTCAGTTGAGATAGTAAGTTAACGTAGCGCAGTGAACCAGGACACTTTGCAGGCCGTTACGTAATAGGGGGAGGGGGGGGGGGGGTTACGGTTCGAACTTCCCTATCCGATGTGTCAGTTGTCATGACGCATGGTGAAAACAGAATGGCTTTTTGCACAACAGTGAACTGAATCTTGATCTGTTACAGTTTCCCCATCTTTCACCACCTCACCTGTTGTTGTACATCGTTTGTTGTCATATATCTGATCGATTCACATTCAAATGTGTACAAATTGAGCAATCAAATATCAACTTCTAATGCCGGGCCACCATTTTCTGGGGCGGGCAACCAGATCCCAAAAGAAGTCTGCCCGACGGGCAATCACGTTTTTTCACTATTTGCGATCCCTGGTTCGAATTCAGGCTTCTATACTGAGCCCAAATGTGAATCCAGGGGGGCCGATTTGAACAAACTTGAATCAGATCCACCCTATAATGCTGTATACCAAATATCAAATGATTCTGCCCACTTGTGCGGGAGAAGAAGATTTTTAGTAATTTCTCTAGTATACATAGGGTGCTATCGGAGTTATGCCCCCTATGGAGCCCCAAGAGGGCATGTCCATTTCATTTGAACAAACTTGAATTGACATATGGTAGTGAACATCCATACCAAGTTTCGAGCAAATCGACCTAGCGGTTTCAGAGAAGTCATTTAAAAAATGTTCACGACGACGGACGGACGACGACGACGGACGGCAAGTGGTAAGTTTAGCTCCCTTCGGTGAGCTAAAAACCACCCCACCCCCTTCCGAGGTAAATATCCTCAGAACAAAGAGGGCAGCAGAACAGCATCAATGCTGGAACAGACAGCCTAAATACCTATAGATATAATCATTAATGGACAACATTCTGAGCAACAGAAAAAGGACCCAAAGATCTAAGGTCACCGGAGATGAACTCTAAATTTCTCAGGTAAAACTTGGTAAATGAAGAGGGCTGTGCCCCGTACGCAGCCTTCATGAGATCATACTGCCAGAATACGCCCAAGAAGTGGACAGTGCTCTAACCTCGTGCGCTGATATCTTATTAACCGAACGTTGATTTGAAGATAGATTTTCATAAGCAAAGTGTATTGCCAACTGAATCCATCTAGACTAGAGACTGAATGAACAGAAATATCCTTTCTGTTAGGAATCAATGAAACAAAGAAACGTTTGGCCATAAAAAAGAACCTCTGTTTCTCGGGCCCACGCGCATGGTCATTTTTGCTGCGCATGCAACCTTTTTATGACACCAAAAAAATTTTAAAAACAAATTTGAGATATTGAGCTCATTTCGGTAAATCGATATCGATGCATTGGTGAATTTTAAATTAACACCCTTCAAGCTTTTTCTACATCATACTTTAATAAAGTGGGTGGGTTTTAGCAATATTCACGACAGAAAGTGTTTTATTCTGTAAAAGGTAAGTCATAATGACAGCAAGAAGGAAGGTGTCTTTCAGTCTGACAACAAACAGTTACAAAGGGGAATGGTCGATTTGCACCACGTTTGATTCGCACCTACCCTCAGAAAGTCTGCAAAGTCAGGTGCTATGTTGAATGGAACACAGTCTCCTGGCATTTATTTTTAGTAACATTTGTATTGTAAATGGCCGTCATTGGGAATTTGTGTACTGTTATTTGAAACCGTTACGAGTTTCCCAGTTAATTTAAATAAATGCATTTGAGATGCAGGATAATTGGATAACTAATAGTAATCGTTGCTTGATATAAAAGTAACAGTCATAGTTGAAAATAAATTGCATATAGGCAGGTATGTGCAGTCGAATTGGTTAATAAAAACACGCAAACATTCGTTTTGTATTTCATTTTCAGATTTCCGAAAAATATCATTTATGGATGAACTGCCCGTTCAAATGGGTTGTGATAATTTTGAATATAATGGGGAAAAATTGCGATTCACGATTTTATTAGGTAGGTTGTGAAAGGATTTTTTGGGGGGGGGTAAAATAAATCTGTGAAAGTTGGCACTTCGACATTTGATTTGTCAGAGAGATGTTTCATCCCGAGACATTTCACCCACGAGGCGTTTCATCCTGTGTCATAACTTTTACGTTTCACTGAAAAAACAAACATTCAAACACCACTTCATTTATGACCCAACACCCCTACGGTGAATAACCAATATATTTGCGAAATTCTGCATAGTCCACCAGGCATTTGGGTGGGGGTCGAAATACCACAAACAACCTCTTGGGGAGAAATAAAAAGAAAAAAAAAGACCACCTACCTGCTTTTTGGGAAAAAATGGCCTAAGAAACAGGCAATCAACTTTGTATGGCCTTTTCTTCCTTTTCTAATAAAATCTGATCGACGTGTATAAATGTGCATAGCCCTGACTGAACACAGCAAAGGTCTACGGTTTCCGAGGACGGCAGAGCCTTAATGATAATAGGCTTTGGCTGCTTGTCTGGAATCTGATTCTTAGCCAAAAATCCCACTTCCATAGTAAGGGTAATGGTATTACCCATACTACGGTAGTGAGATTCATCAACAGATAAAGCATGAAGTTCACTGACTCTTCTAGCAGATGCAAAGGCTAAGAGAAACGCCATTTTATAGGTCAAGAATTTGAACTCTACAACATCCAACGGCTCAAACAGAGCTTCTTTGAGCTTCAACAAAACCCAAGCCAAATTTCACTTAGGAATTAATCTGAGGGTTCTAGGTCTATTAATAGAGAAATTTCTAACCAGCTTGGACAATGAAGTATTTGATCCAATAGCCAAGTTATCCTGATGACCGTAAGTATCTGATAACATAGACCTAAAGCCCTTAACAGTGATGGGCTGCAGTTTGAGAACATCAAACAAGTAGACCAAGAAATTGGCAATATTTGGTATGGACGGATCGTATACGTCGATTGACTGATCCTGACAACAACGGAAGAAAATCCTCCACTTCACTGCGTAGTTCAAAGTAGAGGAGGACCTCCAGAAGTTAGAAACTGCGTCCACAGTGCGTCCTGTACACTGTGTTCCGTGCAAGAAGGACCGCACAACGGAAATACGTGAAGGTTGAGCCCCTCCGGGTTGTGATGCAGTGCGCAAGAGTTCCCCTGATAAAGAAGGTCCACTCGTGGAGCAAGCTTCTGGGAAACGTCCCATAACATACACCTGAGAAGATTGATCCAAGGTTTCTGTGATGACAGAGGTGCTACAAGTAGAATTTTGCAACATGACTGTTTGATCTTTAACAGAATCTGCTGAATCAACGGAGTTGGAGGATATGCATATCCCATTATTCCGTCCCATGAGATCGACAGAGCGTCTACTGCGTACGCTCGATGATCTGGGCATGGCGACACGAACATCGGTAACTAATTGTTCAGGTGTGTCACAAACAGATCTATCATGGGACGATCCCACTGGTAGCAAATCTGTCTGAATATTTGCTTGTTTAGAGACCATTCCGATGGTAACAGGTGACCTTTCCGAGAGAGCGAGTCTGCTAGTACATTCCGACGACCCGGTATATGACGGACAGAAAGATGAACATGATGATTCATGACGTAAAGGAGAATCCTGTCCGTTAATTCGCATAATGGAATCGAATGAGTGCCGCCTTGGTTCCTGATGTAAGCTACTACTGTCGAATTGTCCAACAGGATTTGAACATGGACGTTCGCTATTTGGTGAATACAATATTGAAGAGCTAGCCATATTGACATCATCTCTTTGATGTTTATGTGTTTCTCTAGGAACCGAGAGTCCCAAAGACCCTGACACTTCAAGTCTGCGGGGCTTAGGGTCGCGTCCCCAACCCATCTGACTCGCATCCGTCATAATCGTGAAAGCAAGATCCGGCAGTTGCAGAGGAACTCCCTGAGTTAACCACTGAATATCTGCCCAAATCTGAACCTTTTGTTTTACTAGGTCCATTAAAACAATACTGGTCTCGAGCAAATGCATCTTCACACTTCAGTTCTGAGTAAAGAATATCTGGAGGGGACACGTTCGTAGACGGCCCATCAGAATAAGATTCGCAGCCGCTCCGCACAGCCCCATCAGTGGCATGAATTCCCGCGCTGTTAATGCGTCTGAGTGTAGACAAAAGCATAACAACTGACTAATTTCCCTCTGGGTAACGGCAGACAAACCAGATTGTTGTGAGTCTCGAAGCTCATTCCCAAGTGAGTGAACGACTTGGGACGGAGCTAGATCTGACTTTTTCTCGTTTACGATGAAACCGAGACATTGGAGTAATAGAAGAAGACTCTGAACATCGTTCTGAAGAATAATTCTGTTGCCATATCTCTGCAGAATGTCGTCCAAGTAAGCTGACATTACTGCAGACGAATGAGCTCGGAAGTATGACATTACCGAGTTCATTATTCGAGTAAATGCCCAGGGAGCCAGGTTCAGACCAAAGCACATTGATTTATTCTCTGGGTACCTTTTTCTGTTTAGGCTTGAGACCTTGATTCAGATTGAGGTTCACAGGGAGTAAATTTAGTAATGCTACCCTGCTGTGCAGGGCAGCATCACCAAATTCCCCATTTGGGGGCCTCATTTTGTAAAGTGACAGTCTCTGCTTATTTCCAGGCTTGCTTTCTGAGGAGTCCAAACAGTAACAATGTCCACAAATGTTACATCCATTTGATTTCCATCTCCTTTCAATGTCTGGCAGAAATTTTTGAGTCAGGATCCAAGCGAAAGATCCGTATGATACAAAATTTTAAGTCGATGATATTTTTGGTAAGATTGCGCAAAATGTAGTGCAACTGTTTGCATCTCATTGTGGTGAATATCTGACCAGTGTTTGCATAGTCTGATGTGGAAATTTATTCTTGTTTCCCCAACATATTGTTCTCAGTATTGGTTACATGTCAGTAAATAAATGCAGTTCTTTCTTAAGCAGAAGTTCTTCTGACTTTAGAAATGCAATGCCTTGGAATTCATGTTAGGATTATTGCCACATATGGGGTTACATAACACAGACCATGAAGCAGGGCTACAGAAAGCATTTTTAAAGTGTGTGTGCTTGCAATAATGGTATAAAGTACTGACAAATTTCCAATGAAATTCCATACACAAGAAATTAATTTCTCAACACTTCCAACTCTGCTGTTCATTTTTCGTTGCACTGATTCAAAACTTGGGTTGTCTGTTTCCAGAAGGTTAAATGCAAAATTATAATGGTTAAAAATTGATGTTTCACAAAGTTCTCCCATCATGCAATGCATGAAATTTCCACATATACTATTTTTTCTATTCTCATTAGAGCTGGGAGGTTTTGATTTTTCAGATTCAGTTTCGGTTCGGTTTCAGGAAAAAACCTTGGTTTCCGTTCGTTTTTTCAATGTGTTAAGAACAGATAATAAATAACACGTCAGGCTCCTTAACTTGGAAAAAATCTGCAATATGACACCACTCACCACAAAAGCCATGTCTGTATTCAGCCTAAATTTTCTTTGGGTTCTAGGGGATCAGGAGTTAAGCCTATTCAATCAGAAAAAAAACCCATAAATCAGGGCAACAAATGAATATGGTCCATCTAAACTATGTTGTTTAGGCGTATTCGCTCTTTGCTGGATAGACTAAGTGACGAGAGTCCATAGTAGTTGCTAGTACAGTTCCCTCCAAGTAAAATAGTTTGATCAGTTTATGTACAAACACAGTAAAATCATTCATCAACTTTTTGAGGGTCTTGCAGTTCGGTTTTCTGATTTGCTGCAAAAACTGGAACCGAACCTGAAAACCAAAAAAACACCTAGCCCTAGTTCTCATGTGCATTGCTTGTGTTCAAGATTATGCTCAGTAAGTTGATTTATTTGAAATGAAATGAAAATAGAAACAAACTGAACATAAAGTTCTGATGGATTACTATTCTTACTTTTTCAGCACACCAAATACACAATGGCATTCTTACCACTGGGAAACAATACCAAATACACAGACTGTGTGTTTTTAGTTTAACATGTTATTTTGACATGGGGAAAACTTACTGAGATCAGACCTGTCATTCTGAGGAGGGCAATCAACCTCATCCTTTATCGTCTGCCTGAATAGAAAATTCTGAGGGCGATAATCACCCACCTGACTATATATTGCACAGGCGACAGAATGGGGTTGTGCTATTGTTTCAGAGGAGAGAAAACGGTGTTATAATGCGCGAAGAGGCCTGACAGGCCAGATCTGAGTAATACTCTACAGCAGAGTAAATGAGTGCTTATTTGATACAGACTATAACACATTTCCAATTTTACTCGATTACATCACCCGATTTCTGTGCATGTGTCGATGGCATGTGTTTAATGTAAAGAATGACTGTCATCACTATAAAGGGAAATCAAGTTAAATACTTGACGTTTCTTTGAAATTCAATGTTGCTAATAAATAAATGTATAATCCCACATTTAAATTTGATGTTGAACATGTCATGACGCCAGTCTGAATTCAGTCTACAGATATAATAGTATTATATGATTCATGATGGCAGTTATACACACTTGAGTGATAGGATACTATTACTACTAATACTAGAATAGCTCTCAGCAGCCCTCCTTACTCCTTAGCTCAGTTAAGGTGGGTCAAAAATAGCCCTCCTGGGCCTAATTGAGGAGGGTGGTTATGGCCCTTCTTCAATTTTGAAAATGACAGGCCTGTGAGATGTTGTTACTTTTGAGTTAGGCAGCACAATTCTATCAACAAAACAATGAAATAAAGACATATTATACTGTGATCACAAAAGTGGACAGAGAACTTTGACCGGATCACGACTTGTGGCAGAAACATGCCTGTCAAAAAAGAATGCACAATCATTTAATCTGATATGCTGCTTTTGATTGTTCTCTGAGGTGGACATGATTTTACATAAGGTTATGTACGAAATCTCAACCCCCCCCACCCCCCCCCCCCCACCCACCCCACCCAGTGTCAGGTAGTAAAATTTCATGTGAATCCATGAATCAATTTGCATAAATATTCATGTGGGGAAAATCACGCAAATCCAAGTAGAATCATGTTGGTATTTCTCAAGTTTTGTGGTCATTGAAGTTGTACTGGTCAGTAGCCTGTTTCCTTGGGGTTTCCCAAGTGAAACTTCCCAGTTGTAAATCCCAAGAAAAAAGCCATTGGTCAAAATGTCTAAGGTAACAAACTTGTTTCAAATCGATAGAGCCAATATTTAAACACTTTTGTTCATAATAGTGACTCTTAAGACAAACCACTTGAACAGCAAGAGAAAATACCCAAATTTAAATCAACAAAACATTAATGACGCTTGAAAAGGGGTAGGCAGAAACAAAGGCATGCTTTCAGACAGTTGTGAGAGCCCGTTACATGACTTTTTTCAAAGAGAGTTAGGATCTTTCAAGAGCTGGTCTTGTGGCTGCATGTTTACCACTGCATGTTCAGTGTGAGGCATACAGTGGATCCAGCACAGTATGTGTGTAGGTGGAAACGGGGCACCTCTCCACTACTTGTAGAGTATGATGTCATAACACCATGTATGCTGCGTGCATAAGTTGAAAATTGTTCCAGATTTCGGTCTGTGTGTTGGATAGCTTTATGGGTGGATTTTGACTCTATAGGGGTATACAACTGTTGATGCTGCTTGGAACAGGTTAGGATGTATCAGATGTAAGTCACCTCTAGCCCAAAATGGGCATGCAGCAAGCCCAAATATTAATCTCCCAACTTGCCTTGAACAAACTTTAATCTTCACTTCCAAAGGAAGTTCCATATCAAAGTATTCTCTCTGGTGGTTCATGAGAAGAAGATTTTTAGGCTTTTGGGGCATTATCCCCAGCCTGGGGTTAGAAGCTGCTTCATTTGAACAAAGTAGAAAGTGTATACTCCAAAGATGGCTTGTGCCATATAACTTTTGAATTTGTCCTAGTGATTTTGAAGAATAAGACACAGGAATCCGAAACATGATAAAACCGACAGCAATTGTTTTGGACCACCTCATTCCACTCGTCCAAAGGAAGCTGCATTATGCCTGCACACCAACAAGAAGGACGCCAACGCCCTATAGCTCACCAACATTCCTCTTTGATAGTAACTTTGGCAAACACAAGAACTGTATCAAACAGGCTCATAACATGTGACAAAGTTTACCTAAACACAACCTCTTAAAAGTAAAACACAGAAACTGACATAAACACTAAGTTAAGCATGAAATTCTGAGCTAAACAGAAAACTAAACGCAACTAAAAATGTCAAGAAAAATGTTTAAAATGCAATGTATGAGGGGTTAATCATGGAACAATGATACTGAGGAACACGTATGATGAAAATAATTGCCATGGGAAGAGAAGGAGCACAGCAGCTGACCTAAACACTAAGTTAAACATGAAATTCCGAGCTAAACAGAAAACTAAACGCAACTAAAAATGTCAAAAAAAATGTTTAAAATGCAGGGTATGAGGGGTTAATCATGGAACAATGATACTGAGGAACATGTATGATGAATATAAGTGCCATGGGAAGAGAAGGAGCACAGCAGCTGACCTAAACACTAAGTTAAACATGAAATTCCGAGCTAAACAGAAAACTAAACGCAACTAAAAATGTCAAGAAAAATGATTAAAATGCAGGGTATGAGGGGTTAATCATGGAACAATGATACTGAGGAACATGTATGATGAATATAAGTGCCATTGGAAGAGAAGGAGCACAGCAGCTGACCTAAACACTTAGTTAAACATGAAATTCTGAGCTAAACAGAAAACTAAACGCAACTAAAAATGTCAAGAAAAATGTCTAAAATGTAGGGTATGAGGGGTTAAATCATGGTAAAATGATAATAATCATCATATAGCAGCATTATAAAAGCCATGATATGGAAATAGGGCGAATAAGTTACCTAAACAGAAACTTTAACATTATTGGACACGTACACTGACGACGACGCCGGCGCCGACCGATCGAGCCATTCCATAAGCTCACTCAACTAAAGTTGGTGAGCTAAAAATCAATATTCTGGTCTGTGCAGTTTTTGAGCTAACGGCAATTGAATTTTTTCTATTTTTAGCTCCTGGCGTTCCCACAGGTTTGCAGTAAAGGAAATTCGTACTTTTGACCCAGTTAAACTACATGCAAAATTTGGTTCAAATCAGCCAATTGGTTTATGAAATAGGACTTTTGGGTGGAGCCCAAAATAGGCACACTCCCACAGAGAGCCCAAACACTGACCTACCAGCTTGCCTTGAACAACGTTTAATCTTCACCACCAAGGGAAGTTCCAAACCAAACATCAAAGCATTCTCTCTGGTGGTTCATGAGAAGATTTTTAAAGATTTTTAGGTGTTTTGGGCATTATCCCCAGTCCAAAAATGGTAGCAGCATCATTTGAACAAAGTAGAAAGAGTATACTCCAAAGATGGTCTGTGCCACATATAGTTGGTCTCTGAATTGCACACATTAGGGAAATTTAAATTTTATAGTAAATTTCCTTTCTTATTATACCTACCACAATTGTTTACTACAGGCTTGCACTACAGTGGAAGTCCCTAACTCGGAAAATATACTCTCTATTTTGATCTTTCCCAAGTGATTTGGGAAAGAAAAGTGGTGCAAAAGCATAAAGAAAAAATAAGCCAAAACTGGGTCGAGTGCTACAAGCGCAGACCCAGTAGGGGACACTCTCTTCCAAGTACAACTCCACGACTTCCGTTGCCAGTGCACATATACGTCACTAATGACTCATTCTTTTGAATCCGCCAACATTGGAGTTATGTGATCAGCGGGGAGGAAGGATTCTTACCCGAATAAGAAGATGGGAGGGTCTCCATGTAAACAATTGTGGTAGGTATAATAAGAAAAGAAATTTACTATAAAATTTAAATTTCTTATCAACCTACCTACAATTGTTTACTACAGGCTGAATAGACAATAGGCTGGAGGGAATCACATACCAAGCCACACATAACACAAAAGAGGTCCCGAGGCCTATCAAACCATAGCATCACAATCATTAGTAAAAGACAATGAGAGATTAGGCTTATGGGTCTGTGTGATGCACAGACAGAAAGGGCAGTAACAGCACAGAGCTGGAACTGACCTTCAAGAAGCCTAATGGCTAGGGTAGACAACAGCCTGAGCAGAAGAAAGAGGGCGCAATGCAAAAAGGTCCTCCGACTGCTCCTGCAACTGACGCAGATAGAAGGTGGAGAAAGTAGAAGCATTTCTCCAGTTGGCTGCCTGCATAACATCCATAAGCCACGCGAATAGCAAGACAAATCCATCGAGAAATGGATTGAGGAGAGATCTTTTGTCGACCAGGAATAAGAGACAGAAAAAATTGTTTCCTGCCTTTCCTAAAGAATTGTGTCCGATTGCGATAAATGAGAATAGCACGAACCGGACAGAACAAAGGGTGGTTACCCTCAACAGAAGGAAGAGCCCTGATACAGATAGGAGGTGGAGTAGTTTCTGGTATCTGATTTTTGGCCAGAAAGGAGCAATCAGTGGTAAACGTAACACTGTTGGGAGAGCTCCTGAAAAAGGCAGGGATAACTGAGAGGGCGTGAAGCTCATTAACCTGTCTGGCAGACGCAAAAGCCATCAGAAAAGCAGTCTTGTATGTGAGAAAATGCATATCCACCTGGGATAAAGGTTCGAACGGCTCCCCTCCCCCCCCCCAAGCAAAGCAAAACCCAAGAAAGATTTCATCTTGGGGTAAGCTTCAAAGTCCGAGGCCTTTTCAAAGAAAAGTGCCGAACATGCTTGGAGAGGTATGGATTAGTGCCGATACGACGCTTCCTCACATACGAAAAGGTCTCCAAAAGCATGGACCTGTACCCCTTGATGGTAACAGGCTGGAGACCCCGAGAATCAAACACATATACCAGAAACTCTGCAATCTGTGAAATCGAAGGATTGGCATAATCAACAGAGTGATCGGCACACCATCGACAGAAGACCTTCCACTTAGCCACATAGGCTAAACCAGTGGAGTGAAACCTTGAAGAAGAAATGCACTCCACTGCTCATCTCGAAAAACCTCTATGTAGGAGACAGGACCTGACAAAAGATATGCGTGAAGGCACAATGAAGTCAGGTCGACGTTAAACCTCCTCGGGTGACCTTGGCAAAACAGGATGCAACGTGTAGAGGGAGACATGCTGGAACCGCCGCCATCAAAGAGCGGAGCTGATTATTCCACACCCTCTGAGGTGACAGGGGAGAGATCAGAATGATTCGACAACTGCAGGTTCGAATTTTGGCTAGAACCTGAGGCAGAATCGGAACCGGCGGGAAGGGGTAGGCGACTAGACCGTTCCAATCGAGTGACAGAGCGTTCACAGCAAAAGCCAGAGGATCTGGACACGGGGACACGAAAGTGTCCACCTGATGGTTCCAACGAGTCGCAAAGAGATCGATGTGGGGACGACCCCAGAGATCGCAAAGAGAACGACCGGGAATGTGACAAACCACCACCCTGGCATTGACATCCTGAGCGAGCAGTAGAAGATTCCGAGCCAATTCGTACATTGGAACCGAGTGCGTGCCGCCCTGGTTCCGAATGTAAGCAACCACTGTCAAATTGTCGGACAACAGAAGGACCTGGCGATTCGACCGGTGAGGGCTCCACTGCCTGAAACTCAGAAGAACAGCAAGAAGCTCCTTCTGGTTGATGTGCAGAGCTGCATGATCCTGGTCCCATGCCCCGTGATGGGAAAGACCGACAGGATCCAACATCCCCCCCCCTCCCCCCCCCCCCCCCCCCCCCCCATATGAGATCACTGGCATCTGCCGTCAGAACACGATCGGACGTGGGTAAGTCCAATGGAACACCCTGCGTAATCCACTGAACATCCATCCAGGGGAGAAGGTGAGGATGAAGAGAGTCTGGTAACTGAAGCACCAGATCTAGATGATGGACATTCGGCCTCCAACGACTGAGCAGAAAGTGTTGGAGAGGTCTGACATGCAGCCGACCTAGAGGAATGAGATCCATCACCGAACCACAGAGACCGAGCAGCTGGAGAATACTCCGTGCTGTCGCAGACGTGGACTGGGACAGAGTCAGAGCAAAAGCTGATAGAATCCCAGCCCTTGCCTGGTGCCTGGGGAACTGCCACCATATTGAACTGAGTGCGGAAGGCCATCCCCAGATGACAAAACGATTGAGAAAGGACCAGGTCCGACTTCTCCTCATTGACTCTGAATCTTAGCGACGTGAGCAGGCTCAACAGAGTGTCGACATCTGACTCCAGTAAGGCAGCATTGGAATGCTTCTGGAGGATATCGTTTAGATATGCCGAAGTAGTCACCCTGGACTGTGTGCGATGGAAGGCTATCACATGTGACATCAGTCCATTGAAGGCCCAAGGAGCTAGGTTGAGGCCGAATGGCATGGCCTTGAACTGGTAAACACGCCCCACAAACGCGAACATGAGATACTTTCTCGATGTCCGATGAATCGGAACAAAAAAGTAAGCGTATCGCAGGTCGATGCTGGAAGCGAAATCTCCCGGGTGAATGGAACGGCGGACCGACCTGAAAGTCTCCATGCTGAACTTTGGTGCGCTGATAGACTGGTTCAGGATACTCAGATCGATAACCGGTCGGAGTCGGCCATCCTTCTTCGGCACCAAGAACAGGCAGGAAAAAAAAAAAACACTGACTGAATGTTCTTGACGACTTCAATCGCCCCCTTCGTCAGGAGATTGTCGATCTCCGTGGACAAAAGATCCCAACGTAAAATGTCTGAAGGAACTGTAGTTGAAAGAGGCACTCTTAACAGAGTGGGGTGCCTCCGGAAGGATATTCGCAACTCGGACCAAACAACATCTAACACCCAAGGATCGGATGTGATGGTGGCCCAACGGTCTGCGAACTCTGCTATCCTTCCTCCAACCTGGGACGAATCGAGGTGAGGACCTTCAGTTCGAGCCCCAACGAGGCCTGCGAGAGGAGAAACCACCTCCTCTACTGAATGAAGAATCCTGAGACTTCCCTCTAGCCTGCCACCGCTTACCCTTACCCCGTGAGTAAGAAGTAGAAACGGTGGCAGAAGGATCAGCCCTTTGCTTCGCAGAGGAAGCAGAAGGGTACTTGTTAGGCTTTGAACGGCCCCTGCCTCCCCAAGAAGGCTGATCAAGCTGACGAAGCAGCAGCTGATCTTTGGAATGACGTAGGACGTCATCCCGAACAGTAGCGGACCTGCCAAAGAAGCAGATCGAAGAGCAGCGCACTGCCCCTCAGGAAGGGATCGGCCTGTGTCCAGCACAGAGTCCCTTCGAACTAGTTCCAAAATAGCCGTGTCACAGGCATGTGTGTGAGTAAGATTCATGAGCACCTTGGACAGCACACGCAAAGGAGCCTGTACATCGTCAAACCTATATGGAGGCAGATAAGCAGCTAAGGCAGAGATGACGTGATCAGGTGATCAGAGAGAGAAAGCATACCCAGCATTTCTCTCGATAAGCCCAACATGGACTCCAGAGTCGTCATAGGAATGACGGCAGATTTGGGCTTGGTAAGCCCGAGGGAATTGGAGTCCTGATCCAAAACCGTCAAAGTCTGGCAGACTGACGGATTGGCGAAATCGTAGCAACGATAACGCACTGGAGGCAAAAAAGTGTTAACCCTGGTGAAGAACGGAGCTTTCATAGCCTTGGAACTCAGCTTAGAGTCCAAGGCTGAAAATGCTTCAACCACCCGTACTGACCAGCATGGTCGAAGACACCCAGAAGCAGGTTGCTCCACAGGCTGTAGGCGCACGACCAATGATGGCGGCCTGGCTGACACTGTCGGCTGGTTTGATGGTTTGAGATCCGGAAGGAACCCAAACACAAAGTCAAGATCTGCCCCCAAGTCAGATGACTGCTGGCTCTCGACATCAAGGATGTCTGACTCCTCCCCGGAGTCGGAAGACACATAGCCCATCATGGGCAAACCAGCAGACACCTCCCATGGTGTAGGCACACCAGGGGGATCAGAAAGCGGCCTGTTTCCAATCCCGGGAGGCCGCGCCATAATGGGCGCCTGGAAACCACTCGCTGCCTCGCTGGAAGCAACAGGAAGGCTCTTGGACAGAACCTGCGTGAGTAAGGAGAGGGCCTCCCTAAGCTCACTGCCCGTACCGGCCGGTTCGACATGGGGATAAACCAGCAAAGTGGCTTCACACCTGACCCTCTTAACCAGCGAAGGGTCACGATCCTCCAATACACCCGAAGCAGGGCGATGGGCGGCAGCCGTAACATCTGAGGGCAGACGTGTATAGGGGTACAACACACCCCGAGGATCAACATAACGGGAACTCAGGAGAGTCGATGCGGACCTCTGCGGGGCAGAAGGTCCAGGCTGCGCAGAAGGCGTTATTCCCGCAAAACTGGCCGTGTGACCAGAATGAGTGGACGGAAACGCCAATGACAAACCTGTGGTACTCGATGGTGCAGAGACCACAGTAGAGGGTTCAGCCGGCAGCCACTTCCAACTTCGCCGAGTTGAAGTCAGGGAAGGCTGAGGCCGATACCCCACGTCTACACTACCAGACACCGCTGCAGACGCCTGCAGGTATAAAACTGCTGTGCTCAACGGCTGAGAGAACACAGCAGGGGGTTCAGTCGGCAGCCACTTCCGACTTCGCCGAGTTGAAGTCGGGAAAGGCTGAGGCCGATACCCCACAACCACACTACAGGCATCCCTGCAGGCCCTTGCAGGGATAAGCCGAGGCTTACTAAAAATGGTGCCTGATGATGTTGTAGACGGAACAGCAGTAGCAGCAGATACGACGGGAGCTGTTGGAACTGGAGGAAAAGGGGAGAGAGCCATCTAGCTCTGCCTCCAAAGGACGAGTCACAACCCTAGTGACAGCCTCAGATGTCGACTGGAGAGGGCGCATAGCCCCAGAACCAGGCATCTCTTCACCAGAAATCCAACAGCTCCCGCAGTATCCACCATGGTAAAAAAAACCCTGCACATCCCCCACGGAAGGTGAATAACTCTCCCCAGATGTGGTTAAGTTGGGAGGCCCCGAAACGACAGTGTTCCCCACCCCCCGCGGGTGCAGGAGGCGCTGCACATCCCCCACTGAGGGGGTGTAAAAATCACCAGACGTGGTCGAGTCGGGAGCCCCCAAAACGACAGTGTTCCCCACCTCCCGTGGGTGTGGGAGGAGCTGCAAATCCCCCACGGAGGGGGTATAACTCACACCAGACGTGGTCAAGTCGGGAGGCCCCGAAATGACAGCGTTCCCCACCCCCTGCGGGTGCGGGAGGAGCTGCACATCCCCCATGGAGGGGGTATAACTCACACCAGATGTGGTCGAGTCGGGAGGCCCCGAAATGCCAGCATTCCCCCCTCCCCCCCCCCCCCCCCAGGTGCGGAAGGAACAGCCACGAGAGCGCACCAAAGGCGAGGGAAAAAGGAATTGCCCTAAAGGAACCGAACAGGAAATAACAGAGGTGAGAGCAGTAGAAGAAAAAGGTGAACAGATACAGAAAGTAGAAGAAAACCCTCAACTACGAGAGAAGGTGGCAGAAAAAATAACCGGTGGGTACACGACAGAACCCAGACGGCCGACAGGGACCCAAAAAACAGAAATTCAGCCCTTAACAGAGTGAAGAAATCCTGTCCGGACAGTCCCTCATTGACACCTAACTCCAATAACAATAATAAAATTTATCAACCGAAAAATTTCATTGCCAAACCGCGTTGACACGATGTTGAAAAAACATTCGCGAAAACGGAATATATAAATAAAATACAATGAGAATGTGGTTGAAAATATTAACGAGAATATATAAAACACAGTCCTGTTAATATACGATCTTCAGATCCATAATCCAGTCACAGGAAGACCATTATCGACGAGTTGAATTATCACTGTATCATAATGCAAAGGTGGCGACACATCAACCATGTTGCACGGACAAAAAAAGAATGGTTTGATGACTGCTTGCACACTGGTTAACGGAAGTCGTGGAATTGTACTAAGAGAAGACCATCCCTTACTAGGTGTGTGCCGATGGCGCTCGACCCAGTTTTGGCTTATTTTTTCATGGTGTTTTTACACCACTTTTCTTTCCCAAATCTCTTGGGAAAGATTAAATAGAGAGTATTTTATCCAGGTTAGGGTCTTCCACTGTAGTGCAAGCCTGTAGTAAACAATTGTAAGGTAGGTTGATAAGAAATACCCTAAGTAATTTAATTTACATGATATTGCAATAAGCAATCAACCTAAATAAATTTAAAGCTAATGCCATATTGTGTGGACCATATGGTTGATAACCCCTATTTGGGGTTCACCTGAGGCCCTTAATGATCAAACCGTGATGTTAATGTAACCAAACTATGCAGAAGACACAAATAATACATAAACCACATCAAATGTTTTGAGCACTGTCATTTATATGAGAATTATAAGGCATAATATACCAAACCCCCCCAAATTGGGGTACACACCCCTAAAACCCTAATTTGGGCACCTTTTTTCAATTTTCTGACCTCACCATCAGATTCCTCATAGAAAATTACTCTAGAAACCATTTTCAACATAAAGTGAACACCATTTCCCTAATGTGCGCAATTCTGAGACCGACTAATATGTTTGAATCTGGGCCAGCGGTTTTGAAGAAGACAAGTTTCAACAGTTAATGGGCAACGAACGACGGACACCAAGTGATGGCAATAACTCCCACTGACAGTGACTGACTTCCCGTAGATTTAGATACAGATTGGGGACAGCAGTAGATTTAGATACAAATTCTGATTGACAGTAGGTTAATGCAAAAGCTGACAGAATAGAATATAAGGTTAGGCTGTACACACAAAAAGTGAAAAAAACTTACAAACAATGCCATATGTTCCCTCTCCCACTCGGCTCAGTTTTTCAAAGTCTGTAACATTTCTGCAGCTTCCATACTGAAATTAGAATAAAATAAAAAGTATATTATTGCAAATTTGATCTCTTTTGTGATCAGATGGTGATCTGGTGGCACTGCAATTACATGAGTGGGGCATAATGATCATGAATAAAATATTGCAAATTCAAGTAGGGAAGAAGGAAAATAAACAAAAATAGTATCCGATATTCAAGGTTGTCTCATTTCACTTTTGACAGGTCAATTTCTAGTGTTGTATGGAGGCAAGTGGACATGGAATTTCAACTGTACTGCAAACAAGTTGTGATACAATCAAAATTATCTGTCCACTTTTTAATCACAGTACTGAACAGTGATGTGACTTGAATATTTTAATGTTAGTAGAGCACAGGAAGACCACCTTGTCAGGTCATTCATGACAAGTGAAAATCTAATTCTGGTTAGTCATTCTCGTGAGCCAGTCATCTGCTAGACCAGTGGAGTTATTAAACAGTAAATGTTGAAATTTTATCTTTTGCTTTGTCTTTTGTAACTGGTAGAGTGCTAAATTCTAAAGGGTGATCAATATTTATTGACGAGTATATGCCTTGCCACAATTTATGGGAGAGTACCTATAGGCACTTTTCCATCAATTCAAATATAAGAAGGTATTAATTGAAAATAGGATGTGTTTTCATTTTTAGAATTCACTAAAAGAAAATTTCCAAGAATCCATTTCAATGAGGTGGCAATAAGCTGAGTATAAGCGTTTCTTGAGAATATTACTGGCTGGTTTCAGGTAAAGTGTTGCTATACATGAGATTACACTAAGGTTGTACTGTGCCCAGGGCTAGTTACTCAATTAAAAATGAAAAATGTTTATAACCACAAAGTGTGACTAACCCTGTGCAATGCACAGGGTTAGTCACACTTTTTGGTTATAAAAAATTGGTAACGACCAAATCACATACTACATGAAAATTTTCACTGACTGTAAAAATGCACAAGATTAGTTGGTTGCATGTTATATTTATTTATTGGTGTTTAAGGTCACATACTTATGTACAACTGACCGTGACAGTTTTATGGATGGAGGAAGCCGGAGTACCCTGAGAGAACCACCGAGCAACGACGAGCAGCTGCCAGCTCCCCAACATCGTAACTCTGCACTGCAGCACAGGCAGGGTTAGATTGGTTGAAGACATGCGCAACATCGAATGTGCAGTATGCCATAGTACACGCCGTCATCGTGCCATGTGGACAGTCGGGGTTAAGTGCCTTGCCCAAGGACACAATGTGGGAGTCCGAATCGATCGCTCAGACGGTCACCCATCCGATGACTAACCAGGCTTGACATTGCTTAACTTCGGTGATCTGGCGAGAACCGGTTACCGCAATGCCACCGTGCCCCCTACAAAGGGTGCAGGATTCAAGGAACTAATGGAAATACTTATACTGGATTGTGGATATTTTTTTCATGTAAATTCCAAAAATGAAAATATATTCTAATTTCAATTAATAGCTTGTTATATAAGCAAATCCAAACAGAGTAAATAATTTCACTTCAAAGGTAACATGAAGCACATCTACAGAATATGAAGCATTTAAGATGCAATATGTACACTTCAGACTAAACCCCAAATATGGGCTTCAAAAACTCTACCACTTAATGAAAATAAATAAATCTCTACACCAAACAAGAGGCCACGAGGAGCCCAAACTGCGCACCTTCAAAAGTTGTTTAAATGAAGATTGAAGGTGACATTCAGCATCCATAGCTAGTTAACACCACAGAGCCCAAACATGAACCTAAGCACTTGAATTAAACAAACTTGAATCTGCCCTCCTAAGGATTCAGTATGCCAAGTATCATAAGATTCTGACTGGTGGATATGAATAATATTTTTAAAGCATATTCCCCATACTGCACTAAGTTAAAATTTTAGCTTGCATAAGAAGCCCCGAGAGGGACTAAGGGACTTGATCTGAAGAAATCTGAATCTGAACCCCCTCACCGCCCCCCAGGATGCTGTATACCAAATATTGATTGATTCTGACAGGTGGATGTGAAGAAGTTGATGTTTAAAGAATATTCCTCATATTGTAAGAAGTTAAGATTTGCATAGAGAGCCCCAAATATGCCTTGATGAATAGAGACTTGATTTGAACAAACTTGAATCTGCCACTCAAAAGGATGATGTACACCAAATATCAGAAAATTCCATTTGGTGAATTTGAAGAAGATTTGGTCAAGAATATTGCTCTTACTGCATCAAGAGAAAATTTGGGCTTCCATGGGGAGTAAAAATATGACCCAAGGGATTTGATCTGAGCTTATTTTAATCTTAGCCAAAAGGATACTGTATACCAAACCAAATATCAAAAGAATGAAACTGGTGTACATGAAGAAGATTTTTTTAAGTTTCAAGGCAAGAAAGTTGTCAAAATCGAAACTGGGCCTTTAAAGTTGAAAAGAAAAACTTACTCGGTCTTTATCAGCTATTTCTATAGCATCTCCAGTCAATATAGAATAAAAGCCTGGCTTATCAGTTTTCTGTGATTCAGCCATATTCTGACATGTTTATTATGAGTCTGTTAAATGTTATACTTCCTTGCTCACAATTCCATACAAGCACAAGATTGTCGACCTTCTCTTGCTGTAATTTAAAATGAAAAGATAAATTATTATTCTTGAATTGATAAATCTAGTACTCCATCAATAATCTTGTCCATTTAAGTAAATCAGTAAAGAAAATTGTAAAGTTTAGCTCATCATATTCATTTTTGCAAAGACAAACATTTGGCATTGGGGAAAAGATTTTTTTAATTTTTGTAAATCTGCTGATTCAGCATTTTTTCAATCCCCCCCCCCCCCCCCCTATATGATGGTACCCTGTGACACAAATGGTTTACAAATGGTTTACAATTTATATTTTTATTTTCGATTCTACTGGTCCTCTGAATGTCTGGCAGTTTTTGGTCCTACAGTCTGATTTGAAATTTAAAATGACCCACTTCTTTATTTTAGCAAATGCTATTGGTCCAACTATTTGTTGGTACATGTAAACATCCATGCAATAGTGGATGAGTACCAAAATGTTCAATGTGATTACATAAGGAATAGGCTTCAAGAGAATAAAGTGATTTATTATTACAAAGATATACTCCAGCAGTTAGGTACTCCCAGCTCTGCATCCCCCCCCCCCACTCCCCAGAATCAAACCAAACCTATTTTTTTCTGTGTACCAGAGCAGCTTGTGTACCAGAGCAGCTCTAGATTTTATGATGTAAACATGAAATCATCCTGGCGAAACTATGTGAAATCCAAGATGTCATCCAAGATGGAGGCAGATTTTGGAATCTTCTCCCATGTTCAGTTTCACCACATTATTCCCACTTAACCCTTTACCTAACGAATCGCCCGCATCCGCCCGCGTAATATGCAAATTGAGCAGTTGAAAATATTAAATTTTTCAAAATATTTCAACAAAACCATAACATGTGACTCCTCATTGGAACGAGCTCATTGAGCTCGTTCCAATGAAGGGTCACATGATATGGTTTTGTTGAAATGTTTTGAAAAATTAAAAAAAATGATATTTAAAATAATAAATTTTGATATCGTCGACGTTGGGTAAAGGGTTAGATCACTGAATATATTCTTATCTTGGTAGAATTGTCTTGCAAATATACTGACACACATGATTATGTCATTTTGAACATTTCAAATCTGAAAGGGCAACCAAAACATGCCTCAAAATGAGGAAAAGTAAATTTTTTTACCTGAATTTTTCAACAAAGTTTTGCATAACATCATAGAATTTTGAAGAATTTTATCTCAAAATAATTTCTAATATCCTTCCTTCTTAACGACCCATATTTGCAGAAGACAAACAGGAGTGGGGTATGACATCATAATCAATATGACCAGTGACGTCATATGGAATTGTTTGTCATGGTTACCCCCACGAGTGGCCATGTTGTGACATTACTATAGAGATGGTGTTGGTGTGCATGTGCAGTGTATGCAGTTAGGGTGAAGTGTGTTTCTGCCGCCCATTTTGTTTCATGGATGCTGCCAACTTGGTTTATATGGTGGCATGTGGTTGATGAGTTTTGATGAGGGTGCCTCCCACCGCATGTGGACGGTAACCGAATTAAATGAAAGTGTAATGACACTGTAGCTCAACTTGACAAACTTGACCTTGGTAAGTTATAAATGAAATGGCAAAATAGAAGATCATTGGTACCAATGTTATTTGATGAAATTTCAACATAACAGCATTGTGTGCGCAAGTAATCCATGCATTTTTAAATGTAAACTGTAAGACTGGCTAAAGGAAGAATGTTGATACACAAATGCAGTATGTTCAGAGATTATTGTAAATGGCAATTTTTTCACAGCAATGAATGCTAATCAATAGCACTTATCTAAAGGTCTTGCCTAATGAGCACACTAAGTTAAAAAACAATCCTATGATAAATGTGGCCTGTAGGCCATGTCAAAGAAGAATGCTGATGCACATAATGCAATAAATTCAAAGATTATTTCTAACAGTAACAGTTTTTAATGGAAATGAAAAGAAAATCAATAGCTCCTATCTTTGTCACACTGCATAAGCATACAAAGTTTCAAAACAACCTGATAATGAATGTGCCCTATGAGGCATGCCAAAGGAAGATGTTAATGCACAAATGCACTAAGTAGAAGGTCATTGCTTGTGGCAATGTTTCATTTTTTATGGAAATTCATAAATATACCCTTCAGAGAGTTCAAAAGGGTAAGCTGATGCACAAATGCATTAAGTTCAAAGGCTGGTGATAACGACAATAATTTTTTATGGAAATGAAAAAAAGCAATAGCTCACATCTAGAGGTCACACCGAACACACATAACAAGTTTCAAAGTAATCCGATCATAAATGTGCCCTGAAGGGTGTGTTAAAGGGAAATATTGAGGTCTGACGAAACTAAGTTCAAAGGTCAGTGGCAACATTTTTTGACAGAAATGGAAGAAAATCGACAGCTCCCATATAGATATCACCCCACCAAAGCACACCAAGTTTGCATGTGATCCAATCATAAATGTGCCCTGCAGGGTGTGTCAAAGGGAAATATTGATGCTTAACTGCACTAAGTTTTTACTAAGTTCATCGAAGGTCATTGCCAGTGGCAACATTTTTTGATGGAGATCGAAGAAAATCGTTGTTAGCTCTCATCTAGAGGTAACCCCAAATAAGAGGCGCCACAGGGCCTGAAGCGCTCATCTTGAACAGAACACAATATAAACAGTCGAAGAATGAGTACATTACGCAAACCATCTCCATAGGCTACACTGTCAATCCTTGAGTTCCTCAGGAGTGACAAAAATAAACCGGGCATCACGCCTTTTCTTCAGTTGATCATAAAGTAAAATGTAGAGCTCCCCTATGAAGCCCCTTGATACAACCTATGTGGATTAATCTTCGTTACACACCTCTAGAGGGCACTGAATACAAAATTTTTAATTCTTCTGCAAAATGGCCAATTCCGGCTCCCATAGAGAGCCCAAATATTAACCCAGGCTCTTGATTTGAACACAGTTGAATCTGACTTCCCTAGAGATGTTGTGTATCGATTCTGACTGTTGGATCTGAAGAAGAGAAATTGTAAAGAAATTTCTTCGAATTGCACTAAGTTCAAATTTGGGCTACCATAGCGAGCCCAAATATTAACCTATGGATCCGATTTGAACAAACTTGAATCTGACTCCCCCCCCCCCTCACCCCCCCCTCACCCCCCCCCCCCCCCCCTGGAGATGTTGTATACCAAATATGAAAGCATTCTAATGAGTGGATCTGAAGAAGAAGATTTTTGAAGAAATTCCCTCATATTGTACTAAGTTAAATTTCATGTTGCCATATGGAGCCCAAATATTAACCTAGGCACTCGAATTGAACAAGCTGGAATCTGCCCCTCCCCAGAGATGTTGTATACCAAATATGAAAGCATTCCAACTGGTGGATCTGAAGAAGAAGATTTTTAAAGAAATTTCCTCATATTGCACTAAGCAAAAATTTGGGCTACCATAGTGAGCCCAAATATATACCTAGGGGTCTGATTTGAACAAATTTGAATCTGACCCCCTTAGAGATGTTACATACCAAATATCAAAGCCTTCTGACGGGTGGTTCTGAAGAAGAAGATTTTTTTAAATTACCCTCCATATTGAACAAACATTAACCTAGGGACTTGGTTTGAACAATCTTGAATCTGACCCTCATAACAATAATGAAAACCAACCATTAAAAGATTCTGACTGGTGGTTCTGAAGAAGAAGATTCTTAAAGAATATTCCCCATATTACCCTATGTTAAAACTTCGGGCTCCTGTAGAGAGCCCAAATATGAACCAATGAGCTTTATTTCAACAAACTTTTATCTATGAATGCTGTATACCAAATATCAAAAGATTCTGATGATTGGTTCTGGAGAAATTATTTTTGTTAATTTTTGCAAATATGCTGACTCAGCATTTTTTCGTTGCCCATTACAGAACACCCTAACATAACCAATGGCAATTGTTTTTTACCATTCAATTCTACTGGTCCTAAGGATACTTCATACCAAATAACAGCTCTCTGTTCCGGGTGGTTTGGGAAATATGGGCGTTTGAAAATATTTCTATTTTTAGCTCCCAGGGTTCCCATGGGGATGCGGGAATTTTTTTTTTTTTGCATGGGTCAAGTACTTATGACCCAATAATACCACAAACCAAATGTGGTTCATACCGGGCCATCGGTTCAGAAAATAGAAATTTTGGGCGGGGCCAAAAATCTTACCCCTCCTATTACAAAGCCAAATATTATTTCACGAACTTCGTTTGAACAAACTTGATTCTACACCTCATATGGAAGCTCCATAGCAAATATCAAGTCATTGTACACACTGGTTCTTGAGAAGAAGATTTTAAAAATATTTTGGAGCATTTTCCACCACTCCCTCCCTATGGGGCTGGGCATGTCGAGTTGAACAAAAATGAAATGCCCCTTTGGGACCATCACTCACACAAACTTTCACTTGAATTGGCCCAGTGGCTTTGGAGGAGAAGACCCAAACATGGTGTTGCCGGACGACGGAATGAGAGCGATGAGATTAGCTCAGCTTGACTTTGTCAAGATGAGCTAACAAGCATACAAAGTTTCAAACTGATCTGATCATAAATGTGCCCTGTAGGGCATGCCAAAGGAATATATTGATGCCTGACTAAACTAAGTTCAAAGATCGTTGCCAGCGGCAACATTTTTTGATGGACTGAAATGGAAGAAAGTCGATAGCTCCCATCTAGAGGTCACCCCAAACAAGCATGCCAGGTTTCAAAGCAATCCGATCATAAATGTGCCCTGTAGGGTGTGCCAAAGGGAAATATTGAGATCTGACTAAACTAAGTTCTAAGAACGTTGGCCGCGGCAACATTTTTTGACGGAAATGGAAGAAAATCGATAGGTCGAATCTAGAGGTCACCCCGAACAAGCATGCCAGGTTTCAAAGCAATCCGATCATAAATGTGCCCTGTTGGGTGTGCCAAAGGGAAATATTGAGATCTGACTAAACTAAGTTCTAAGAACATTGGACGCGGCAACATTTTTTGATGGAAATGGAAGAAAATCGATAGCTCCCTTCTAGAGGTCACCCAAAACAAGCATACCAAGTTTCGAAGTGATCTGATAATAAATGCGACATGTGAGGTGTGCTAAAGGAAATTGTGGATGTACGTACGTATGCCCGGACGTACTTACGTACGTACGCCGATGGGCGAAAAGTGATGGCAATAGCTCAGCTTGACTTTGTCCAGTTGAGCTAAAAATGAACTTGACAAACTGAAAAAGTGTTTGTGACAGTCATGAAACTTACATGTTGCATAACAATCATCTACCATCAAAAACATGAGTGTTTTTTTTAGCTGTTCTCCAATTTTAATTTCTTATTGTATTGTGATGCTTTCATCATGAAGTACTACAGACTAGTGGCTGAACACATTTTATTTATTCATGTACCCAATGCAATGTTGTACAGTACCATATCAATCTTGAACATTACAATAGAAAAGGATTCTGACTGGTGGATCTGAAGAAGAGCATTTTTAAAGAAATTTCCTCATATTGCACTAAAGTTAAATTTGGGCTCCCATAGGGAGCCCAAATATGAACCCAGGGATCCAATTTGAACAAACTTGAATCTGATCCCTCTAGAGATGTTGTATAACAAACATCAAAAGATTCTAACTGATGGTTCTGGAGAAGAAGATTTTCCTTCATATTGCACTGAGTTAAAATTCGGGCTCCAATAGAGAGCCCAAATATCAACCCAGGGACCAGATTTGAACAAACTTGAATCAGACCCTCCTGGGGATGTTGTATACCAAATATGAAAGCATTCTGACTGCAGGGTCCAAAGAAGAAATGTTTATAAAAATTACTCATATTGCACTAAGTTGATATTCAGGCTCCCATAGGGAGCCCAAATATATACCCAGGTAACCGATTTGAACAAACCTGAAACTGACCCACCTCGAGATGTAGCATAGCAAATATGAAAGGATTCTGACCAGTGGATCTGAAGAAGATTTTTTAAAAATTCCCTCATATTGCACTAAGTTAAAATTCAGGAACTATTTGAACAAACTTGAATCTGACCCCCTCCCTAGAGATGTTGTATACCAAATATGAAAGGATTCTGACTGGTGGATCTGAAGAAGAAGATTTTTATAGAAATTTCCTTGTATTGCACTAAGTTAAGCTTTGAGCCCCACAGACAGCCCAAATATTAACCAAGGGACCTAATCTGAACAAACTTCAATCTGACCCTCCTAGAGATAGATGTTGTATACCAAATATGAAACCATTCTGACTGGTGGATCTAAAGAAAGAGATTTTTAAACAAATTTCCTCATATTGCCCTAAGTTAAAATTAAGGCTCCTTGATTTGAACAAACTTGAATCTGACCCCCCTAGAGATGTTACATACCAAATATCAGTAGATTCTAATTGATGGTTCTGGACAAGAATATTTTTTTAATTTTGGAAAATAATTTATGGGTGCTACCAGAGTAATGCCCCTATGATGCCTTCTGTGGGAATGGCAACTTTATTTAAACAAACTTTAATTGACATGTAAGTAACATGCATATCAAATTTGGTTCAATTTGGCCCAGTGGTTTGTGAAGAGAAGTTGATAAAGTAAAGTTCATGCCAGATGGACGACAGATGGATGACGGACAGAAAGTCATCACATAAGCTCCCCCTGACTTTCAGTCAGGTGAGCTAAAAGATTAAAGTCAATTTGGGATAACTTCAGCAAAAATAGTCAGGTGAGACTGAATGCAAACTCTTTTATCGCCATTGTTCTGTGAGGTCAGGAACTAATAATAGACCATTTTTACATAGCGCCATCTTACATCCGGGACTCCATATGCCCCCACAAACCAGCTTTATTTATCAACATCACACACACACATGTACTGAACTGCTGATCGGCATTGAAAGCTTCATTGTTTGTCTCCATTTTATCAATTAAAATTTGACAATTTACCAAATCTGTGTTTGTTCTCATCCCCAAAGAGAATAAAGGTTAGGTGTTAGAAATTTGTGCATTTTGCGATGTTATATTCCATGCTTATCATTTTCATATGACCATTTTACACAGCGCCATCATACATCCGGGACTAGATATGCCCGTCGAAACCAGCCATTCAGATTTGTTACGAAAAATGGCACCCACGTCTGATGTACAGTACTGAACGCTGCATTGATATCGTTTGTTTCCACTTCATAAATATTTTTTGTCATTGCTGTCGTTCTTTTAAAAGAAAATTTGATTGTGTGCCGAAGGTACATTGTAGTTGAGAGTTGTGATGAACGTCGGAACGAACATGAAGGATTGTAAATTGAAAATGATAATTGTGGAAAATAACATCGCAAGATACACAAATTTCTAACACCCAACCTTTATTCTCTTTGGGGATCAGAACAAATGCAGATTAGGTAAATTGTCAAATTTTAATTGATAAAACAGAGACGAAAAACAAAGCTTTCAATGCCGATTAGCAGTTCAGTACACGTGTGTGCAATGTTGATAAATAAAGCCGGTTTGTGGGGGCAAATGAAGTCCCAGATGTAAGATGGCTCTACTGGAATTGGTTGGTAATCAGTCAGAAAATGTTCACAAAAAAAGAAAAAAGAGACAACTTTTGATCAAGTGCTGATTTACTAAAAAAAAAATTTAAGCGAATTGGAGCTAACTTTGGCAAAATAGGTCAGGCAAGGCTGGTATGCAAACTCATTTCAATTTAATGTCCTATGAGGTCACACACCAAAAATAATTTGTATCAGTTAGTAAGCATTGGGAAAAAAACCCAGAAAACAATTCAAAATATGCCAATTTGAATAAAAATAAAAGTCAAAGGGGCATAACTCCTGACAAACTAGGTATGCGAAGCTGAAATGAGAACTCATTTCATTTAAACATCTTTTGAGCCCACAAACTGAAAATATCTGAAATCCATTGGTAATTGTTGAAATTAACCGCCGGACAACTTTTGGTTATATGCCGACTAACTTGAAAAATGCTGAGTTGAAGAGGCATAACTCCTGGAAAACTGCGTGGGCAAAGCTGATATGCGAACTTGTTTCACTTAAACATCTCATGAGCCCACATAACAAAAATATTTGAAATCTGTTGGTAATTGTTCCTATTCTGGCTACCATATTTTATCTATTTCAAGCTACCATTAGCTATCTCTGTCCTTTCTCAACTCTGCCCACCACCATGTCTTACAATGTCCAGTCAGATTGCTCCATTTATATATTCCATTTATACACAGTTCATACTCAGTTATCTCTCTTTGGTGATATATATGGTTTCTTACTAGTTTAATGAGCTGAAGAGCAATGGGAGCAATTTGGGGAAAAAGGAATCAAAAGCCAGGCACAGGGAGAATACATGAAAAGAATTCTGCAAAGCAGTATTATCTAGGCTCCTAGATAGAAGATGGGTTCTTTGCCCATTCTTCTACCACTAGCAGTCATGTGATTGTCTTTCATTTCCATTTCTATAGTCTTCTAGTAGCAGTATTGTTGTTTTTTTTTGTTTTTACCATTACTAAGGCTTGGTAACATAACTACAGTGGAGTCCTGTTAATTGAACAGGCACTTTGCCAATGAAAATTATTCAATTAACAGGTGTATTCAATTAACAGGGATTGTGGCACTTCCCTGTATTCTAGAGATAAACCTGGCATTTATTCTATTATATCTTGTTTGACAGAGCTCCATGAGCTCTGTCAAACAAGATATAATAGATCAAATGCCTGTATTGGATGTACTGAGGTCAAATAGGTCTAGAAACAAAGGAAAAATGGGGAGAGTCAGGGTAACTTCTCGACAGGTTACAAGATTTTTTATTCAATTAACAGTTTACTCTATAACCTATATTCAATTAACAGGTCAAATTTGTACTGGAAGTATGGAAAAATGGTTTTGTGTTGGGAAATTAGATTCAATTAACAGGGTTATTCAGTTAAGAGATATCTAATTAAGTGGGCTCCACTGTACTACTTCTAGTACTACATGTGTATTGGTTTCTTGTCCACTATGGCTTCCACTACATTCCTTTACTATTATCTCATGCGACTGTACAACTGTCCACTACCAGTACCCAACATGTAATCTTAATTTGTTGCACAATCAGTCCTGCAATTGACTTACCTCACAGCTGAGAAGTGGTAAAAACTGAAGCATCAATTGTACAACTCTTTGACTCATCTAGGAAGAGGGGAACCTACAGCAAAAGCCAGGCCCTAGTAAGGGATTCCATTAGTGGAGTGGTGAGTGATGGTATTTTCCCTTCACCCTATGGGGATATGAGGGCTTCAGGTTAGATCTCTATAGTGTATTTCCCATAGCCCTCATATGACAAACATAAGCTTCTATATCCAGATACAGACCATGGAACAGGATTCTACTTGTGGGATTCCTAGCCAATTAGTTCACGACAGATCCTTCTCTACTAATAAGAGAAAATGAGAACACTTTTTGGAAAAAAAAGTGATAGTAATTTAATTAATCCACTATTTGATGTTCATTATAGTTTAGACTTTCTTCATTTCAATCTTCTCTTTGGTCTTTGTTTATTCTGATTATCTTTCTCTAAATAATCTCTTTGGTCTTTGTTTATGCTGATCGTCTCTATATAATCTCTTTCCTCACTTCAATCTTCTCTTTGGTCTTTGTTTATGCTGATCGTCTTTCTGTATATAATCTCTTTCCTCACTTCAATCTTCCCTTTGGTCTTTGTTTATGCTGATCGTCTTTCTGTATATAATCTCTTTCCTCACTTCAATCTTCTCTTTGGTCTTTGTTCATGCTGATCACCTTACTCTCTATAATGTCATTGACCTTTGTTTATTCTGATCGTCTCTCCCTATATAATCTCTTTCCTCATTTCAATCTTTTCTTTGGTCTTGTTTATGCTGATATTCTTTCTCTCTATAATCTCCAATGTATTGAGTCCTTGATCTTCATTCTCATGGTCTTCTTCTCTGTTCAGTCTTCTTTTTCTCATCTTCTTCAGTGATTATGTATTTTGATCATTACTGTTTGTGAAACTTTGTCAAAGAATTCTCTGTTTCTATGTAGTGTCTGAGCGTATTGAAGAATTTTCTTGTGTTTATTCATGGTTCTTGATTCGAGCATCTCTCCCGTGTTTCTATCCAGGTCAAAGGCAGCCCCTTTGTTGGGGTTTCTATTAAAATATAACTGTGTGATGTTGTTATAGAAAATATTTCAACAGCTTGGATTCGACCAATACATACTTTTTCTCTTCTCTTTATTGTCTTATCGTTTCTTTCCTTTGTGTGATCGTTCTTCTTTCTGGGTTGCATGACACTTGTATGCTGGCTCAAGTAGTGATGTACTACGGTTCAACACTCTGGCACCCACAGGTTTCTATTTGCATTCTCTTCTGTTTAACTCTTTGCATGCTGCTGGTGGATATTCCTGCCCAGCCAGGTCTTTAAATTCACTCATTTTAGGGACACCGTTTTGCCCTAATTTGGGAACATTAAAACCAGAAATAACAGTCAGATCCTGTTATGTTTCATTGTCATGCCTTTCTTTGTGTTTCTATGGTCACATTATGATAGAAGTTATTCTAAAATGCAGAATAGGCACAGAGAATTTATATATTTATTTTTGCCTTCACACCTTGTCTAATTTGGGGACACCTGTAAAAGGTGTGAAATTGGGGTAATCTAAAGGCCTGTGCCCATTAGAGGGTTTCTTGTCACAGGTTTAATGAGAAATATCTTGAAGATACTCAGGGGTTAAAAGTTAAATGAGGTAGTACTTTTGCAGAAGGGGGGTGGGGGGGGGGGGGGGTACTATGGTGAAATACATCACTGATGTCCAACCTCATGCCTCTCATACAGTGAATAATGGATTCCATCGACGACTAGTCTTGTAACGTTCACAGTCATTCCACATATCATATAATAGAATTCCTTTCTCATACAGTATGAGAGGGATTGATCACCAGTCCCACATTCAGAGGAATGCCATTTACAGAATTCCTTTCTCTAGTCAATCTGAGGCTATTTCAATTTTCATTGGTAAAGCTGAAGAATAGGGAACTTTTCCATTTACGTAAAAACAACGCATTTTTCTCACCTGTTTTCTACATATTCCTATTACTAGTCATGTTTTTGATAAAATGACCGAAAGATATTCACTTTTACTAGCAATTATAACTGCCCAACAAACGTTTTTTACCTGTGCAATTAATGACATTCGCATTTATCTTTCCTCCATGTTTTTTGGTGTTTTTCGGCGTCTGCTCTGTGTATTTGTTGTTTTTTGGTATGCTTGTTTGTTCTGTTCCTGACATGGTCTAGGGTCAGTGTAGTGAGGATTAGGGTTAGCTTACAGGTAAGCTAATCCTAACCCTCACTACACTGACCCTAGACCTACAATTGCCAGCCAAAGAGAAAACGAAAGTTATGTAAACGCGCACTTCAAAATGGCGAGAATGCAGAAGAATCTCTGGCAGCGTAACATTAAAAGGGTTTAAATTATCTCAAATCTTAGTCAAAAGTGAATATCTTTCGATCATTTCATCGAAAACATGACTAGTTAAAGGAAAATGTAGAAAAAAGGTGAGAAAAACGCAGCGTTTTTAAATAAAAGGAAAAGTCCCCTATTCTTCAGCTTTACCATTTCATCATATGAGGGCTATGGGGAAATAATCCTCATACCAGAAAAAGGATTCCATCGATCACTCTTTCCACATTCACAGGAATCCCTTTCTATGGTCAACCTTCAGCAATAGAACACCATTTTCATCATCTCAGGACTATGAGGAAATACCTCATTGTGGTGTAAGTCACCGTGTAACCTCGAATCATTATATCCTCATACAATGAAAAGGGAATTCCATCAATCACCAGTCCCACGTTCACAGGAATCCCACTTATGGAATCCCTCACTAGGACCTGTCTATGGCAATAAAACCCCTCTTCTCAGATGAGCTGGACAGTCATACAAGTAACGCTTAAGTTTTTTCCAGTTCTCCGATGTGAGGTAACTCAATCGGAGGACTGGTAATGCAACAAATCAAGACTACATAATCTGTACCAGCACCAGTGCAGTAGTCAGAGATAATGGTAAATGAATGTAATGGTGGCCAAAGTGGGATAAGAATCCAATAGTGCGATAAGCAATAATCGACTAATGGTGAGGCCCAGCAGTCATGGCAGGAATCTAATCTGATTCCCAGAGATTCTCGCTAATTTCTTGTATGGGAATCCACCAAAATCCAATAGTTTCAGATGACCCGAACACACTGGCCTGACCATGGTTCAGCCCAAGTGCCAAAAGTTGAACAATAATACCCTATTCATTTTTGTCTCAAAAACATAGGTTATGACCCCTCTTTGGAACGAGCTCCTCGAGTTCATTCCAAAGAGGAGTCATAACCTATGTTTTTGAGACAAAAAAATGAAAAAATAATAAAAATTAACTGGCGATTTCTGTGAATAGCGCTGGCCATTTTTGACCGTTACGTTGGGTAAAGGGTTAAGTAATGATGGTCGAGAAATTTCAGTTTCAACTCTTTGAACTCGGCATACTCAATGATGATTGAGGTATACTCAATGATGATATTAGGTAAATTATACGTAACTCGTAACTCGCATATTATCTAGTTGCATAGGCATTGTCATACCTCAAACCTGTACTGGATCAAGTTATTGTTGGTATGTAATTGATAACCTGCTTTCACTTTAATCCACTTTCACTTTGGGAAGTGCCTTTTGCAATTTGAAATATTTTAAATATCAAGATGACATTTATTTTTGCACTGCAATAGTTTAAATATAAACAGGACATTTATTTTTGCCACGTGATAGAATAATCATATCACTGTCCAATCAGGTAGCCAGAATACAATACAGGGAATTATGGGTCACATTCAATTTAACACATGACTGCACCACGCAGTTTGATTAGGACAACTCCAATACTACTCACAACACTATATAAGGAATAATATATGCAATTTATAAACAAGTCTGAAAATAAGCAGACTGCCATCTGCAAAATGAGGTCCCCAGAAGGTGAATTTGGTGATGCTACCCTGCACAGGGTAGCATCACAAAATTTACCCTCTGTGAACCTCAGTCTGAATCAAGGTCTCCAGCCAAAACAGAAAGATATACCTTGAGGATAAATTGGCCCACTGTACGGGATAGTATCAGCAAATTCACCCTCTGGGGACCCCATTTTGCAAATGATAGGTTGCTTATATTCAGGCTGGTTTATAAATGAAATATTTACTGGACGCAATTCCAAAATGGAAATTTGAAACAATTTTGTCAACTTCGTAAACTTAACTCAACTGGCCCAGAAAACGGCGATGCAAAACCGAACAAAAATATAGTTTATATGTACATTTGAACAATGGGAATCCACTTGGATAATTTTTTTTTTCATGAAAAAGTCAATATATTCCATTTCCTTGTACACAAGTCATTATTTTGATATATAAAATGACTTTGTTTAATTCTTTTATCAGCATTTTGGGCACAAGTAAAAATTTCAAACTCTTTCCCAAAGTTGTATTAGATGACCCCTTAAGGTGCTATATAAGTAAGGGAAATTTGTTTACTTTGAAATTCCAGCCTCTGATATCACATAAATACAAATTAAATATACACAAATTAGGTTGAAGGTTGTGATGCACAGAATACGAAAAATATATGCCGTCAACTCATAGAGTTGACTGCAGGCACCAATGGTTCCTGGAAGTCTGCTACCACATCCGTACCAGAACTGTTAACAAAATAATATTTCAGGAGAACAACTCATGCCCAAATGTGCTTCATATACATGTATCCAAGAACATAGCTAAGGTGATTAAAATTCTTCAAAATGCAGCGACAGAGCTGCATGGTGGTAAGTTCCAGAAGGCTTGGCTTTGTTTTTGCTGTTTTGTTTACATTTTCTATGAAAATTTGTGGTATCATGTGATATGTGCATGTCCGTCAGTTATGGAGTCCATCTTCAATAAAAAAAAAAGCAGTGTTTTGAATGCCTTGCTTTTTTCTTGGATATCTGAATAACATATGGCCATGAGTTGTTCTCCTGCAATATTATTTTATTATCAGTTCTGGTATGTATATGGTAGCAGACTTCCAGGAACTATTGGTGCCTGATGTCAAGTTTGCTTCAGATATCCAAGAACAAAGCTAGGAAATCAAAATTCTTCAAAATGCAGCGCAAGCGTGGCTTATTTAAATCAAATGATTTAAATCATTGATTGATTTTTTTTAAATAATTGATTTGAATGAAAAATTTATAAATATTCAGGAATATTTTCAAAACAACTTGGAAATGAGCTGAAACAAGATGGAAGGCATATTAACTATTGAAAAACAGTAATTAGCCCTTGTTTATGACAGTTAAAACTAATCTATGGAGTGGGAAAATACATCCCACTGTGTCTTGACTTCAGGAATGTGCTGTAGGTAAGTTAAATGTTTCTGAATAAGTTTTATGAGTTTATATAATTTTCAGCTACATGTAATATAAATAAAATTAAATTAAAGTGAACCTAGATTTTAAACCATATATTTGATAATCTTTCAATGAACCCATCAAAAATACTAAATCAACTCTGAGAACAACGATCAGTGATTTTAGTATTAAAAGTATCAAAAATGATTTTCAAGAAGTCATCTTCCTCCCAGAAATGCTGTAACAATGAGAAAATATAAGTTTCAATGGTTCCTCTCTATTTCCATCTATGCCAAATGTCTATTCTATGCGAAATGTATTCTGGAGTTCTTCCCCTCATACCACCTCATAGACTGAAATAGTTAACACAGGTAAATGTTTTAGTATCTGTTATTTGAGTCCATTCTTTGGGCAGCCTTTGATACAAACTGCTGCCAATAAACTCTGTTAGTCATATCTAAAGAAATTATGTGAGAAAAAGTATCCTCTGGTGAATAATTTATAGTATGGAAATAAAAATCAAATAAATCGATTTAAATCCCAAAAATCTGATTTAATTAAAAAAAACGATTTTTTTTAATTTTTTTAAAAAAATCACCAAGCCTGAGGGGTAAATTCCAAAACTACAGGCTTTGTTTTGTTTTCGGTTTGTTTACCTTTCAGTCACCGAGGCCAAAAGAGCATCGATAAACAATGCCGTCTAAAATCAAATAATGACAGATCGCCTTCACACTATTATTATATGGAGACTGTACAATAGCCATATTATTTGTGAGGTATCATAACAACTGTTTGAATTTCTTACAATTACGTGATTGTTTTTTTTTTGATGAAAATTAGTGGTATCGCATTTTATGTGTATGTCCATCGGCCATGGAACTCACCTTCAATAATAATCCAGACAGTGTTCTCCTTTCCCCAAATGCAGTCCAATCACTGCTAGTCTTGAAATGGTTAGCTATTTTTGGTAGTTGACTAGTCACTGGCAGTAATCGACTCAAAGTCGATAAGAAATGATGTTCCCATCAGTAAACAAGTGCACTGCCAGGCAGTGGATCAATATACGGCTGGATGTATTGTTTTCAAGTTATCGCAAGGACAAACAAAAGCTAACAGATGGACGGATGGACGGACGGTCGGACATTGTCATACCACAATACGGCCCGCTCATATGAGCGGCCGTATAATAAAATTATAATGAGAACCATGAATTGTTTCTCAATAATGATAGTTATAAATGTGTGGAGCTCCAAGTTACTTGTCTTAATGAATTGGGAGCAGTGTTTCCGCTAGGGAGAAAATAAATGAGGCAGTATCTATCTATCTTCCATTAATGTCGAACCCCTCGCGGGGACTTAGAAATGAACAAATCGTCACGCCAGCCACAAAGATTGTTAGTAAAGAGTAAAAATGAAGTATGCCAAAGTGGAGAACAAAAATAAAATAGAGTGTACATGTTAAAAAGTAAAAGTAAAAGCAGGTGGATCCAAGTTATGGTGAGTCTAATTCAATACGACTAATGGCCGTATTGAATTGCTCAATGGTGGGGAGTGATGGGGTATGCAGGGGGAGTTTATTCCAATGATACACTGTTCTGGGGAAGAATGAATACTTATAATAGTCAGTGATGGCCGAAATCTGTCTATAACACCACGGGTGACTGTGACAGGGTATTCTGGATTGTGGGGTTAGGTAGTCTTCAGCGGGAATGGCAACTAATTTATGAGTAATCTTATACATGAGGGAGAGCCGGGAGTCTATGCGCCGAAGGTCTAAGCGGCGCCAGTTTAGGGACTGTAGCATATCTGTAACACTGGAAGTGCGTCCATAGTCAGACTTTACCCATCGGGCTGATCTTCTTTGGACGGTTTCGATTTGATCAATTTGGGATTGGGTGTAGGGGGACCAGACTTCAGAGACGTATTCCAATTGGGGGCGGACTAGAGTCTGGTAGGCAAGGGGTCTAAGTTGCGGGTTTTTTACTTTTATGTTTCTGCGTAAGAATCCTAGTGTTTGATTTGCCTTTTTTGTGATTCTATTTATGTGTGTATTCCAGGAGAGATCGTGTGAGATATCTACTCCAAGGTATTTGGCGGATGGGGTTGTTTCTAGTAATGTGTTATGTAGGTAGTATTTGGTGTCCAAGAGTTTTTTCTTTCTTGTGATGTTAATGACTTGACATTTTGAGGGGTTAAATTGCATGTCCCAGTCTGTTTCCCAGTAATAGGGAACCAAGAGTCAGTGCTACCACAGACTGACCATAGCTTGGCCCGCGGCAGGCAAATTTAAATTCTGGGGTCCAAAACCCCCATTGCATTGCATCTGAGGGATATTTTGAGGTTTTTCACAGCGATATTTATGTAGGTTTTCAGATTCAAAGAGCTGGTAATTGCGGAAGAATAAGAAGCGATGAGGAGAAATCCAAGTGAAAAATCATCCATGTAGATTACAGTACTTACCGACAATACCGGTTCGTGGTGGCATGGATGATCCAGTTCAACAACAATTAGGAGTGCGGAGATGTCCCGAAAAATATATCCCTGGAGAATGTAACATCACACCACGTCCTAGCATCAGACACTAATTCTTATCCATGAATACAGATATCTGAATCCATTGAAATTCCAACCCTTTCTTGTTTTTTAACAATTAAATTTATTTCATATTCATTACAGTGGAGCCCACTTAATTGGATATCTCTTAATTGTATATCCCTGTTAATTGAATATAATTTTCAAACACAAAACCATTTACCATACCTTCAGTACAAATTTGATCTGTTAATTGCATATGGGTTGTAGAGTAAACTCCTGTTAATTGTATATAAATTTTTGTAATATGGTGAAAAATTTACTGAGACATGCACCAAATTCCCCTTATTTATCAACCTTTTTGGACTCACTACATCCAATACAGGCATTTATTCTATTATATCTTGTTTGACAGAGCTGAGAGCTCTATGAGCTCTGTCAAACAAGATATAATAGAATAAATGCTCAGTTTACCTCCAGAACACAGGAAACTGAGTTTAACTGACCAAATCCCTGTTAATTGTATACTCCTGTTAATTGAATAATTTTCACTGGCAAAATGGATATCCAATTAAGAGGATTCTACTGTATTATTTCACATGGGGCCTTACTATGATAACTGATGGAAATGATCAATATTTTATCCCCCACCCCAATAACTACAAAATAAATTGGAATACCTATGCTACAATATAGCTTTAAAAGAATTATTTTGCAGATATTTTTTGGAAAGCACCAGTGGTTGCTTTGAAGTAAATAATTGAAAATTAATATATTGCATAACTTCCACTCTTGCCTGCAAACTGACAACACAGCGACAATACTGAACAGTAACAGATTGGCCTGGTGACTCACAGGACTATCGATGAGACTGTCTGTTACATTCAAGGCATTGCCAAGGTCTTAACAGTAATCTTGTTGACAAGACCGTCAACAACTTTGATAGATGTTCTGCGACCACAATACTGGGGATCGATCGATACTCACAGGAGTTAAGTGGAATGAAGAGAAACCATCGATGGCAAAAAAGATTACTTCAAACTGTATGAAGGTGGTCCAGGGGCAGGACATAGCACCAAGAAGATTTCTGTTACATTCTAACAACAGACCAAAGAGTTAAAATCTATTATTTATGTTTACATATATTATGTTGCAGTTATTTCTTGCCATTATTTTGAAAGGGCATCAGTGGATGCACGCTGAAATATACACGGTCTTTGAACAATCAGGATGAAAAGTGCTGCCACTGATTTTTTTGATGCCATGCCACTTTGAATACAACTCAGTCAGACTGTCAATTATCAGCAACATCAAAGGGTGTGAACAACATGGTGGGCTTGATTGATGCATGTTTTCAAAGTGCTTCTATGAGGTTTTCCCCGATGTAATCCCAAGATATTCAATTATATCAAGATTTTTATTATGTTAGACTAATTTTACAACATTATATGTTGACAACCAATGCCTTAATAATAGACCCCTGCGAGTCTTCGAAAATCGATTCGCATTTGAATCTTAAGATGATTTTATTCAAATCCATCGACGGGTATTCAAAATTTCATGGTGCAGTTTTGTTATAGTTATTACTGTGATGTTTTATTGATGAATTCCCTCCAATACAGTTGTCAAAAACTAATATATGATCGTAATATAATAACCAGGTACAAGAACATTTTTGTTCGTCTTGACAGAATTGTAATCTGTACTCGTCGAGTCGGCAACTGTTGTCTTTAAATCGACACAGAATTACAAAATACTAACAAAAGCAAATGTGACTCACAATTCCTTCTGTTGGAAATCACATGCCTTTACATGTTACTCAATTTATTTACATTAATATTACGTCATGGCATGAACATGTGCTCACACGCGGTGACTATTAATTGAAAGCCCCATAGAATGTGACTAATCAGGCATGAAAATAAGTCACGAATGGTCGTTAAGGTTATGGGGAGGTTACAATGATTTAAAAAAACGCAACCTCAGAACTGTTCGCGATCGCATTTTACTGAGAACGGAACAAAAAAAAAAAGATCATCACTTCACTGCTGTGTCAAGTACCTCAACTTGAAACGGTGATCAAACACCTGACAAACTTCTTTCATAAACTTTATGGTCTAGGCCCATCACCTGAAAGGGCTTTCTATGGGGAATGATACTGACAAATGCGAAGAAATCCATTCAATTAATCATCTGAAATGGCTCTTTTCTCATTTTAATTTGGGGAATGGCCGACTGCTCTGCCCGATGGTCTGTAGTCTAAGTGTGATAGTTAGCTCCCTTGATATGCCTGAATGTGATGTTTCACCAATGTTGACATTGCCGCACTTTGTGCCATTTTGTAGAGCCATAATTTCCCATTTTCGAGGTAAGCTATGCACACTGAATATTTTCCAACTTGTTTTTGGCACTGGGCAATTATTTTCAATTTTTGATATTTTCGGATATCTAAAGAAAAAAAAAATTTGTGTCCGAAAATTTAGATGAAATACGGCCGCTGTGGCGCTCAGATGCAAGGAAATGGGAGTTTTTGAACCCAGGAATGCAAAAGTTTCCTACGACTGACGGAACCATGGTCCGCCCATCGTACCGATGACCACTGGTCGCACCATAACTTTTAACACGTAATGACGATCAATTAGGTTACAAAACTCATTCCTTATTTCCATCCCTGTTAATCCAAAATACGAAAATTAAAATGGCGGGAATTCATTCTCTTTTCGATACACGAGAGGTTGATAAAAAATATGTATGTAAACAATGTTCGGCACAATCGTGTTTTGTTTGCTGCATCAATATAATGGGAGCGAGCAGGCCTTTAAATTCATTTATTCTGGCCACACCCTCTTGCCCTAATTTGGGCACATTGAAACCGGAAATAACAGCCTTTTCCTGTTATGTTTTATTGCCATGCCTTTCTTTGTGTTTCTATGATCATATTATGATGGAATCCGTTCTCAAATGTAGAAAAAGCACAGAGAATTTATATATTTTTTGTGGTGTCTTCACACCTTCTCTAATTTGGGCACACCTGTAAAGTTGTGAAATTGGGCTAATCTAAAGGCCTGGGGGTGAGAATATGCAGTTAAACTACATGTCATTTTGTTGCGATGTGCTCCAGTTGGATTGATAATAATCATTGATTGCATAATACTCACATGCTTGTAAACATATCAACCTTCTTATAATGATATATTTACACTGGCACTCTCAAAATTACATTCGTTTTTCGTTGCCACCACGAAAAATTGTTACAAGGGTTTTAACACAACATTTGATTCGATTCAGATTCAAATTTTCCTTAAGATTTGATTCAGTATTCGAATTGAGCCAAAAATTGGGATTCGAAGGGCCTACTTAATAAATCTCCCAACTCGTCGACTGGTGGATTTGAGAGCCGATTTTACCGAAAATAACGTCGAGGTCAATTAGTCGGGTAGCCGTTTCAAGACTAGTCGCTGCATCATAACACGTTTTGAATGCCTAGCTTTGTTCTTGGATATCTGAAGCACACTTGGCCACAAGTTGTTCTCCTGAGATATCATTTTATCAATTCTGGAACGAATACGGTAGCAGACTTCCAGGAATCATTAGTATCTGTTGTTAACTCTGTGAGTTACATGCATATATTATGTTTCGTGTTCTATACATCACAACCTTCATTTTGATGTTTAATTTGTGTATATGTAATTTGAATTTATGGAATATCATAGGTGGGCATTTCAAAGTAAACAAATTACCCTTATTTATATACTAGTAGCACCTAAAATTGTACATTGTCCGGTGTAGAAAAAAAGTGACTTGTTTCAGAGATATATTTGGCCCGTTTTAACGTAAAAAGGTATTTAATTGAGCAAGTTGTACACCAATGTAAAGCTTAACATCTTAGCTGTTGAATGACATCAATCTTGACTACAAATTCAAGCATTTGGTTTTTCTGTGAGTTTGAATAAGGCAGGTAGATATCTTCCAAGCCAGCGAGTTCATTACCTTGTCTCTCTTATAATACTTAATCATGGGAAAATACATAATTTGTCAAAAAAAACTTCAAATACACCATTTTTCATGATCTTTGGCACATGTCGAACACCTGTGCATTGACACCGACAGTTGTCAGTTGAGAGTTTCTCTCTCAACTTTGCTAATTAAGGGGACGTCCAACCTAACTTTGGTCAAATTTCAGGTAATTTTCTTCCAAGTCTAAAAAAGACCCAAAATGAATAACCCCAATAAATTATATACCAAAATGCTTGGAATGAAACATAGAATATGTGGAAACTGGAATTTGCCATGGAACTGCTGCCATGTGTAGATAGCACTGCCTGAAAGTCTGCTATGGCATAAGTAAGAGAACAAATATTTTACAATAAAATACCTCAAAATAAAACAAGTGTTTGACCACCGAGGTGGCATTAGTCCCCTACGGCACTTTTGTGGCATAAGGTGTTTTTGTCACATAAGACATGACCACAGTCAGCAGGAGTATCAAACCTGGGGGCAGTTTTGGTAAAATAATTGTGGACGGTTTGGCCTGGGGACGGTTCGGCTTGGCGACAATTCGGGTTTCATGACAACAGTCAAAAGGAGTGTCAGACCTGGGGAGTGGTTTGGGTAAATACAGGTTATCAACTTATCAGACAGGATTTCAAATGTGAATGGAATCTAAAAATTAAGAACTGAGAGAAGTGTAGCTTGAACCATGTTGGAGGGAGGGGTGGTAACATAAAAAAAAGAGAGAAAAAAGCTTAAAAAACACAGCAAAAATGGCCGCCATTCCGCCATCTTGGATTTTGAAAAAAAAATATTGAGCATGCATCATCCCCTCAGAACCATTTATCCACGTACCAAATATGAAAGGTGTAGCTTAAAGCATGTTGGAGGGAGAGGTGGTAACATAAAAACAGACAGACAGATCTTAGATTTTGAAAAAAAAATATTGAGCGTGCATAATCCCCTCACAACCCTTTATCCATGTACCATATATGAAAGGTGTAGCTTCAACCATGTTGGAGGGAGGGGTGGTTAAATAAAATAGAGAAAAAAGCTTAAAAAACACAACCAAAATGGCTGCCATGGCACCATCTTGAATTTTGAAAAAAAAATATTGAATGTGCATCATCCCATCACAACCCTCTATCCATGTGCCAAATATGAAAAGTGCAGCTTGAACCATGTTGGAGTGAGGGGTGGTAACATAAAATAGAGAAAAAAGCTTAAAAAACGCAACAAAAATGGCCGCCATCTTGGATTTTGAAAAAAAAAAATTGAACGTGCATCATCCCCTCCCAACCCTCTATCCATGTGCCAAATATGCAAAGTGTAGCTTGAACCATGTTGGAGGGAGATCTAATACCCTTTCCGCCCAACAATACATATTCCTTTCAAAGCTTCCTGCATTTTCAACTTCTGACAACCCGGGTAGCGCTGTCTTAAATTAACCACCAGTTTTTTTTATCAAAGTTCGGACAAGTTGGTTGTGCCTTGACAATAAATACAGTACGTGGAGAGTGGATTGTAACGAAATCACCCGCAGAGGGGAATTATCACCCAAGCTATAACTTTCAAATTTTGTACATATCGTAAAAAAACACAAGCAATGTTTCAGCCAATGGACCTCCGGGTTTAACCCGGAGATCCATTGGCTGAAACTTTGCTGGCGCTGGTTGTGCTTTGCAACAAATTTGCAATTATTGCTTGGGTGGAATCTCCACTCTGCGGGTGATTTAGTGATAATACACTCTCCACGTACTGTAGAACTCGAGGACAGGGGTGCAACAATTGTTTTGCAGGGAAGACTCTTACATTACAGCCCACATCCATTATTCTTCAGTTCTGTCGTCTGCAGCACAAGAACAACGCAGTGCTTAGTTTCGCTTTCAGGGTTAACTTTTGTACAGCCTAGCAATGAAATGTCACGCCATCATTGTTGTTCCAATGCGTCGAGTCGCGGGCAAAAAAGTCAAACAGAGATTTTTTTTTATCAAATAAAGAAGCCGTAGTATGATGATTTGATTGTTAATTTATGATAAACATGAAGTTTAATACCTTGTGGATAGCTGTACAAGAAAACTGTGTTGATGAATCTTTGTTCAATGAACGAATTCACAAATGAACTGGGAAGGGGGTATCGGTCAGGGCAAAATAGGCTTTCATTACTTGTCTATTATTATATAGACTACTGTATGTGTAACACGGGGTCAGGACTGATGTGGTGCTTTCATTGTTATCAGTGAAAAAAGTGGTTGCAGCCACAACTTCCAGTAACTGTGGTTAGACGTCCCCGGTATACGGCTTTTTCGACACAAGGCTTTTTCGACCCACGGGTCATTCGACCTACAGCTCATTTGACCTACGGCTCATTCGACATATGGTTCCAGCTTATCCAACCTATGGCTCTGGCTTTTTCGACCCGATTGTATTAGCTGTCGGTTACATTTGTGTAGAGGCTTAAATCGGCATTTAAAAATCACCCAACACATATTTGTTCAAACATTCAGAACAATTTTCATTGATTGATTCAATGATTGAATCTCTACTTCTGGCCATCCGTTCATCTCCTTTGATCAATAATCATATCATTATGCTTTGTTAGCATATGCTTTGATAGCAAATTGCTTTGACCTTTCATTATTTCCCGTGCCATGATGAGGTTATCAGTATGTTTTTAATAGCGAAGTGATTGATCAATCGAGTTCTGATTGATAATTAAATTTTCAAAATACATGTACACGCTATCAAAACATTCTGCATACTTATCACTGAACACCTGACTACATTAGAAGTGTATACACAGTGAAATCAAAACAAACCATATTATAAAAGTCACATGAATTCAAGGTATAGGCATCATTTGTACTATAACAATCTACAGTATGCCTACTAGTACTGCAAATCACATCTGTGTTTCATGTGAGAATATAGTGCGCCCAAGACAGGAAGCAATAGAATGCGACTCATGTAGGAGATGGACACACAGAACATGTGGAACTGGTAAGGCTTTTTTTCAATTTTTTTTAAATTTTGAAAGTACATATTAATTAATTAACTTTGACCATTTTTTTTCTAACAAATTTTTGGATATATATTTTTAGAACATGTGGAACTTGTAAGGTTTTTTTTCAATTTTGAATGTACATATTAATTAATTAACTTTGACCATTTCCTAATCCGTCACGGCTCTATAACGTAATTTTTGGATATATTTTTAGGCATTTCAAGAGAAACATATAGACTTGCAAATCGACAAAATGGATTTATAGACTACATCTGTACAACATGTAGATCAACGCGGTAGCCAGAAGTTTCTGCAATCGCCGACTCAATACAAACCAGCCAAATTCCAGCAGATCCCAGTGGGCCTTTAGAGAGCACTAGAACTTCATCTGCATCACCTGATCGTGAATATGGAGAGTTTAGCTTGGGTTTGAACAACAACTGAACTTTCGATACTTCAAGACCAGAAAGATCACTGGCTGCTGAGATTAGTACACTTTCATATTGTACTTAACTGGGTCGAAAAAAGTATGGATCATGGGTCGAATAAACCGTAGGTCGAATGAGCCATGGGTCGAAAAAGCCGTGGGTCGAATAAGCCTTAGGTCGAATAAGCCGTAGGTCGAAAAAGCCTTGTGTCGAAAAAGCCGACATTCGACGTCCCCAAACGCAGTAACGGGAAATGCAAATATAAGACTAAACGCATATTCGCCATATATCATAAACATCCAAATTTAAATTAATCTGGCGAAGTCTAAGGTTCAGTTTCACTGAACTAAGCACTCCCCCTCCCACCCCCCCCCCCCCCCCCCCCCCCCCCCCCCACAAAAAAAAATAAATAAAAACACATTTCGGTAAATCGATGCACGTATTATTGCCACTACACTTCATGACCAATCATGTGGTTGAAAGCAAAATTGTCAATAAAAAATGTCAAAGCTACTTCGCTAGCTCAAGCATATGGAAATACTTTTCGTCTGTTTCAAACGCCAATTTTATGCCGTCACACGTTTTCAAACATTCTTTGCCAAATTACATTTGCCGCATCACAAAACAATTTGAAAATGGACATCTGTAAAGGACACACAAGAATAACGAATTTTCGTCCTGTGTTGAAATTCACAAACTTGTCAAGAACGATACATTCCGTTCTGATATTGAAGACGTGTGCACCCGTCATCGCTCGAGCTATGATGTTGTTACTTGCCGAATTAAATCGCCTGTATTTAAACGCACTGAATTCTTACACCATGCTTTATTGAACGCTATTCCACAACTAACTAATAATAATAATAATAACTCTTTGGCCAGCCGCTGATTTGTCGCGGTCCTCATAAGAGAAGGCCATCATTCCCCCTGTACCCCACCCCCTCTTCCCCTCCTCTCCTCCCAGCATTCAGATATAAACTGCTTAATAGTGTCCCTCACTTCCTCTTTTTCAATTTCTTCAATAAGCATTCCTACCCTCTCCCTCGTGTCCCCCTTCAGCCATCTATCCTTTGTTTCTTCACCCCACTTCTGCATTATTCTTCCAGTAAATTTTATTCTATGAGGTATATACTGTGGGCATTCCAAGAGAAAATGTTCCAGGGTCTCCACTACTCCAGAGTGGCACATTTGGCATCCCTTTTCTCCATCTTTCCCCGAAGCTCCAGTGATCTTGATCTCAGTTTGAACAGCAGTGACCCTCCAAAGGGGCCATCTAGGTACTTCTCAAAAGCTGGCTTTTCTTTATATTGTAACCCCTGCAGTGATCTTTTCACGCTAACCCCTGCTCGCCAGTTTCGATTGCAATCTTCCATGACTCTCTCTTTGACAAACCTTTTGCTTTCTTTCATTCCTACTTCTATGTTTGTGACCTCTATAGAGTAATTGTCCATTAGTTCCCTCACATGTTTTGACCACCCCGTATCTATATTAGAATTCCAAATGGTATCGAGCATCAATTTGCACCACCGGTTGTCAGGCAGGTTTCTCAAGTAGTTAAAGTAACACAGTTTTCCCAAATCTACCCTGTCCTTGATTTTCATCCACCCAACGCTCCCCCCTTACTGCTTCCAAAGCTGCAGCATTACTCGACCCTGTTATCCATCTGACGGCATCATTCTGAGTACTTTCCAACTTCTTAATAACGGTTTGGTTTAATGGAATCACGTCCGTGCCATACGTTATACTTGGTAAACCCACCCTCTCCCACAGTGTTTTCCCCACAAAGACCTTGTTGAAACTATTTTTCCCTAAAAGTTTTAGTTGGTTCAGAATTCTTTTCCCCTTCAGAATCAGTTTGGCTGAGTAATTTCTGTACACCCCTCTTCCCGTTATATTTATGCTTACCCCTAGATACTCATACTCTCCCGTTTCTCCTACAGTGATTTGTTTGCTTTCCCCTTCGGGGATTGAGAACTCCTCCACTCTCCATCTCTTCGTCATATCTACCTTGCGTCCAACGGGTATTACCTTGCTTTTTATTTTCATTTAGTTCGAGCCGCCAAGTGTTCCCATATCTACCAACAATTTCCAGCAATTTCTCTAGCCCCTGTTCAGTTCTAGACATTAACACCATGTCGTCCGCAAAGAATAAGCCTGGGTACCTTTATGTCTCCAACATTTACCCCCTCCGCACTCTGAATTAGTTCGTCCCCTAAATCTTGAACATACAATGCAAACAAAATCGGTGAAAAGATACACCCCTGCTTGAGGCCTATATCCATAGGGACTCGTTTTGTAGTGATACTCCCTAGACTGAGTTGGCTTTGCACATCTGTATACAGTGCTTTCATGATTCCCACAATTCACCCCCCAGTCCGATGCCCTCGAGCTTTCGCCACATACCTTCCCTCCACACTCGGTCGTACGCTTTTTTCATATCTAGAAATGCCAGAAACTATAGAGTATACATGGAAGACTCCTCCGAAAGGATCTTCACTTGCAGATGCGCAACGTGCATCCCATAAGTGGATATAATTTGGCGGCGTTCTCGCTTACTTTCTGCTTTTTACTTCTTTTGCTTCTTCTTTTTCTTCTTTGACGGCGGAATGGAGGTGGAGATTCCTTGGCTTATGGCGGTGGAGACTGTGGTTCCGTGGTGGTCTTTGATTGTTGTGCCTGATTCGTTGCCATGGCGACGTGGGAATGAAGTGCGTCTGTCGCCTTTCTTAGCTGTGCCAGTTGGTTCGCTATGTTCTCCCTAGACTCTTGGTGCTCCTTGTGAAACGCATCCAGCTCAGCTCTTACCTTGAGCTGTGTGGTTCTCTTATGCCCTTCGATTTCAACGGGAGAGTTGTCGGTTGCCTCTTCTATGTCCACAATCTGTTGTTCCAGTTCGTGGACGAGCTTACTTAGTTCTCCATCTTCTTCCTCTTTATTGTAGGGGACCAAGCTACAGATGGTGCTAGAGAAAGAGAGACATTGGGAGACTTGGTGGTGTCCGTTGGTATTTTCTCAGACGTTTTCTCCAGCAGGTTGGAGGAGTGGGTTTCCATTTCCTCTTCCTTCTCTTTGCAGGATTCTTCAGCTTCCCTTTTCTTCCATGCCTCTAAGTGCTTGGCATCCCAACACTTAGAAGATGAGTTTTTCTTCCACTTCTTTCGGTTGTCCTGTCAGGGTTCTCCGTGGTGGACCAGAGCCTGAATGGGAAAAGGTGCTACCACTCCACAGAGAAGCAAATGGTTTGGCCGCTGGCTTCTTAGGTATCTAATAGGGCTTTTTAGTGGGAGCCCTTCCAGGTGATAATGGAAAATCAAGGATCTCCTGGCAGGTATTACCAGAGACACGGATGGTCCAATCTCTAGTGTTACCCACATTCAGTCTTTTTAGCATGCCCATGAGTTTCCGTGGAAAAATAATTTTTGCTGTTGTTCTTGACGCTCACGGAGGATCCAGTAGAACATCCAAACTGGTCAACAGTCTGAATGTGAATGATATATATGGAAGATATAGGTTTTCCATGGTTCTAACACCAGATGTGAATTCCTGTCTCATGTCTGTTATTTGTCATAAGTACACACCAATCAAGTATAGTACACTGCACCTCTCCCCTTTTCGAATTAAAGGTTATATACAAAAAATTAGGAAGGACTCTACTGACTCTTTTACTAATATGGAAGTTAACTAAACTTAATACTCCATTACTGTGTGAATTAAAAAGCCAGCATAGTAACATCAAAAGGGGATTATTGTGTCTCGGCACTTTGATGTTACCTGAATCCAATCAGCTACCAAGTTCCATTATTACATGAATTAATAATCCATCATATTAACATCAAAAGGGCATTATTGTGCCCCTGCACTTTGGTGTTACACACTACACAGACACGTGACACACAAAATCATCTAAATGTTTAGGCAAGCAATGTTCGCACACAGGCCTGACTCCAGAATCATTAGTACTTTTTTCAGAATCGTTTCCAGTTTCATTTTTGTTTGTTTCTGGTAGAACTCCTTTGAGGGTTAATATTTGTCGATTTACTCGCCGTGCTATCGACATATTTCTTCACACGAGTGACATTCCTTCTGTAGGTAACTCCATCTTGTGATTTAACTGTAACCTAATTTCCGTCATGGTTTGTTACGGCATAGGGTTCATTCTCATACTCAGAAGAAAGCTTATTTTGCTTCTCGAATTTCAATAGCACTTTATCTCGGGTAGGTCTACTTACCGAGAACAACCGAGAACAAATTAAAATAATAAATAAAGGCAAAAATAAATATTAATTGTTAGCATATAGGTGCCCTATGTTGTATATAAAATAAGAAAAAGCAAATTTAAAACTTTTAGACCGACTCAGTCTGAGGAGATGGGGATTATTTATCAATTTCGAATTAGGCGCCAAACCGAGAACAGGCTACTTACCGAGAACAAGATTGTGACTGTTAATTGACGCCGGGAAGAGACTACTCGCCGAGAACAAGATTGTTAATTAACACTGACTGCGTCTAGTTTCATTTGTTCTCGGTGAGTAGTCTGTTCTCGGTGTAAATTATTTTGTCACCTATACTGATACATACAATTCCCATCACCATTTACCAGGGCTTTGGACCTGCAAGTCATACATGTAGACTTGGCTGGTTTAAAATGGTTTGTTCTTTTGTCGCCTATACTGGTACATACAATTCCCATTACCATTTACCAGGGCTTTGGACCTGCAAGTCATACATGTAGACTTGGCTGGTTTAAAATTGTTTGTTCTTTTGTCGCCTATACTGGTACATACAATTCCCATCACCATTTACCAGGGCTTTGGACCTGCAAGTCATACATGTAGCCTTGGCGGGTTTAAAATTGTTTGTTCGTTTGTCGCCTATACTGGTACATACAATTCCCATCACCATTTACCAGGGCTTTGGACCTGCAAGTCATACATGTAGACTTGGCTGGTTTAAAATTGTTTGTTCGTTTGTCGCCTATACTGGTACATACAGTTCCCATCACCATTTACCAGGGCTTTGGACCTGCAAGTCATACATGTAGACTTGGCTGGTTTAAAATTGTTATTTTTTGTCATGCATACCGACCGGTGCGCATTTCTGTGTAGTGATCAGTGGTGCCAGCTGTCCCTGTCTTAGGTTGTTCCATATTTGGAATCTTACCCGTCATCGGATGTTAGTGCATATGAAAACAGGACATCACCTCAAAGAAAATTGATAAACAATAACTCAACATCAAAGATCACCATATGCTTGGCTGGTTTAAAATTGTTTTGTTACTAATTTGTACATAATATAGAGTAGATACTTTTATTTTCATTTTCAAATTTTGTTTTGTTTTCGGCAAGTAGCCTCTTCTCGGTTCGGCGCCGAATGTGGGAATTAATAAATAATCCCATTCACAGTAGACCTGGCTGGTTTAAAATTGTTTTGTTACTAATTTGTACATAATATATAGTAGATACATGCCTTAAACGCAAACAATAAACTTTTATTTTCATTTTGAAATATTATTTTGTTTTGTTCTCGGCAAGTAGTCTCTAGAGTAGATACATGCCTTATACGCAAACAGTAGACTTCTATTTTCATTTTTAAATTTTTGTTTTCTTCTCCGGTCCGTCGTTTCACCCAATTACACCCAATTAACACCCAATTACACCCAATTACTCTTCTCGGTTTGGCGGCGAATCCGAAATTGATTGGTCCGTCGTTTCACCCAATTTCACCCAATTAAACCCAATTAAACCCAATTAACACCCAATTAATAAAAACGTCAAAAAATTGTTTTTTGGGGTGAATTCTAGGAAGAGGACTATAGTGCGCCGATGGAACCCGTTACTTCGTCGGACAGTTTTGAGATCGTTCAGTGTCTGAGTAAAGAATGTCTATATTGAGATATTTAGTGTGACTAGGCAGGGAGCAGTCAGTTAATATGAGAGATATCGAATCAGTGTACATGTATTTGACCTTCCAATGCCCCTGCAGTAAAGACGTGTGTGTGTGTGAGGGGGGGGGGGGGGGGGGGGCATTTTTTCCAGGTAACCACGGAGGTGTGAGATGGAAAATATGTTTTTAAGGGTACGATGGTGGGGGGGGGGGGGAGGGGTGGATATTGAAGGATACTTTGTCATCGCGTATGGCACGAATATGAAGCAAAATTATATGCAATTCCAGAAAGGGAGTACGGTACATGCATACGTCTTACCATAGTCCAAACATGGACCCAAAGTCTGTTATATAATCTTGACTCAAAGGATATACCAAACCCCAAACATATTTTCGGACTTTTGGTCCTAGTGTGGACTAGTATTACTCTTACTCTAATAAATAACTGGGATGTGACTCAATATGGGTGGCGGTGGTGGTGGTGGGGGGTATCCTGTAGTCTGTAATATAATTTGGAGGAGGCTAATTTTGTTAGAACCAATTCTATCTCACACAGTCAATGTGGGGGGGGGGGGGGGGGGGTATTCTGTCATCGCGTATGTCATGAATACACAATATCTCAAAATATAAAATGTACAGCGACGCTGGCAGCATTATGTTGCTAATTTTGTTAGAACCAATTCTATCTCACACAGTCAATGTGACCAAATTGGATGAGGGGGTGGGGGGGGGGGGGGTGTATTCTATCATCGCGTATGTCATGAATACACAATATTTTGATTTCATATAAACTGGTGTAAACTTGACATCACAGGCCGTAATATAATATTTATCCTGTGGACGTAAACTTATATTTGACTACGCCACGGCCCTGGAGGTTTGCACTAGATATACAAAAAATATGCAATACACATTTCACATTAGTGGGGGTGGGGGTGGGGTGGGGGGGGGGGGTCTCCCAAACTAACTGAACGATCACTACCTGTTCCGACTTAGTTAGTACTAATGGGTCAAGTTCGACTGGCGCGCTGTAGTCTTGCTTCGAGAATTTGTCCCAAGAAACAATAACTTCGCAATTCAGTGGACGTATATATTAATTGGGTGTTAATTTGGTTTAATTGGGTGTTAATTGGGTTTAATTGGGTGTAATTGGGTTTAATTGGGTGTGATTGGGTGTTAATTGGGTGTAATTGGGTTTAATTGGGTGTAATTGGGTGAAACGACGTACTCGAAATTGATAAATAATCCGCATCACCACAGACTGAGTCGGTCTAAAAGCATTAAATTTTCTTTTTCTTATTTTATTTTCAACATAGGGCACCTATATGCTAACAATTAATATTTATTTTTGCCTTTATTTATTATTTTAATTTGTTCTCGGTTCTTCTCAGTTGTTCTCGGTTGTTCTCGGTAAGTAGTCTCACCGCTTTATCTCCAACTTTTAAGTTGCACTCCTTCGCGTTTCTATGATAGTCAGCGTAATTTTTTTGTTTCTGCTTTAGTTCAATGTCCCTATCTCTAAATGCACTACTATCCTCTCTGTCTGTTCTGATTTTCGTGTTTTCAAAGTCAAATACTTCGGGAATTTTAGTTCTTAGCTTTCTTCCAAACATAAAGTCAGTTGGGCTAACTCCAGTAGTTGAATGGGGGGGGGGGGGGGGGGGGGACCTATATGCCAATAGAAAGCTAGTGAGTTCCTTTTGCCAAGCCAACCCCCGTTAAATGTGCAATTCGTATTGCTTTTAGAAGAATGCAGTTTTGCCTTTCCACTTCTCCAGCAGCTTTTGGCCATAAAGGTGTTGTTCGTCGATGGGTAATACCACAGTTATTCAAGTATGTAATAAAGTCCTGAAAAACAAAATGAGGACCATTATCAGTTCTGAGTGATACAGGATAACCATGGACTGAAAACATTCTATCGAAACATTGCAAGATTTTCTCTGTTGTTACAGTTCTTAGAATGTCCACTTCGTAAAAATGACTAAAGTAATCCACAACAACAAGAATATAATGTCCATCAGGCAAAGGACCAAGAACGTCTGCTGCAATATCCTGCCATGATCTTTCAGGTAATTTTGTAGAAACCAAGGAAGTTGATGGTTCATACTGACCCATGATTTGACAGTCATGACACTCTTTTCTACACTTTCGTTCAATCTCATTGTCTACGCATGGCCACCACACTTTAGACCGCAGACTTTCTTTGTTTAGACTTGACGATACCCTGGTGCCCTTCATGAGCTAATTCAAAAACACGTCTCAACTTTAAAGGAATAATCAACTGTGTGCCATGAAGTACCAGATTATCCATCACGGCAATTTCATTTTGGACACATCTGTATGCAACAGGACAAGAGTTCCAGCTACCTTCTTTGCACAGCATTATGCACAGTTTTCAGTTCTCTGTCTATTGTTGATTCATGTTCAATATCTTGAATCGGAATTGCACATGGAGTAGAATTTTGAGCAATGAAGTTGATATTCTCTTATGCGGTGTTTTTCTCAGAAACAGTTTTGGTGTTTGTCAATCTAGATAAAGTGTCTGCAATATTTTTCGTTCCAGAAATGTTCTTCACTTTAAAATTATATGACTGCAATCAAAGAACCCGACGTTCAATTCTGGTTGAGGGTTTGGATCTAGGAGAAGAAATGTACTGAGGTGGCTTACAATTAGTCAACAGTTCAAATTCACTGCCGTACAAATAAGTGCTAAAGTGTTTGCACACCCACAGAAGTCCAAGCTAAAGCAACTGTATTGTTCAAAGCGCCCTTTATCTTTGCAAAGATGTTTGCTATTCTTTTCCCCAGACGAACGTCACATTTTTATGAGGTAATCATCGCAGAGGTTCAGCAATTGTTTCAAAATTTGGAATGAATTTCGAACTGTAAGTCACTAAGCCTAGGAAACTACGTACTTCTGCGGCGTTCTATGGTTGTTTTGCATCAAGCACCACTTTCACATTCAGGTTGGTCGGTCCAACCTCATGTTTCGATAACAAGTGTCCCATAAATTCGAGTTGTTGCATGCCAAACACACATTTCTCTCAGTAAGTGTGCAGTTTTTTTTTTCCCTTAATCTCTCAAGAACTTTGACTAATCTTCCGTTGTGCTCTTCAGCATTACGACCATGTACTATCATATATTTCTCAGGAGCCAAAGAAATACAGAACATATACCCGATATCCCAGGTATTGTTACATGGTGTCAGAAGACTACGAGCTTTATGCACGCATACTAACATAGTTTTTTCGTGATAAGACTACTCGTCATAAAATCATAATGGAACTGGCTGGCATTTCCCCACCACGCATGGACTGGGAATCATAGAATCTTGCGGACGCATGGAAGAAATTCAGACAGCACGCAGAGTTAATTTTTAAAGGTCCCCTGAAGGACAAAGATGAAAAGGCACAGTGTAGTTACCTCCTCCTGTGGGTTGGTGATAAAGGTCGTGAAATCTATAAAACTTGGTCATTCACCGCTGATGAGTCAAAATCCCTCAACACCCATTTTGATAAATTCAAGGCATATGTGCAACCAAAGTTGAATCCGATCTTCGCTCGCTATAAATTCAACAATCAATCACAAGTGAGTGATACAATTGAACAGTTTCTGACACGTCTCAAAACATTTGCCCGTGAATGTGATTTTCAAGACGCTGATGAAATGATAAGAGACAGGATTGTTTTTGGCGTCTCGACTACAAAGGTTTGCGAGAAGCTCATCAAAGAAGGTGCTCAATTGACATTGGACAAAGCGATTCTGATTTGTCAAAATTTTCAATATGCACAGCTTCAGCTGAAATCAATGAGTGATAATGCCCACGAAGTTAACTCTATTCGTACAAAAACTGGACATTCTCATAAAACAGGTGGTCGTCGACAAACATTTCACGTAAATAGGTTTAACACATCAAAGTCAAGTGAACGGGAATGCGCTTCACCCAATGCTACATGTACATCACGACATTCCAACAAATCGTCCAAAGACTTCCGTTGTGGACATTGTGGTCATAGCCATACAACAGAACAAATTTGTCCAGCTAAGGGAAGAAATGCATAAAATGCAACAAGTGGAATAATTTTGCATCAGTATATCGGTCGAGTGGTTCACAGCGGCATATACATGAAGTCAATACCCAAAAGGTTTCAGGAAGTGACAGCGATTCTGACTTCTTCGTATGTAGTGTAAATGCTGATCCAAACCAAGTGGACGAGGCATTTGTTACTTTGTGCATAGGGCCGAATAAAACTCCAATTGAGTTTAAGTTAGACACTGGTTCCAAGTGAACATAATACCGCTCAAACTTATGAGGCAATTTGGTGATACTGCCCTTAAAAAAACCTTCTAAACGTTTGATGACCTACAATGGCAGTACCCTTAAAACTTGTGGCCAGCGTGACGTTTCATGTAGGTTTAAGGATCATGCTTCCAGCATAACTTTTTACATTGTTGAAACTGATGCAAAACCTATACTTGGCTTAAAGTCTTGCATAAGTCTAGAATTGATCAAACTCATTTACACCATAGATTCTAACAATTTCAGTAATTTTTATGATAAGTTACTTGACAAAAATGCTGTGTTATCAGAATATGGTGACGTATTCAAAGGTGTATTTTTCCGGGTGAGTGTACCATTCGCATTGATGATAATGTACGCCCAGTAATATGCCCACTGCATAAAGTACCAGTAGCCTTACGCGATAGACTCAAAATTGAGCTTGAGCAAATGGAGAAATCAGAAATAATAAGTCCAAGAACCTACACAATGGGCAAACTCACTTGTAATAGTTGGAAAAAAAGTCTTGTAAGTTACGTGACTGTTTAGACCAGCAAGATTTAAATTGTGTCATAATGCGTCCACATTATCCAATGCGTACTCTAGATGACATATTGCCAACCCTGTCGGGAGCACGGTATTTCACAAAACTTGATGCACGCTCTGGATACTGTGCCATAAAGTTTTCAGATCATAAGTCTTCGTACTTAACCATATTCAATACACCCTTTGGTCGATACCATTTTCTCCGTTTACCTTTTGGGTTAAAATCCTCACAGGATGAATTTCAACGTAAAATAGACAAAACATACGAAGGGCTCGATGGTGTTGTGACAATAGTGGATGATATTTTGGTTTGGGGCAAAAGTCGTGAAAAGCATGATAGTTATTTTCGAAAAGTACTCCAACGTTCTCGCGAGTCGGGTATACAGTTGAACCAAGACAAGTTAGAAGTAGGTGTCACTGGGGTGTCTTATTTTGGCCATTTACTGACTGCAGATGGCGTAAAGCCAGATCCATCAAAAGTACTTGCGGTCCGAGAGATGAAAGCACCCCAGAATAAGTCTGAACTTGAAACAGTACTTGGTATGGTAAATTACTTTGCCAAATTTGCCCCAAACCTTGCAGAGATTACAAGTCCTCTCCGTAGGCTTTTGTCAAAAGATAAAGAGTTTGCCTGGGACCAACCACAGATTGAAGCCTTTCAAAAGGTTAAAGATACAATTACCCAGTCACCAGTTTTAACATACTATGAATCTTCAAAAGAGTTAACCGTTCAAGTAGATGCATCAAAGTATGGATTGGGTGCCACACTCTTACAAGAAGGGAGACCATGCATTTATGCCTCAAAATCTCTCACTCCGTCGGAGATCGCTTACACTGAGATAGAGAAAGAGATGTTTGCAATACTCTTTGGCTGTAAACGCTTCCACAACTATGTGTATGGAAGAAATGTAAAAGTGCAGTCAGACCATAAGCCCTTAATTTCTATCCTAAAAAAGCCATTAGGAACGGCACCTCCTCGCCTTCAGAGGACGATGCTTCAGTTACAGAGGTACGAAATAGAGGTAAGTCACAAACCTGGAAAGAGCATACCAGTAGCAGATACTTTCTCCCATAACTCATTACTGGATACATTTCCTGAGGTAGGGGAGCAGATAGGTTATCATGTGCATGCAATCTTAACTTCTCTACCCGTCAGTGATACAAAATTAAAAGATATTTCTTTGGCTGGTAAGCCTGACACACAGTTCGCAACATTAAAGAGTGTTATCCTGGATGGGGGGCTGGAAGTAAGAAAGGAATGCCCTCCTTCGATAGTTGAGTATTGGAACCACCGCGATGAGTTGTCCGTAGTAAATGAGATTGTACTAAAAGGCCCAAAACTTGTCATTCCGAAAAGTCTAAGAGTATCATTACTTGAATCGATACATGCAGGTCACATGGGTGTGGAGAAATGTATGAGAAGGGCACGAGATATCCTCTTTTGGCCAAAAATGTTTGAGGACAAAAGAAACTTAGTATTGTCATGCAATGTTTGTTTAGAGCACAGACACAATAACCCCAAGGAACCTTTACATTCTCATGAAGTTCCTCCATATCCATGGCACACTGTTGGTACCGATTTATTCCACTGGCAGAATAAGGAATATATTGTTGTTATTGATTATTACAGCAAGTATTTTGAAGTTAGTCACTCAAAAGCTTCTAATGTCATTCATAAGATGAAATCCATATTTTCACATCATGGAATACCAATCAAGGCCATATCTGATAATGGGCCACAGTACTCTTCTGACGAGTTTAGGAAATTTAAGGAGGATTGGAGCTTTTTACATGCAACTTCAAGTCACTGGTACCATCAGTCAAATGGGTTAACCGAGCGCACAGTGCAAACCATCAAATGCATATTCGAGAAAGCTGAAGCAGACCGTAAGGACCCTTATTTGGGAATTTTAGAATACCTTAATACACCAATTGAATTTGATTACTCACCTTCACAAATTTTGATGGGCAGACGTCTCAGATCTATTTTGCCAACTACTACTCAGCAATTGATGCCACAGGCAGTTTTGCATGATAGGGTTCGTCCGGATTAATTTACAATCATGCTCGTCAGGAAGATTATTTTAATTGTGGTTCTTCGCCTAAATCTTTAAATCCACTCAAACTTGGGGAAAGGATGAGAATAAAACTACATGGTTTGTGGAAACCTGCCATCGTCACAGAGCAACACGACTCAAGATCATATTCCGTAAATACACCAGAAGGCGCGCTATACCGCAGAAACCGACGCCAAATGCTACAATCTCATGAGTCCTCATTTGAAGGAAATTTCCTAAATATACTTGAAGGTGATCTTTCTGAACCTGCAGTGGATAGTGATATTGGTGATGAGTACACAGACATGACACATGTATCACCATTAGCACGACCTGATTCTGCGGACTAGGAACAATCTACCTTAGTCCGTCCTGCAAGTGATATCAGACACAGTGTTCCCAACATTACTCACACCCCACAAGTAAATAGTAAATCTAAACAATATGTCACGCACTCTGGTCGGTCTGTGAAACCAAAGACAATCATATCTATGTGAACCCGTTTTGATTTCTACATTACATTAAGTGTTTAATATGTATCAGTGTTAGTCATTTTCAGAACTGTATACTGGAGTACCACCGTCCTAATTATGTGGTCTTGTGACTTTAATCTTATAAAAAGGGAGATGTAATTTTATCAGTACTTTGTATCTTTAAGAATTATAATTAAGCTCTCTCCCTTAGATCATACTTGTGTGAACTATGTTATTTTATGCGGGACTCTGTAGGTGGCGCCCCAAGCCTGTACTTGAAAATGGATGAATAAACAACAACTGTGTTTACTTCAATACTCAATTTCTAGTCTGCATCACTGCAATAATAACTTGATATCCCCAGGTATTGTTATAGTTATGTTCTTCTTCGTAACCAGATAGAGAACTCAGTGGCACTTGTGCGATGCTGGCCACTGCTTTAACCACCTCCACTATGTCATCCTCCATGTGCACCATTCTCACAGAAACTGCACCAATTCTGGGCGACGTCTTCTCCTCACCTTCTTTCTGCTCTGTTCTTTGGGGACTCTCAAATAATGACTCATGTTTTTCTTGCTGGTGGCGCAACAGATCTTTCTCATACATATACGACCTGGGACATGACTCGCAGCTGAAAATGATTCCATTACAGTGCATTTGGTGCCTGTCCAACTGTTCTCTCTCCTTGTAGCCCCTATCACATCGATTGCACCTCAGCAGCTTCGATGTAGTTTTTGTGTTTGGCATTGTGTCTTCACTGTTGTTAAACTATGAATAAGAGTGACTCTGACCTTTCTGCGTTGTCTCTTTTATACACTTGACGACGCCCATGCAACGAATCTTTGTCTCTGCGCTGCTTTCTTTGAACATATAGATCCAGGTACCACTTTTGTATTCACATCAGGGGAAGCAACTGCAGACATCACCATGCATAAAACGTAATCCTTCAACTTCAATGGTCGCTGCCTTGTCAATTTCACACCATTTCCAATTACATCTCTGTCTGATTCGTCATTATCTATGTTCAATGAAGGGTTTCCAGTAGCAGTCTCTTCTTCCTTGCTTTTGGGTGCCGTCACTACATATGGAAACGTTTCTTCTAAAGGGTAAACTGCTTTCTCCATATCTAGATCTTCCCATGCTCCTTTCTCCAAGACGTCTCTGAGTGACTCATATGGTTTTTGCCAGTCATGGTGCACAATCTTGGGTTTCTCGGTACCATGCTGGACTCTAAAGGTAACGTCACTCAAAACCTCTATAATGCTATATGGACCATTCCAGAAAGATAATAGCTTCAGTGGCCTTCCTTTCTTCTGGGCGGGGGTAAACAGCCAAACCTCCTCACCTTTCTTGTACCGCCGTTCTTGCTTCTGCAGATCATACGACTTATTTTGCTTCTTTATACTACAACTAAGGCACTCCCTTGCAATTTCGTGGATCTGTACGAGCCGCTATCTTAAATCTTCAGCCCACTGGAAGTTCATTTGAACGCCACCATCCTTTGGCACTCCAAACACAAATTCTACAGGTAGGGTAACTTTTTTCCCTAGCATCAATGCGTTGGGACTATAGCCAGTTGCCTCATAGTCCATCGCCCTGTATTCCATAATTACCAAGGGAATATGAAGATCCCAGTCCATTTGATCTTCTTTCACATGCCTTGATCAGAGTATAGGACCTGTGGAACTCCAAAAACGGGACACATAAAAATCAATTACTACCCTGGAAACGGCGGTAGCTTCCATATCTGGGAGTGGCAGTGCTTCCATCCATTTAGTAAAATGATCACCTATCACTGACAAGTACCATTTCCTCGTTCTGTCGTTGGCAAAGGGCCCATAATGTTAACTGCTATTCGTTCTCCTGACCCCCCAATGACCATCTTTTTCAAACGAGCCCTGGGTTTCCTTCATGGAGCTTTCCTTCTGGCACATATTTCACACTGTTGGCACCATAGGCGAATGTCTCGTAACCCTGGCCAATAATACAGTTGACTTGTCTTTTCAAATGTTTTTCGTACTCCCATGGTGCCCACCAGTTCTTCCACCGTGACCTTCATCCAATACTCTCTCTGTGCCCTCGGAACCACATTGAGGTGACATATCTCTTATCCTCTGGAATCAACCCACCTCCTGGTTATTATTCCATTGCTTATCTCTAAAGCATTAAGCTGTCCCCATAGTGCTTTCTCCTCTGGACTTCGTGATAATATTTCATCCCATCCTGGATGCCTCTTCCATTTCAACCACACGTAGACCCTTCATAACTCTGGATCTGCATTCTGCTGTACCTTCATTTCATCCATCGGTCTAACCAATCCCATGATGATGACATTCTCCCATCGCTGGTTTTTGTTCTTTTCTTCTATATTATCTTGAGCTTCCTCTCCTAGGCTACTTTGGCCACACTGTTTACATGGGACCCTGGACAGGGCGTCGGCTTTTCTGTGGCACTTTCCTGGTCTAAGTTGTATCTCAAATTCGAATTCTAATGATATGATGCCCCTCTGGTTCTTTAAAGTTTTGCAGCCACCGTAGAGAGCTGTGGTCTGTTCTCACTGTGAATTTTCTGCCATACAAGTAAGTCTTGAAATGCTTTACAGAGTGTATCATCATCAGTAATTCTTGGCGCATGACACAGTACTGCTGCCTGCTTTCATCAAACAACAGTTAGCATAGGCAACCACTAGTTCTTGGCCTTCAATTTTCTGTGATAAAACTGCCATTATTCCACTGGTGCTAGCGTCCATGTCCAGGATGAACTCTCTATTTCGTTCTGGCAATTTCAATATCAGTACTGTTATCAATGTATTTTTCAGCTGTTCAAATGCTGCTTGACATACATCAATCCATAAAAACTTTTGGCCCTTTCCTGTCAGACTGTGTAAGGGTTCTGCTATATGTGCAAAATCTACCACAAAGTGCCTATAATATCCACTAAGTCCCAAGAATGTGTGTCATCCCATTTGCGATACAGGAACTGGCCAATCTTTCATCAACTTCACCTGGTCTTTTTCTGTTGATATTCCCTCCCTGGATATCACATATCCCAGGTAGGTAACCTCCCTGGCAAACAATCCACACTTAGAAGGCTTCAGCTTCAACCCAGCCTCTTGGAACTGCTGAAATACCTGGCATTGTCACATCAACAGTTCATCAAATGTTTTTCCAAAGATGATGATATCATATGGGTAAATAAGGCACATTTCATACTGAAGACTTGCTAACAGCAATTCTATTAGCCTCTGAAAAGTTGCAACAGCTCCAACCAAACCAAATGGTAAGACAAGACCCTAAATTGATATAGGCTGGATCTAGTTGCAAAGGCCGTTTTGGGCTGCTGATCTTCTTCCTCCACTTTCAATTGCCAATATCCAGCCATCAAATCTACTGTTAAGAACCAAGTGGCTGAGGACAGAACATCCAACATGTCGTCTATTCTCGGGAGAGGGTAGGCATCCCTCTCCGTCATGGCATTCAGATCGCTGTAGTTGACACAAAACCTAAGTCGGCCGTCAAGCTTCTTGATGAGCATGACGCCGGCTGCTCACAGGCTCATAGAATGCTCTATCACCCGTCTTTTTAGCATAGATTCAACTTGCTCTTCTACCTTCCCTCTGGCATGGATGGGCTCTGGTCTTGGCATATGTTTCACAGGTTTGGCATCATTGGTCCTGATCTGGTGCTTGATCACATTAGTTGTTCCCAAGTCATCATCATTTGCTGCAAATAGCCCAACCTATTCCATAAGCATTACTTCCGCTTTTTGTTTCATCCTGACTGTGAGTATGCCATCCTTTTTGGGTGTTAAACCTTTAAGGTGCTGGGGTAAACTACCGGCTTTGGTCTTGTTCTTCAACTCGGCCTCCTCCAACCATGTGGCCACTATTCCATCTCAGATTGTATGTGGCCAACCCTCAGGGTTTACCAGTCTGACTGAGATACACCCTGATGGTCTTACTGTTGCAAATGCACGGGCCATGAATATGGAGCTTTTTTCCACAAACGCAGCATTCGGTTCGACCACTGCCTGTTTGGTGTCTGTGCGACAGAACAGGATCTGCACTTGACTTGAGGGTGGTATCCTTACTATCTCTGTTAACATCACCCTACAACAGCCAACCTTGCCACTCAAATAACATAGAATCTTCCCTGCTCCTATCTTTAGGGAAGGCTCTTCTGCATCAACTGTGCACACATGATCTACCTGGAAAAACATTGGCCACAACCAGTGAATGCTTCCTCCTGATGCTGCCTATCAATACTACAAAATACACTATACCTTGGATACTCATGGTGCTCCCACTCAGTGTTGTCATTCTTGAATGAGCTTTCTTTAGTTTAGGTCTCCGGTGCTCATTCATTGCATCATATAAGTCACCTCTCAATAATGAAATGGTTGTGCCACTGTCACCAATCGATTTACATCCTGAACATCTTTCCCATTTGCTAAACTACCTTCTACAAAAATGCCTGACTCTCTGGTAGCTAACCATATCTATCCTCCAACGGCACCCCTTGGTAACCTTTTGCGTCTTGTTGGAGACGCTGTCCCTCAGATATCACGCTGATCTTCATCTTTATCATCTGGACAGTTTCTCTTAAAGTGTCCAACTTTTCTGCATCAGTAGCAGAGCTTCTGCCTCTGGCGTCATTTTGTTCTGTCCCTTTGTTTCTCTATTTCTTGTAGTTCTTCTAGACCTCTTCTTATCAAGTGTATCCAGTACTCATTGTCTTCTTCTTCTAGTTCTATGGTAGCTTGGACTGCTTCTTCTAATGTCATGGGTTTTCTGTGCCAGACTTGATCCTTTAGATCGCCATCCCCTATTGCATATAAAAACTGATCTTTGTGGCTAATGTGTTCATCATTCCTTCGGGCGCACTGGGATATGTGAGCTACAAGAACCGCTGTAGTGCTTGTCCCAACTTCGGCAATGTTTCACTTCTTTTTCTTGACTGGCCTTGAACTGTGACTTGTATAAATCCACCTGATTTGGGAATGCAAATCTCCTTTCCAGTGCCGCTTTAAGCTGTCTATAAGACACCCTTTCTGGAGCCACCGCCATATTTGCCAACACCTGTTGGGCTGCCACTCATAAGCTGACTGCCAAGTAGGATCCTTTCCACCTCTCATCCCATCCATTCAATTCTGCACAGTACGCAAAATGAACTACATATTTTTTCTAGGGACATGATCCATCAAACGTGTCTGGTTTGTAGTTACCTGTCTGCTCTCTGATGCCTTGTAACTGATTGTCACTGCCTACATGCAGACCACCGCTGGGCCTATGATCACCGCCTGGCCTCTTGTTGCCACCTTGGAGATACAGGTTGCCAACCGAGAATCAATCGCCTCTGAACCTTTCACCCCCAACTAGGGAATACAGGCCACCTCCAGACAATAAGCTGCTACCTCTGACCTCCGATTTCTAGGTATATGTCTTTACCAATGTTACCACTGATTGGATTCCTTTTGCCACCGGGCCGTTGGACTCTCACCGCCGCCTAATGGATGCAGGTCGCCACCTGGTAAATGCTGGACATCACCTCTCAGGAACTCCACCCTCTCTTTCTATCTTGTTGCCTCATTGGTCTCCTTGAGTTGCTGCTCCATCCTATTGGATTGTCTCTGTAAAAGGTCTTCCACTAGTCCTTTAACTTCTATCATCAATGTGCGTCTCAGATCTCTCACTTCATCTGTGCCATCATCCAATGGTAGATCTCATTGCGTCTTGTGGGCCGCCATCACCACCATCTCCTTAGCTCTTCTCAAAACTTCTCCACTGTTGTGATTTGCTTCCTTTTCCCCTGCCAGGCTGTCTTCTACAAGGTACACCTGCTGGTTTACAGCGTCCATGTTTCCTGAGAAATTTAATTCTCTTGAAGTGTATAAGTCTGAAACCAGTATGGGAAAGTGGGTGCCCTGTTTCCTCTCTTCTTCAGAACCAAAACTGGAGACAAGCGGCGTCGTCTCCTCACCACCAGATGACTCAGCTACTCTGGAGAGTGAGGCTCTAACAATAGCCCACAGTCAATCTGTTTTTCTTTAATCAACGATGGTGGCGGCGTCAGTGGCGCCGCCGTTGTGCCTACTAGTTCCTCCTAGGACTTGGCTGAAGTGCTGCTACCTGTTGGATTTCCTCTGAATATCGTTCCACTCTTCGATTTTGAGTCTCTATTCTTTCTTTTAACTTCCTTCTTCGGGACACTTCCACTGCCACCAAAACTCGGTCTTACGAGTAGGCTGAGTAGCATGTTGTGCCAAGCGGTGCCATAGCGAGATTTCTCTCCTATATCTCAGGAAGTATGCTGAGAGTTGCTCTCTGATATCTCTACATCAATAAAAAGAAACGAGATCTGGATACTGTTCAATCATTTATTTCTGTTATCTTACATTTCCTTGTAAACCTCCAAAAGCTGTGACATGGGGTTCCGGTGGTCTATCTCAGGCGCAAATTAGGCACCTCCCTTCCTGCTGGGAGTATGATCTGCGATCTTAATAGCTTCAGTTTGACTTGCGCCACTAAGTACTGTTGGAAGTGAACAGCACGCCGCCCCTGTAAATGTCTTCCCCTGATCTCTCTTGGGCTGTAGGCTGTAATCCCTTCTGGTTTTCCTCCTGGTCCCAACCAAGTTCTGCCATCCAGACCCCGAGAAATGTCTTCCTCTGCCTTAAATACACAACGGCGCCAGTCAAGGCGAGGATATCCAATCAGAACAGGGGACCTATCGTCCTAACGGGAATGATAACTCGGGTAGAGGGCACTAGAGGCTCCGTCGGTGGTGCTCAGTATAGCTCGGCCACTACAATATGCTACTTTGGCGAGGGTACACTAAAATTCTCCAGCCCACAAGCTTTTAGGATGGACCACATTTTGAACACCTGCTAATGCCATGTACATATTGCATATCTCATAGGGGTAACAGGCCTCCATTTCAATGGAAAGTATTCCAGGCAAGACATTCCAATATGATGCAGTTGTGATAAAAAGCTAAGAGGCTTCTACAAACCGAAAAAGCTAAGTAACATCAACGAGATTCCCCCACTGCGTAATCTGGATGTCACTCACCTATACATGTATATACATGTATTTGCCAATGATAAACACTTTCAGATAAACTCTGCCGTAACCATCAACCATTTGCGAGAACACGTTTTTTATGAAGGTTTACTATTTGCCTGTTTGTTCAACGTTCCCTCTCGAAATTTTGGAAATATAGTCTCCAATAAAAACCACATCTAAAAATGCAATCAGTTTTCAGCCGACGAACAATTCATCTGGGCTGCCGTTGGGGTTGATGGTCGGACGTCAACATCAGAAAAATTTTAATTTGTCTACTTTACATGACAATTTAATATGTTAGCTGTCTTTTTATTTTTTGATTTAACGTCATAATCGGCGTTTTTACGTCAGTACTGTTTATGTTTTTTACGTCCCTTCAATTTAGTACCACCCCTACCCCAACAATGGCAAAAGATACCCCGATAGAAACTAAACACACAGCGCAAGGGATAGATGGAAGGATGTGTAAGTTGTATGCTTGTTGAGGACCACAGGGGCAAAAATTAAAATGCATTGGAAATTTTTAAAATTTTAGTTTGTTGTAGAGCTCAAAAATTGGGAGACAGATGGGGTTTTCTGATGTTTTTTTATTTATCGCCATTTTGGCGTTTTTACATCACTTCAGAGTTCAGGCTACTTTGGTCATATTTCATTACAAATTCTACCTTTGTAATTCCAGTACACACATAAATCTGTTACAGAGCTATGAAGTTACACACCGTTTTCTAGTCATTTGAAATTGTTAACCTCCATTTTGGAATTTAAAATTTGACCTCCCGGCCGATGCTAGCAATGCCAATTTAGCGTTTTTGTGTTTACCTTCTCTTTTCAATCTCATTTTTAACATTTCGCTTTCGAAATTTTGAAAATACAATAAAAAATACACATCAGACGTGGCTGCCGAAACGGCGTTGGCCGCAAAATGGCGTTGACCGGACTTCGTTGAATGACTTGAATCTTCTTTATGATTGCAAAACCATCTACTGATGTTATTGTTTCTGGTACTGCGAGAGACGTTCGGCGCGAACCAAGAGCTGGTATCGCCGGTCTTCCGTTTACCATGGGCCGACCGGCATAGGCCTGACGTCAACAGATGCCAACAGGGCCGTGGTCCAAAACCTAATGCATGCCACGGTCAAGAAAACCACAATCAATATCGGCGCCAACAAGATCATGTCCATCAACGATAGCAACGTATATCATTGCTACGGCGATCTCTGAAAGACCATGTAGGAACGCGAAAATGTACATCATCAAGGAATTGATATTTCAACCAACAGGAACACAACTAAGCTGCGGATCAACGCAAGTGAAGAGGGCACCAAAGAGGCAGAAGGAAAGGCCATCGCTGATGTCTATGGAAACAGGTTCTTTATTCCCTTGGATTTCGAATCACGGATCGTTTCATGGGAGAGCTACTGCCCTACTACCAGAGCGCACACGGGGGCAAGGTAGAGTATGAGGTGATCTTGTAAAACTACCTCTATGACCGAATCCTCCGACATAGCAAGCTCACAAAAGACAAGAGTGACACGCTGTGGAATATCAACCTGAATGCCCCTGGGAAAAGCATTCATAAACTTCACCGATCCGAGTGCTTGGTATGCCCGCGATACTGAGGCTTTCTACAAACAACCCCCAAATCGCAAAGGTTGTAGTCACCATTGAGGGTGTACCAAATCAGATATACACCTAGGGGGTTCACGACTATCAGCAATGGGGTGAGGTAAAAAAGCAATTTGCCATCATACCCGCCAGCAAACAATATCCTGGCGTGGCGATGGTCATCAATGATCTGGTTCTCGCAGATGCCCCCTCCCCAGCTAGGCGAGTTCCCGACCACAAGAAACGCACTGTGGCTTAAAATGCGGACGAGCGTCGATGACCGGCTTCACGGATACGGATGCGAACGAGAGTGCCACTATACAGATCACCAAGGCCGCTGAAAAGACTGGCACATTGAACCTTTACTTGTTACTGATCATGGATGTCCAATACAACATCGAGGGTGGCAGTTACATCTCAACAATATATTGATATCACAGATCGCACTCAGCAATCATCTGCGACCAGACGGACTGTATGCGAGAAGAGGGTTTTCAACTTTGATCCGCTAGAAGGACGCTACTGAAGCACTTTCAGACACACAGTGATTATCTGCTCGGCGATCGGTATAACAAAACCCATCAGGCTCGCTCATGTATTTGGTCAGACTCCGAAATCTACATCGTAGACCTGCTCTACAAATGTTTGAGAGCCTTCTACAATCTGTTTCAGGGAAACCTCACCCTATACATCATTGATGACTACTCCACCTCAAAGACTCTTATGAAGAAAAAGGACATGTTGTCAGATGCAGCCTTCAGTGTCGACCACACAAACCAAAGCGTGTGAGTGCAGACACAAAAAATACATCAGATAGTTGCATCTAAGCACTTAATTCTACGAACTGCACCTCAGAAGAAATCAGCGACAGTACTTGTCTTTTTCAAATTTCTCGGGTGCCATAGAATTAAGAAAGGACGCTGGTTTTGTTTACATTGGCATGGCGGAGGTTCGAACCCACGCCGAGAGAGTTTCCATCGGCACCAACCGCCTAGCGAAACTATGCTGAACCACGCACACCACTCGGCCACCGACAGACCCCAAAAATAGAATGCTAGTTAACCAAGTATGTACGAGGCCAGTACAGAACACACGGAATACTCAATTATTTAACTATTCATCAGATAGTTGCATCTAAGCACTTAATTCTACGAACTGCACCTCAGAAGAAATCAGCGACAGTACTTGTCTTTTTCAAATTTCTCGGATGCCATAGAATTAAGAAAGGACGCTGGTTTTGTTTACATTGGCATGGCGGGGGTTCGAACCCACGCCGAGAGAGTTTCCTTCAGCACCAACCGCCTAGCGAAACTATACTGAACCACGCACATCACTCGGCCACCGACAGACCCCAAAAAGGGCATGCTAGTTAACCAAGTATATACGAATGGGATGTCTTCGGGAATAAATTCCTTCCTCAGAAAAGTCAACCCCGGCCATGCCAATGTAAACAAAAAATACACTTCGGTCCCAAAAGACCTCAGAGACCAGAACCGCAGGGTTGCTCTGATTCACTGTAAAGATCGCGGCAGTTTTGAAGAATGTCTTCGGGAGATCGATATAATTCATTCACGCGAGGGACGCGCCGTGGTGCGCTAGCTACTGGCCGAAACCAAGTATGCAGAGCTCCTAATAAAGACTGAACAGCCAGCTGATAATAAGGTACGTTGAAATCAAGAAAGCATATGGGAAGCACCTCTGTTGGCCTGCCAGGTTGCGATATTGTGTTACAGAGTTTATGAGTATATTAAACTTAAACGACGGGCAACTGTAGCGTTTCACAAGCGTGCAGAGGTGGGGTAGGGGCGCGAAGAACAAAACATTAACAAGAAAAGCTATTGCCAGAGTTATGTTCGGCTAAGGCTGCGCTACTCGAGAGTAAACAGGAGGCGGCTGTTACAGTTGCAAGGATCCCAAATCCCCAAGGCCGAACAAGTGCGGCTGTCCTATGGAACGACAAGCCTAGACGCCATACATTATCGGCTGTCGGGTGGTTATAGCGGATTTATGGCTGCTGACTCACCGAACCCCACCCGCTGGACAATTTTGTCACAACAAAGCGGTAGCTGTCCCCCCCCCCCCCCCCCCCCCGAGTATGATGCAGATTTAAAGGTCAAACATCACCCATTCTATATGGAATAAACTATCCTTCTCCAAGCACAGGCAGAAAGTTGCTGCTGAATGCAGCCTACCACTCGGCTGTAGTATCTGACCTGTCCACGGGATACGTGATGTTGGGATGTAGTTCTCAAAGTAGGCCTGGCTATGGCGACAAAAGACATGCTGATAAAGGAAGGTATCATACCAGATGATATATTGAAATAAATTGTATTGCACTGTAATGTTGTAAATAGCCTCGATTGTGATACTGGTATGGCCGCCCTCGTAAATGCCCTCACCATCACAAGTCAAACTACCTTTTCTCAATGCTACGAACTTCAGGTATCGATGCCGAATGGAAGCGCCACAATGAGGCTATCGAACATCTCAATGTTACGCAGGCTAAGTGCTTCATGAAAGGACTGAGCGACTTAACTAGATAAATGAAAAACCTCATCGCCAACAGCACACCGCACAGACTTCCGATGATGTTGACGAGGCAATGTGCGAATACGCCCTGGTTGTTGGTGGTCGGGACGACCACACACTACACCCCACACCAAGCCTCAACTTTTAGATTTTTAATGCTTTCGCATGAACAGAAGAACCGTGAACATGCCCCAGTCATTCTAAGAATGGACATGACTGCACTTCTCGCCTATAAACTCACCAATTAGCTGTTCCACAAGAACAAAAACAGCGGGATAAATTTGTAAGCGATGATTAATTATTATGGGTTTACCAGGGTGGGGGGGGGGGGGGCGTTTGATGCAATGCTGGGGTGGGCCTTTGAATTCCGACTGGACTGCTAGGAGATATGAAACACAAGGCATGCTGGAGTCTCATCACTTTGATGGAATAGATTCCTTCCTCAGAAAAGTCAACCTTTCTGAGAGATGATACCAAAGATTGAAAATACACTGTCCACATATGAACTACAGTCTCTTGGGGTACTGGTAACGGATCGCAGCCACGGAGAAAACACGTTGAAGCTGCCAAGGTCTTTGAACGTGTAGCCCGGGTGTGGTTAAAAAAACGGGCCATTTGGCAGATATATCTTCCAGCTCCACAGAACATACCGAGGCCGAAATTTGACGTCTCTGCATTAAACGCGGTTCACCAAGCTGACCTCCAGTCCTTCCAGTATGATCCCTTACCCCGTGGTCGAAAGGTATTCAAATATACCCTGACCTTGGTCGACGTAGCAGCTGCTACAAAGCCCCTGACCTTAAAAGGATTCAGTTGAGGTGACTGGCGCTTTTTTCACGCATCTACAGTCGTATACCCCTATGGTGATCCAAACTTCTCCAGGTGGATCCTGAACGAGAGTTTTATGGGCTAACGTGTCTGCTAACCATGCGCGGTGTCTCAGTCTGACAGACTGACGAGGTGAGAAGGAAGCCAACAGAGGGCAAGGGACTGTAGAAAAGTTTAACCTCACGCTTGGGGAGCAGTTGTTTGGCCTACAGTACGTTCGGGAGATGTTCTTGTCTCAACAACATGAGGGTTGCCTGGCTACCGGCTGTCACCTCAGCTCTGAACAACAAAGTGACTCACCAGACTTGTGAAAAGCCCAAGGATACCATTAGGGCAAGGCGATGATGCAAAAGCCCTCTTTCATTGTCGGGAGCCCTGTTGGTTTGTCAGAACGAAAGATCCACATCGATGTGGGCGTTCGGTACTTCTACAGCCACATGAGCTGGAAGCCGGTCGCCGATGCGCTTCTGATCCAGTGTGGTCCCTCCAGGTCTACCGGCTTTGGAGGTCAGTGACAAAGCCGACCGGGTCTATCCTGTATTATTTACAAGATGGATTGCGCTTAGGTTTGTCCGGGAAGAGCTACTTGTCCTTTCTCTTGACACAGTGCTGTCACCTAAATAAAGAGTTCCCCGAGAAGCTCGCCGTCGTCCAGCATTGCTTCTGCTTTGTTGTGACCATACACTAAAGTTTCAACCCCATTTTCTGCGACACACCCGTTTGAAATCGAAGGGGGAAATGGACACTTTGTTTAGAGATGGGCGGTTTTCAAATTTCATGTCGCTTCAGGTTTCGGTTTCGGTTTCATTCAAAGAGTCGGGTTTTCGGTTTCGGTTTTCATTGTACAAACATAACAATACATTGCATTTGCAAATAAGAAGGTGTATTTCGTGTCAGTCAGTGTCATACGGACTCCCTTTCCAGGGCAACGCACATGTGTAATAGCCTATACCGGCAGTCAGATTTCCTGAGCACAATATATTTGCATAAATTATCTCAAGAGTTTCAAGTTTGAGAAAAATGATTTTTGCCTTGAGTCTGTTGCAAAATTAGCCCCCCCCCCCATCCCCCCCCCCCCCGCAATACGTGTGATTAGAGGAATCCGACACACCTTAAAAATTATGCTTGCCATAAAAATTTTATCGAGTAAAAGTCGCTCATATAGGTTACTGTCATTGTAACCCTAAATTTCCATCCAACTTCAACTGTGATTTTGACGCTGTCTTTGGAGTTCAAGCTTTCAAAATAACGCGTAGAAATAAATATATTTGTCATTATAAAGTGGAACAAGTGACAAGTTCCAGTTCTTCAAAGGAAATCGCATTTGATAAACAGATTAACGTTTAAGCCACGATGCATAAGAAGTAATTTAATTTTGTCACCTATTTTCGCGGTAAATGCCACGCTCGAACGCAATACCAATTAGTGCAGCTGTTCTTAACCGTCCATCTCTAACTTTGTTTACTGGCATGCAATAGGTTTGGTGACGCTCGCATGCATCTCAGCGTATTCATCCATGTGTGAGCGTTTTCTTCTCGAATAGGCCCTTATTGTACTATTCATGGCTAAGGTCTTTTTTACAGCGCACTTCTTCGGATCCTTACCCCCCCCCCCCCCCCCCGCCCATCACTGAGCCATCAGACCTCTGCACTGAGTACATCTTTGCACGCACCCCAACATATTCGGCGACTGGGACACTAGCACATTCGTACATTCGTTCTCATGTTTCATTTTGCCAAGGACCTTCTTGTTTACGATACTTGTAGCAGTTGGTCCTTCGGGTAGACGATCGTAGTCATATAGGTCAGACTCGGGTTTGGCAGCTGTGCCCTTATAAACATTTTTAGATTGAATGAGTGATCTCTCTGTGTCTGTGCAAAGAAGGTTACAGCGCTCCCCATACTCGACTTTGAGGTCTTTGTAGTAGAAGGTATACACCATATGATCGAGGGGATTCAGGGTGCACATCGCCACACAGGCTGAACGATTCAATCTGCTTTTGAGAATGTGAAGGAACGCAAGGTCGTGACCGAGGATTCTCTGCCGAGCAAAGGCTCGTCTCAGCTTATCTTCCTCGTGTGAGCGTACCAGTTTGACGTCCACAGATTCTCCATAGTCTTACCGAAGACCGAGTTGTTCATGGGCTTGTTGTCGAAGCTGGTGGGTTTTTTATGGAGCTCGGTGTTCATCCTGATGCAGGGCTCCAAACATGGGCTCTGGTAGAAATGGAGGGCTCTGAAATGGAGGATTTTCTTCAGTCTCTATCAGTTGTGACGCAAGAATTTCCCCGACAAGGGAGGGGAACTTGTACTCCCCGACGCGTGAACTAGGGTATTCCCCGACAAGCACCCCCCCCCCCCCCCCCCCGCCGGGCGCTACCCTGGTCTCCATGCCTGGGAGAGGTAGAGCTGTAGACTGCAGTAGTGTAGCACATAGCGTTCCTTGTTGTGGAGGTTGAGTACCAGTTTGTCAACTATGGCCAGTGACTCTCAACGCCTGGAAGCTGTTTTCGTTACTCCGACATCCACTCCTTCTGCACCACTATGCGCTTTGGCGCCAAAGTATAAGCATTGTACGGATCATGTAGCTCTTCTGGATAATCAAGGTCTAACTCCAGGATATAACTTTCTTTGTCTTCTCTCAGAGATGCGACCTCCTCACAGTCCTCCACCCATTCAAAAGCATCTCTGACTGGCTCGAAGACCCTTCTCAATGAAGAGGTCCATGTCATATTCGGTGAGAAGCTCGAGTTCTACGCTGGTCTTAAGCAGAGCATCCAAGCTGAGTCTTGGGCTGGTGCAGTGGTGTGCTGGGTCATGGTTGTACTGCCCGAAGCAAATGTTTTTAAAGGTTTCGAGTCCATCCGCCTGGAGGAGTACGTCAGGTTGGAGGTTGAGGTTATATAGTCACTCATGTTACGGCACTCGAAGTTGTCCCAAACTTTTGCACATGCATGCTGGTAGTCTTCGTCTGAAATCTCCCCCTTGTTATATAAGGCTTCGATGGGCGGTGACTTATCTCTAGGCCCGCCCCAACTGTCCACGTAGACGTCATTGCGGAATAGCAGCTGGTGTTTTTCCTAATCCGGTTCAAATTTGGCCGCGATGTGAAGGTCCTCTGGCTTGTTAGCCGCAACCGGTCTATCCAAAAAGGGAGAAGGATCTGCATCTATCGATGAAGTGAACCTAGCCCAGTGAGAAGGAGATATACTTCTCCATATTGTTGGGGATATAGCAGATTTGACCTTCGACCTTGTATATGAACTGTATCAAGAGATGGCAGTCGTAGTATAGAAGACCACTTGGATAGTTGTTGTTATGATGTTTAGGCCATCTAAAGAGCTTTCGATCACAGGCATTGTAGCCCGTCTGTCTGTAGTTCCCGATAATGTGGCAGTGGTCGCGGGAAGGATCTTTCACGCGCTTGGCAGTTAGTTGCTGCTGTATGGGTGTCCCAATCCTCTCGCGTTATCACCACAGTCTTGGGGTTGAATAGAACTCTCTTGATCTAGTTTTCCTCCTGCAGAGCCTATATGAACCTCTCTGTCGCATTTGGCCATCTGTGGATAACTGGAGGCTCTGTGCAACCATCACATTTCGCCATGGCGTAGCCATAGAAACGGTCTTCTGGGATCTTGCTTTTGTGGGGTTTCAAGCTATGGCGCTTCGACTTTTGAGGTGAAAGAGTCAAAGTCGTTTCAGGGAAGGCCAAGAATAAACTAAAAGGCTTTAAAACGTGCAAACGCTCACTTGTTGCGAAAAAAAGGCAAAAATAGCCGAAATGTCTTAAGATGTGCCAACGTGCAACTGTTGCCAAGCTAGCTAGTGGATTTAGCACAAACAGGACAGATGATACTCTTGTCACTACTGTTGCCAAGTGCTTCAAGATTACACTGGGGTGCAACTGGTGAAGATGCTGCCAAACGTTTTGTCACTGTTTTAGAATTGCTTTTACCATAATTTCTGTTACACCCATTGTTTTCATTTGCTTGGTATGTTTTAATGGACTTCGTGGTCATCTCATTCAGTTTATTTGCATTGACTGTTGCGTCTGTAGAGTTTGCAAGATATAGTATGGCTTTCAAATCAATAGATGTGAATCTATTTTCGTCTGGCCCATTTACAAGCATGGGACATTTTGTCTGATACAATTTTCTAGGGAATTATTTACATTGAGTCTATATTATGTCTCCCCTTCCCAGAAGGGAGACATATTGTTTTAGTGCATATTCTTCTTCTTCTTCTCCTTCTTCTCCTTCTTCTCATACAAACTTTGTCCGGGCCATAACTTTTTTGTCTTTTGACCTATACCTTAGATACTTGGCATGTGGATGTATCACCATGAGCCGGTGTGCAGCGTACCATAGTGACCTTCATGTGACCTTGACCTTTGACCTGAAGGTCAGATTTATGCGTTTTTTAAGGGGAACATCACACAAACTTTGTCCGGGCCATAACTTTTTTGTCTTTTGACCTACACCTCAGATACTTGGCATGTGGATGTATCACCATGAACCGGTGTGCAGTGTATCATAGTAACCTTCATAGTCGACCTTGACCTTTGACCTGAAGGTCAGATTTATGCACTTTTTTAAGGGAAACTGTCTGGACCAGAACTTTTTTGTATTTCGAGTCAGGCTTTAGATATTTGGCATGTGGATGTGTCACCATGAGCCGATGTGTAGCGTACCATTGTGACCTTCATGTGACCTTGACCATTGATCTGAAGGTCAGATTTGTGCTTTTTTCAAGGAAACTTTGTCTGGACCAAAACTTGTTTGTCTTTTGAGCCAGGCCTTAGATATTTGGCACGTGGATGTATCACCATGAGCCGGTGGGTCGCATACCATTGTGACCTTCATGTTACCTTGACCTCAAGTTCAAATTTATGTACTTCAAATAGGGAGTAATTGTCCAGACCAGAACTTTTTTGTTTCTTGACCTAGGACTTGGTTATTTGATATGTGGATGAGTCACCATGAGACCGCATGTCGCCTACCTCGATGACCTTCATGTGACCTTGACCTCTGACCTTAAGGTCAAATTTATGTACTTCAAATAGGGAATAATTATCCAGACCAGAACTTTTTTGTTTTTTGACCTAGGACTTAGATATTTGACATGTGGATGTATCGCAATTAGACCGCATGTCACATGTAATTATGACCTTCATGTGACCTTGACATCAAGGTCAAATTTATGTACTTTAAATAGGGAGTAATTGTCCAGACCAGATTTTTTTTTTTTGGACATGTGGATGCGTCACCATGAAACCGCATGTCCGCTACCTTGATGAACTGCATGTGACCTTGACCTCAAGGTCAAATTCATGTACTTCAAATAGGGAATAATTGTCCAGATCAGAACTTTTTTGTTTTTTGACCTAGGACTTAGATGATTGACATGTGGATGTATCACAATGAGACCACATGTCATCATGACCTTCATGTGACCTTGACCTCAAAGTCAAATTTATGTACTTTAAATAGGGAGTAATTGTCCAGACCAGAATTTTTTTTTGACATGTGGATGTGTCACCATGAAACCGCATGTCCGCTACCTTGATGAACTGCATGTGACCTTGACCTCTGGCCTCAAGGTCAAATTTATGTACTTCAAATAGGGAATACTTGTCCAGATCAGAACTTTTTTGTTTTTTACCTAGGACTTAGATGATTGACATGTGGATGTATCACAATGAGACCACATGTCATCATGACCTTCATGTGACCTTGACCTCAAGGTCAAATTTATGTACTTTAAATAGGGAGTAATTGTCCAGACCAGAATTTGGTTTTTTTGACATGTGGATGTTGAGCTAGATCATAGATATTTATAACCCCGCTCCCCAAAGGGGAAGTTGGAACATACTTGTTTACCTCTGTCTGTGTGTGTGTCTGACAGTCTGTCCATAACAACATTTTGCACATTTTTCTCAGCAACTTTTAATCCCAGCAATTTGATATTTTAACAAAAGCTTCATATATGTCATATTGTGGGATGCGTGTTCGTCTGTCTGTAACAAAATTTGTCATCGCACTTAAAGTGACTGCATTTATTTTACCCTTGCCCATGTATTTTGAAAAGTCGAAGGTGCAACTAATGAACTTTGGCTATCTGCTTAAAGTTCCATGTATGTGGTTCACGGTATTTACTTGTACTCCCTTTTTATAAATATCATAAAGTAAAAATACGTGCAGCCCGAGAGCGCACATTTTCATGTCAACGCTGCGGTAGACAGTTGTCTGGACCAGAACATTTTACTCAAGTAAAAAAAAGAACATAACTTATTTCTCTTTAGAGCTAGACCTTACATATCTGGTATGATTGTCAATATCTTTATGTATATATCATTTGTAGTGCATAAAATAGAAAGAAAGGGGAGACATATGTTTTAGTGTGCTAAAACACTTTCTAGTTTTATTCTGTGTGTACATCTGGCATTAATACACTTTTGGTGCTGTTTTGATTATTAATATTTCTTAATGTTTGTCTTTTCGAAGCACTTTTTCAGGGCTGCAGTAGTTGGTTTTGCCGCGTGTTGCGATTTTCTTTTTGAAGAAAAATTAATGGTGTGACGGTAGTAATGCTGAAGAAATTTTAAATTCCTAATTTAAAGAATAATTGGCAGATCATGTGAGTCAATTGTAATAGTTCTTGTGCTTGATCTAGCAAGAGTACATGACTGCTTCGGTTTTATAGAGATGTCTCAGTCATAAAGTGTTCGAAATTTTGGATTGTCACTCGAAAGTTGATAATTCACATCTTCGCCGAGAACAAAGCATGGGAGTATGTAGTAGACAAAAAGAAGAGGCATTGTGAGTGTTGTTAGGAGGTGATATTCAAAGGGTTTTCAGTAGACACAAATTGAAGCCGGGGCGAAAACGGTTATCGTCGATGACCAAAACGTAAACAAAAGAGAAAATCGAAATAAAACTTTAAAGCGACTCAACGCTTCAAGTGGCACTTTTAAAATTGTATTGTATCTTTATTTTTTTACTTCTTCGTTCTGCTTGGTTCTTCTTGGTGTTTAGTGGGACCGCATACGGGGGTTTTTCCGATCAAATTTAAACTTTCCGATGTTTTCGAGGAATATTTTATGATTTTTTACACTTCAAAGAGCCATAGACACACTATAAATAGCGGAGCTAAAAATTTTCACATCCGACCATAATGTGACGAACCACTTCCTGGACCAAAGTAAACTTTCCCGATCGGTCTCAATAAAACGGACAGTGGATTACAAATTAGATGGGTGATCTGGACTCTCCCAGATTCTAGGCTAATTGCTGAATATCGACGGACGATTAAAATTATATATCATAATACACAAAAGGTCAGCTGGCAATCTATCATTTACTGAATGCTGGTAAACAGAATTTTCAATCAATATTAACTAAAGACTGGTTAAAGTTTACGAAAGTCTTAATTATTATTAAGGCCGTTTACTGAACCACATAAGTGGTCAATGCGGTTACTAACTGCACACTTGTGAAGGAATTCTCAATCAACGAACCGCAATTCGCAGACCGAGAATCACTTCAACAAGCCTTTCAATCGATAACTCAACAGGAATCCAATAAGTCTTCGACCTCTAGGCTTCCATCCGAAGTCCTTCAACAGCTCAATCTCAGAGATAGCACTAAAAATTCATAAATAAAGAACCCACCTTCACCTGGGTCAATAGTGCAAGAATACTCCCATAAAAGTGTATGGATGACAGACACCACAAGCAAAAAATTAGAGGAGAAATATAATGTTTTTTTTTATTTAAAATATATGTTCATTTTAATTATTTATTTATTGTTCACTTGAAATTGCCATAACAACAGAATTTCCATTTATTTCAAGAGTTCACATGAAGTACATATTCACAATAATGCAATACTAAGTTCTATTGTTTATTAAAATTTGGGAATAAATTTGGCCGCGACAAAATAACACTAGGGTTGATGAGCGAGTGTACCTATATACAAGTTTTGAGCACACTTATATCTCACCAGGGTGTTCCTCCGTGGTAGAGATAATTAACAATAAAAGTTACCACTCTCTAGGGAATCCATAGCAGATTTGGGTAAATTAATCCAATAAACACCAGTACTCTCTAGGGGTACACCTTAGCAGAATAAACCACTTACGTGTTACAGTAAGTAAAACAACCCATCATAACCTACTCCCTGGGGAATCCACAGCAGAGTATTTAACCTACCACCATTACTCTCTAGGGGAACACCGTCCGTAGCAGAGTAAAGACTGCCACTCTCTAGGGTACACCTTAGCAGAGTGTACTAAAATAAACCATCCCAAAAGCATTCTCCAGGGTGTACCGTAGCAGAATAAACTACTTACTGTAAGAAAAAGGCCGTATTATGTACTCCCACATAATTTAGGTACTATACTGTGGATTACCCTGGGGATTATCGCTAATCAACCCCAGTGTGATAAACCATATCGTCGCGACAAATAATATACAAAACTGTCATTATTGGAATTCAAGAAGTGGATAACATTGTGGCTGTAGCAGTCCAAAAAACGAAACATAGTGCAGCGTTTTGTCGCTCCAGAAAGTTATTGATAGTCTTATTTTACTAATAGCAAGCGGTCGAGGCAGCACACGATGTCCAAAACCCATCGTCGAACACACTACCTGCTTGGAAGGCAATCAAAGTCCTTGTAAGGCTGCCCAATCGAACATGCCACAGCTGATTAACATAAATGATGATAAACATGTCAGCCACAGTCACGGACAAAGGCAAATGAATGTCCTCTTGAATTTTAAATCCATCCAGGATGGATAAACATATAATGCCAGTCACCTGAAATGAGAAATAACCTCTCCAGCAGACACATGTACATGACTTTAGCAGACAATAATAGGGCATCCATACACTTTCACTGTAGCATTAAATTACATATACAGTAGGCACCCGAAACCAAATACTCCCCGAGCCAAAACTATAATGGAGAAATTGGTGGGAGGGAGGGAAATAACCTCTCCAGCAGACACATGTACATGACTTTAGCAGACAATAATAGGGCATCCATACACTTTCACTGTAGCATTAAATTACATATACAGTAGGCACCCGAAACCAAATACTCCCCGAGCCAAAACTATAATGGAGAAATTGGTGGGAGGGAGGGAAAATTGTCCGAATTAACCACAGTTACTGGAAGTTGTGGCTGCAACCACTTTCTTCACTGATAACAATGAAAGCACCACGTCAGTCCTGACCCCGTGATATACATACAGTAGTCTATATAATAATAGACAAGTAATGAAAGCCTATTTTGCCCTGACCGATACCCCCTTCCCAGTTCATTTGTGAATTCGTTCATTGAACAAAGATTCATCAACACAGTTTTCTTGTACAGCTATCCACAAGGTAGGTATTTAACTTCATGTTCATCATAAATTAATAATCAAATCATCATACTACGGCTTCTTTATTTGATAAAAAAACTCTCCGTTCGACTTTTTTGTCCGCGACTCGACACCATTGGAACAGCAATAATGGCGAAACGTTTCTAATGTCTAAAAATACCGTCTAAAAATGATTGCGGAATACTGAAACGGATCAAGTTCTTGTCATCTGCTTTCCAAAATTGTCCGAATTGACAAAGACGCACTCAAAACTTGTTCGGCTTGTTGCCTTCAAACACTGGGTGTCGTGTGCATAAAAATTCCGCAGCGCATGCTCATCAAGTACAGACACTTACTTGCATAAATCTCTGTCGGCCACGTCGACAACAGGCAAGTCACGGACTTATATGTATTATAAACTTTGAAATAACTTGTCATTTCATTGTCCATCGCACATATCCTCACGTAACACTGCTCAAATTCATCAGCCGTGAGCACACATAGACCTAATTTATAGTTGACCAACAGACTCAGGGCCAGCTAAAATCCAGCAGCCAAATAGATATTACTCCTTCCTTCTCAACGAATTCTCTCCGAATCCACTATTCTCAACAGATTCCCAGACTTTTTTAATCTCAAAATCATTACTAGTCCATGCAACTTGATTTGCCACTGTTCCAAATTCTAGTTAAGAATACTCAGTTATCACACTTGAGGTGTGACGGAATGTCACTCATTAAATCATGCCATCGACATACTTTTGGATTAACAAATAGAAAAATTATTTGTTAATCCCTGAGGTCGGTATTAAGTACGGACAATAACCAGTAGTTGTCACAATAACCGTTGTCCTCTTCATAACCACATCCCGGTCCCTCTCAATACTGGAGGTCACCGGATGTCCCTTAAAATATATAAAAATAAAAGTTTTGTTAATGACTTCTTACCTCAAAAATCTGTACATTATCCACAAATACAAAGAATTCCAACAGTATATGTGAATTTCTCTTTAAAATCTGTATTTTTTATGATAGTGATAAACAAGACGAGATTTGTGATGTTATTGGCACAGGTGAAGCAGTTGAAACAACAAATGACAGTGAAAAATCTCTGATAAGTGTGATGATATTAATAATTATAGCATCTTCATTTTTGGATGTTGATGATAGTAATGTGACCGTGGCAGATCAGTGTAATGACACTGAAGTGAAGGTGATAGCAGATGGTGGTACATTACTCTCCGGTGGTAAATTCCTTGGCATTAACGAACATATTGATGCTTTATCGTCAGATCGAGAGGCACTTTCCAGAATTCCGACGGGAGTAAAGGAAAATAAATAAGCTAAGACATTTTACCTTGGAGATGTAATGTTACAGTGGCATGTTTTAATTAATCTGGCTGTGACAAGAAAGGACCATCATTTCCAGGACCAGCATTTTTGCACGAGAACTCTGATTTTCCAGCATTCATGGCATTTTCTCAGATCTTACAACAGAATTGGCTGGTACACAAAATCAACCAATCCTCGGTCGGAACAGACGACGAAAAGGCAATGTACAAAAGCCATAGATGCATCTCTCCTGAGTTGCAAACGCCATCTAAAAATAATGTTTTAGATTATCTTAAAGATAAAGTCGAACAACTGTGAGAGTTTAAATCATGTCTTAAAACAAACTATCAACTGCAAAACATTATCTTTGGTGGATCTCATAGATAAAATGAGTGACTTCCACAGGAGGTCAGCTCCAGTGAGTTGGATGAGGCGTAAGTGATAAGATTCCGGGTCAACTCGGTTTCGGGACAACTCGGCCCCGGCCGATTTTCCGGGACAAGTCGGCCCCATTTTGAACCGAGTTGTCCCGATTTTGGAGGCCGAGTTGTCCCGATTTTTTCATAATTTTTATGATTTTTGGGGGGAATTTAAAACTTAATTATCAATGTTTGTGATACATTTTGGACACATTTGATTAATTATTTATTTGTTATAAAGTTTAACAAAATATGAAGTACTTACTTGTTTGTTTGAATTAAATTCCTCAGCACAAAATATCCTTTATAATCCTTTATAATATTCGAAAATTATCGAGAATTATATCCATTAGCCATGAATTATATGAACATAAGCAAGAATACATCCACCATGAGTGTTTATGTTTATTTAACATTGATATGTCGTCGCTAATTGTTTGTGCTTTTTAACTGAAATGATTACTGTTAATAATTAATCATGCTTGTTGGAACAGCCATTTACACCCAATGGGCACTTGATGTCGATAAATGCGTTTGTGCAGGAAGACGAGAAGAAGAAGAAACAATTACCAATGGTATTTGCACCGAGTTAAATGATGCTAAATATAATTAATAAAAATTGGTTCTGAAGTTAATAAAATTATGTTTAGTCCTTTTATTGTTCGTTAGATTTCCATTGTTTGTGATTTTGTATCTTGATGTGGTGTGTGTGTGTGTTGTAAATAATATATATATATATATATATATATGTATTATCACTTTCATTGTTCGTTTTCTGGTTAATAACCAACACCTCCCAATTTTCATAATCAATTTTCCACATAAATCTGGAAACAGGCCGACTTGTCCCGGGCCGAGTTTTTCCAAGGCCGAGATATCCCGAGGCTGAGTTGTCCTGAGGCCGATTTGTTCCGAGGCCGAGTTGTCCCGTTCCCGTTTATAGATTAATATGGATTGATGTTTCTGCGTTATAGGAATGTACAACGAAGCCAACAAGTCTGAATGCACTATATTCTTCAACTGCAAAAACTGCAACGAATCCGGAGTTTACTCGGCAGTTCACATACACGACGAACCAACTGGTCACACTGCTACTGACTTCATTCAAGAAGAAAGGTAATTACACATTTTTCTTGTATCTTCTTACAAGCCTAGGATTGTACATGTGTGTAATTATGGGAGGGGGCTGAACTTGGGCTATGGGAGGTGTGGAGGCGGGGGGGGGGGGGGTGTTGCAATTATAATTTAACACCATGATCATACTAAATTTACCATTATATGTTACCATTTGATTCATACTATATTTAATATTTCAACACTGTATTTTAATTCTAGTGGGACTCGGCCTGACATCCCAATGGACACCAACGAAACGCCAGTCATCAGCGAAGAAACACCAACCAACAATGACGCACCTGTCCTTGAAGAGGCGACTAGCCAAACACATGCTGCTGTTAACTCTCAAGATGAAAGATAACTGCATTAATTTATTTATTGGTGTTTAAACTCATATAGTAAAACGGGGCTCGTTTCACTGGGAGAAAGGTAACTACACATCTTTTTTGGGGGGGGGGGGGGTGGGGGGGGGGTAATCGTGGGAGAGGCATACTGGATCGTTATTTATCATTATTTATTGTTGTTTTAAACATTCATGCTTTATTTTCCGACATTTTAGTGATGCCAGACCTGACGTTTCCACAGCCACTGTCAACGATAATTTATTGTAAAATAAATTTGATTCAACTACATCAGTAGTTAGTTATCTCTTACACGCGCCCTACTCAAGTTAATTATTAAATATATTAAGGACGAAACTTCCCGGGGACGATTCTTCCCACTAACTGAGGACGAAAGTTCTCGGGGACGAAACTTCCCGAGGATGAAACTACCCTGTCCCTTACCAGTGATACATTAGCCTCTAGATAAGGTCAGTTTTATAAAAAAAAAAATCAATATTTTGTTACATATTCAATCATATTTTATCAATATAGTGGATAAATGTGACATTTTTAAGAGGCCTTTTGGTGATATCCGGCGTTTGACGGAACATCCGCTGTTAAGTGGTACCCAAACAGACTTCATAATCCAGGTTTTAATTTGATTGGATCCACAATCCAGACCACAAAATGGCCTCAAGGATTTGCGGTCGTTCGCTTCGTCCTCTGGTGGCTTCAATTTTCCGAAATCAGGGTACAGTGGTTACATATTTCTCGTTAAAGATATGTTAAAATAGTTTGACTTCAGTCATACAAGCACATTTATTCTGTCACCTTTTAAGCAACATATGTTAACTTGTTTCACGAGATAATCGTGTCAGTCGATTTACCAAAATAAGCCGAATGAAAATTGAAATTTAGTGATTTAAGGGGCTACATAAGTTAGTCCAATAATATTAGCCTTCGCCTGTGCTCCGAATTTATTATTTTTTTATTTTTAATATGTCGCACCGTCGAAGTCTAATCTGATCTTTCGTTTTTCCAGCAGCAAAGTTCAGCGAGAGACTCTCGCTGAACGGTTGGACCTCGATTAAAGATCAAATTTCCCCACCTGGTTCCTACTTCCGATTGATAGTTGTGTAAAACACATTTTTCTTCATTCTGGTGGTCATTTTCTTGCAAATAAATCGATATTTTGAATTATTTAGGCGTCATTTGCACTGCAATTTTTTCAACTCGAAACAAACTGTTGAACTGGAAGATGGGTTGATACGGAAACGCGGAGTGAAAAACGGAATACTGATAATGTAGTGCACACCAAGTCAAAAGACGCGGCAGTCGTTGCAATACCGCTGAGGTCCGTTCCCGGAAATGGGATACGATTTTTAACAATTTTCCAACCGCTGTAACATTACCGCTTGAAAAAATGTTTTTATTTAATTATTGGTATTTAATACGTAATTCGACAGTAAGTATAGGAAATTTATACATCTAATGTGAATGTGAAGGCATATTATTCTTGTCGAATGTGGGAACATGTATGGAGAATGAGTATTCATCATATTAGTGTTATGTCGCCTAATTTCGTACTTTGCAGTTTGCTGCTGGAAAAACGAAAGATCAGATTAGACTTCGACGGTGCGACATATTAAAAATAGAAAAATAATAAATTCGGAGCACAGGCGAAAGCTAATATTATTGGACTATACATAAGTATGATGGTGCGTCCAGTTTTCGATAACGATAGGCCTTTCTTCGGTTATCTTACAATTATCTGATGTACATCTTACAAATAACACAGTGATATATTTACTGTTATATATTCTGCATGTTTACGCACAAAAATGTCGTGTTCGAATACATTACTGCAAAGCAACAACATTGGAATCGCCTGCAGCATTTTTAGGTCAAAAAGGAAAACGCGACCTATTTTCGATAACCAATCAAATTGAAGATTTAGAAAATCGAGCTTCAATATGGAAAGCCGCTTTGTGCCAAAAAGAAAACCATGAAGTTACGCTGATATAACTTATGATTGCATTCTTATCGATCGTGCACAAGTGAAGAAGGATGAACTCGCCTGAAACAAGAAAGTAAAAATAGTTTACCTGTAATCAGAAGAAAGTATTCCAGTTCGCTGGTTTGCCAAGAATACATTGATGAAGGTTTTAATGCTATTTGATTTTTTGAACAGTGGCACTCTGAAACTGAATCCAGGTCCGCGCACTTTTTACGAACATATCGAAAAGGAAACTGTGAACTTGGAAAAAGATTTGAACTTGAACATATTATCGGTTAACCACCTTTAATTTTTTTATGTTTGCCGCTGCTGTGAACACCAATAAAATATATTATTTTAATTTAAGCTATTACAATTTGAAACGGAAGCGTAGACATTATTGTATAATTGCAGATGGAGCTGGCCCTTTGGGGGGGGGGGGGGCAACCATGGTATTTGAAAGGTTGGTGTAGGGTTTCGGGGTCCTCTCCTGATCTCAACTAGGACCCCCCCCCCCCCCCCCCCCCCCCCCCGGCCATTATCCCATGCTCGCACTTACTGGAAGGGAAGTTGGAGGATAGGATACGTATCAAGGGGTCCCAGTTGGTTATCTATAGACCTCCCATCTCAAGAAATGTTTGCAAAATTCAGTGCTCAAAATTCAAATTTGAGGCAATTGTAATGTGTGCAGCCCTATGTGAAACTTGCATTCTGGCAATATCTGTTGTTGTTTGTTGTGTGTGTGTGGGGGGGCTGGGGGGGCACCCAGCACTTTAGGGGACCTGGGCTATGTCACTTATACTTGAAAAAAATTTTTATACTGATATTCACAGCGTTCGGCTCCGCTAATTTTGAAAACAGAAATCCAAAGAGAAAAATGGTTAACCCATAATATATTTAAACTATTAACTTATTCGCAATTCCAGAAGTGGTGCTTTTACATGCTGGTGTCTGGTTGACAGTGTGGGCAAAGAAATTCTGAACCTCTGCGAACGACGCGAATCTTTGTGCAGAATACCAGATGGGTCCAATGTTGGCACTGGTCGCACTGTGCCCACTTCACAATCACCAACGATACACAGTCTTTAAGTTCAGGTGGAGACCACTTTCCACAGACACAACAAGACTCCTCTTCCTCACCCGAAATACACTCTGAATCACTGTCCTCTCTGGAGAAAACATTAACACCATTTGAGATAATTTTCGCTGCACTTTTCGTTTGTTTTGCTTTTTTTACTTTTGACTTTCCTTTATCTGTCTTTTCATTCACTCCACTGCCCTCCTTCGAAGTTGTTGGTGCAGTTGTTTCTTGATCTTCCTTTAAAATATTGAATGTTTCATTTTCTGTTAATGCACAGCCTCCTACTTTTCTTTTTCGTCGATTTGATGATGGAATGCTCACACTTGGAATGAGGGTGTTTAAAAATTTGCCAACTTCACTTCTATCTACCATCTCAGTGTCTTTATTTTGGGCCTCTGCTGCGACATATGGTTGACTGGGCGCAAACTGTCGTTCTGAAACTGAATCTGGGTTAAATGGATAGATACCAGTCTTCTTGAATGATGCAATAGCATTGCTTGGCATTATACCTTTATAGTAGGCCTTACATATTAAAGGACAAATGTCGTATCGAGTTATATTCCTTCCAGGTGCTGATCTCATAAGGCAGTGACACTCCTGATTGTACTTGCACTTCAAGGGGCCAAAACAGGACACATCAAGTGGCTGAAGAACATGGCTGGTGTGTGGTGGAATTACGAATAAAATAATATTTCTCCCATTCAGTTAATGGCACACACATGTGGGATGTGTGTCCATCATATAAAATTAGAATGTTCTCATCATTTGCCCGTCCTTGAACAAACTTCAGAAAGTGGTCTTTCAAATACTCTTGGAAAACAACACTGTTTGACCAGCCCGAGTCAGAAACAGTAACCCAGTTGTTAGTTTCTTGCCCTTATAATGAAGAACGGTGGAAGCACGGTTCCTATCGCATTTACACAGCTTATGACTGTTGTTAAAGTGGATCGGCTGCTTGTTATTGCTTGCAATGGTTTCCCTTTTTCCCCTACAATTTTTGGAGGAGAGTTCTCAGTCGTTATGTCAGTCTCATCTATGTTGTAGATTTTTTCCGGGTGGTGTTTCAATTCATACCGCTCCAATATTTCATGAAGGTTATTGAAATACGAGGTTATGGCTTCCCTGCTGGTGGAGCGTGCTCTAACTACTGACAGTTTGCGGGGTTTCAGTACCTTCAATGATGGTCTTCGCGTCAAAAAATTTCTCAACCATTTCTCACTGAGAGTTTCTGATGTACTGGGTTTGCTGAGATAAGTTGCAAGATCAGTTGCCATAACCCTCAGGTCCCTGCTGGTGTAACCGTACCCAATTTCAACCATTTTTATCACGTGGCTACAGAGTTCATCTTCTTCAGATGTGCTGAAGAGGGGAGGCGGTCCAGATTTTGTAACCCCACAAGCAACCCTCCCATCTATTCTGTCCCGTAAGGTGGTTAAGGGAACCTGGTACTGGATGGATGCCCGTGTACGCTGGTGCCATCCCTTTTAACTGCTTTCACAGCGGCCTCTAAACTGCTTATTTCATACTGTCTGTATACAGTCTTCTTTACGTTTACCTGCAATAAAAATAGAAGACTACTTACCTAACATGGATATTGAAAGCCATAACTATTAGTTTCCATTGTAGCCATACTCTTACCCCCCCCCCCCCCCCACCCCCCCCCCACCCCACAAACACACACACACACACAAACACCTACAACACTTAAGAAAAATTTATAGTTAAAAAAATAAATATTAAAATGAAAGTGCAAACTAAGAAATAATATTCTGTCCAATCAAAAGCCCCCCCCCCCCCCCCCCCCCCCCCACACACACACACACACACACACATACACACAACCCAGACACGTACACATGCACACTTTCGAGTTTGCTCCCCTCCTTTCAATCAGTTGGTTATAACCTCAGCATATATACATGTAATTATAACATTAAGAAATATATTCTTTGTCACGTGGTACGCCGGGGCTAATTTTACAGAGAAAGCGAAACCAAGTGATTTCGACAAACTTCTACAATTTGCCAGCAAGACCATTGAATAACATATCAACCTTTTTGCTTTGATTTTTTGTTGTTGTTGATATTCTCATAACATACAAACAATATATTGAAATATCATGATATAACCATATCTGTTAGATCAAATGAGTGAGTGCAGGCAGGATTTCAAGAGTGGGGAACGACTTTCCGCAAATTGCAAAGTTTCCAGTTCTGCGTGCGTAGAACGTTTGGAAAGCTTTTTGCACGTATGGGCTTCCGTAGTTGAAAAAAAAATTAGAAGGGGGAGGTTCCACAAGTGGCTGTCATTCAATTTCACGTGATATTTACAAAATTCTGAAACACATGTCATCTGTTTTGACATTTGCTGTGCATTGTGTTTTACTCCAGGGTTTTGTGATCAATTTTCAGGCGGTATCGAGGCATCTGCTATATAAATTCGGACCTTATATTTTACTTTTTCTAATAATATAAATATTTAAATCATACTCACGATATTTCTCAACATTTCTAGAAATAAAATCTTGTCGATAAACTTCGTGGTTTGTTGACAAACAGCGGTATGTGACGTCAAAAGTCGCGATTGTGCGCATTATCGAAAACTGGACGCTATCGAAAACTGGGCGGTCTACCATAATGGAATTTTGTTTATTTTGAAATTCTCACCTCTCATATTCCTTAAATTCAGATTAAATATACACTATTATACATCAAAATGAAGGTTGGGATGTATAGAACACGAAACACATGTACAGTCGGGAAAGGGATAGTTCAGCGATCCGAACGTAGTGGCTACCCCTCTAGGTTCAGATTCTTCCCATTCAATCCTATAGAAAAAGTTCCCATCAAGTTTTTATGTGAACTCAAAACTCGATATTAGGAATATATATCAAGCTTTCGCCCATATTACCGGCTGCAATCGATAGTACATGTATTTCCTTACATTTGGGCAGAGTTTATTGATCCAAACTATGTTTTTAGCTCACCTGACTTTCAGTCAGGAGAGCTATAGTGATCACTCACCGTCCGTCGTCCGTCGTCCGTCGTCCGTCGTCCTGCGTCCGTCGTCCGTCGTCCGTCGTCCGTGAACATGGTGTTTGCGTCTTCTCCTCCCAAACCGCTGAACCAATTTAATTGATATTTGAGATAATAGTTTGTTATGACATCGCAATTTGATTTTGTTCAAATCAAGTTGCCCCGCCCGTGGGTAGGGCCACACCCAAAAAGTGTGCTGAAATCTTAAAAAATCTTCTTCTCATGAACCAGCAGTAGCAGAGACTTGATATTTGGTGTGCAGCTTCCTTTTGAGGTGTAGACTCAGATTTGTTCAAGAGAAGTTTGTGGGGCTATACTTGGCGTCGTTATGGGAGGGGCAAAATTTTTGGCCCCGCCCAAAATTTCTATTTTCCAAACCGAGAGGCTGATTTGAAGCAAATTTTATGTGAGGGCTTATTGGGTCATAAGTAACTAATTTATGCTGATTTTTTTTTTCCCGTAGCCCCATGGGAACCGCAGGAGCTAAAAATAGAAAAAAATTAAAACGCCCATATCTCCAAAACTGCACGGCACCGAGAATTTTTATTTGGTGTGAAGCTTCCTTAGGACCAACAGAAAGAATTGGTAAAAAAAAATTGCTATCGGTTTTATCATAGGGTACAGTTTCGGGACATTGAAAAAGTGCTGAGTCAGCACTTTTTAACACTGTAGGCAATGGGAAAAACATTAAAAAATCTTCTTCTCCAGATCCAGCAGGCAGAATCTTTTGATATTTGGTATGCAACATTGGAGGGTGGATCTGATTCAGGTTTGTTCAAACCGGCCCCCTGGGTTCATATTTGGGCTCAGTATAGGAGCCTGATTTCGAACTTAGTGCATTTCAGGGAAATTTCTTAAAAAATCTTCTTCTCCAGATCCAGCAGGCAGAATCTTTTGATATTTGGTATGCAACATTGTGGGGTGGATCTGATTCAAGTTTGTTCAAATCGGCCCCCTGGGTTTATATTTGGGCTCAGTATAGGAGCCCAAATTTGAACTTACTGCATTTCAGGCAAATTTCTTTGAAAATCTTCTTTTCCAGATCCAGCAGGCAGAATCTTTTGATATTTGATATGCAACATTGTGGGGTGGATCTGATTCAAGTTTGTTCAAATCGGCCCCTTGGGTATATATTTGGGCTCACTTTAGAAGCCCAAATTCGAACTTAGTGCATTTCAGGCAAATTTCTTTGAAAATCTTCTTCTCAAGATCCAGCAGGCAGAATCTTGTGATATTTGGTATGCAGCATCCTTAGGGGGGTGAGATTCAAGTTTGTTCAAGCCATGTCCCTAGGTCCATATTTGGGCTCAATGTGGGAGCTTGAATTGTAACTTTGTTCAAAATCCAGCAGTCGGAATGGTTTGATATGTGGTGAGTAGCATCCTTGGGGGGGGGGGGGGGGGGGGGGGGTATTCAAGTGTGTTAAAGCCAAGTCCATGGGTCCATATTTGAGCCCAAATTATAACTTAGTCAATATGAGGAATTTTTCTTTAAAAATCTTCTTCAGATTCAGCAGTTGGAATGTTTTGATATTTGGCATGGAGCAACCTTAGGGGGCTGAGATTCAAGTTTGTTCAAGCCAAGTCCCTTGGTTCATATTTAGGCTCACTATGGGAGCCTGAATGACAACTTAGTTCAAAATGAGGAATTTTATTTAAAAATCTTCAGATCCAGCAGATGAATGCTTTTGATATTTTTTATGCAGCATCCTTAGGGGGGTAAGATTCAAGTTTGTTCAAGCCATGTCCCTAGGTCCATATTTGGGCTGATTGTGGGAGCTCGAATTGTAACTTGGTTCAAAATGAGGAATTTTCTTTAAAAATCTTCTTCTTCAGATCCAGCAGTCGGAATGTTTTGATATTTGGTGTGCAGAATCCTTAGGGGTGTGAGATTCAGGTTTGTTAAAGCCAGGTCCCTGGGTTCATATATGGGCTTCCTGTGG